>VZTY01032194.1:536341-604414 GCA_013400935.1 Turnix velox | reverse complement strand
CGAGCTGCTCTCAAGGACCACTCCTCCCAGCCTGTACAGGTGCCTGGGGTTCTTCCAGCCCAAGTGCATAACCTTGCACTTTGCTGCGTTGAACCTCATTAGGTTCACCTGAGCCCAGCTTTCCAGCCTGTTGAGGTCCCTCTGAATGGCATCCCTTCCTTCCACTGTATCAACTGCACCACTCAGCTTGGTGTCATCAGCAAACTTGCTGAGGGTGCACTCAATTCCCTCATTGATGTCATTAATAAAGATGTTAAAGAGCACCAGTCCCAAGACAGACCCTTGGGGGACACCGCTCGTTACCGGCCTCCACCTGGACATAGAGCCATTGACCACCACCCTCTGTCTGCAACCTTTCAACCAATTGCTTATCCATCTATTTGTCCACCCATCAAATCCACTTCCCTCCAATTTGGAGATAAGGATGTGGAGGGGGACCTGAATCCAAAGCTCTGTGAGAAAGATAAATTTCTTCTGGAACCATTTGGGAGTGTCCTTCCCTACTAGAAAAATCTCGTTTTCTTCCTCTTATCTGGGAACCATTGTTTCCTCAGTAAGACAACAAAAACACAGTCTTCACTTTAACAGACTAAGCATTCTATATAGCCTTCAGCTTTTCCACCACTCTATTAGTGAAGCTAAAATATCTTGCAGACAGAACCAAAGACTTACTAGGCTATTTATTTTCCCTCCAGAGAAAAAGGTGCTCCATTCTATAGGATTTGCATCTTTCTGAATTTCAAACAGTTTAACAGGGCATACAGTGCTGCTAGCAACTTCACTACATACACTATCAATAATGTACTATGAAAATTGCCTTTACTTTTGTTTTAACATCACCAAAAATATTATTTAAAAAAAAAACATTCAAACAGCAATACAACATTTTCTTTCCATTTTTATTCTGAAAGTTCTCCAACAGATGAGGTCACACTAAAGTAAATCACCATTTGTACACATTTTGGTATTTTTACAAGCCATACAATGCCTGGGCTTCCTTAGATGATGATTTTGGCATTATGCAAGGAGAGAGGATTCTCACACTAATTGAAAAATCTAAATCATTCATGAAAGAAAGCTTCTTGAATAGTGAAAAAGTTGAATTGCCAGTGGATCTGAAGCAGAAGAGGGAAAAAAGTTGATTCAAAAGTAGTTTTGCCATTTGAAGGCTTTATGAGAATCTGTCTTGATTTTACTTTCCTTTTAAGTAAAAATATTTACTTAGACTACAAGATACTAAATGTCAGTTTATGCAAGAAGGCACCTTGCGGTAAGTATGACTATCAACTATAAATATTTGGACAAATAATAATTACTTGAGTCATGGGACAGCATGAAATCAACTTTGTGTAGGGCTCGCTCTCATGTAACATGATGAGAACATCTAGGCCACAGTTTCCTGGGTTGCAATATATGTGAATTTTCTAAGAACAGTGAGCATTTTGCCCTTACAGAAAAGAAGGATTTTCTTATCACCAGGACTAGAAATAATCATAATGCTTACTAACTGTAAATCAGAAATCTACAGAAAGGTACAAATCAAGTTTAATAAAGGAATCCACCACCACATGCTGTTCAGTATCATAATATTTTATCATGTTGGGATTACAGTACAGAAGTATCAGCTTATGAGAGAGAGCTAAAATGCATTTACTTCAGTATTGTGTGTGAAAATATTCTATTTTTCAATTACTAATACAATAAAGCCACCAAGAAATATGTAGAAAAATATGAGAAAAAAAGGCAAATTGGATGAAAGTTCATCCTCACAACAATTGTCTCCATGTAGTAGTCAAACAAAAGACAACTGCATCATTTCCTCCCCATCTATGTCCTTGTCTGAAGGTTTTAATAGCCATTTGAGATTCTTAGACACTGTTGTCCCTCTGTACACAGTACATGTCAAGCTCTGGTACTAACTAGCGAAATAAAGGATTCTGAATACGAGGCCACATCAAATTCATATTCATGGTTCATGAAAAATTCTGGAAGACTTGAACAAGCCCTGAATCAGATCCATATTAAGAATCTTTTAGCATAGCGAAGCCCCAGCTTTACCCTCTGGCTTCACTGCAACCATTCATGATTCATGGAGTAATTTTCAAAGTGCAAATAACAACCATAAAAAAGGATATATATTGCATTGTAGGACTCTTTCCTTACCTTCTCCTCCATTTTTGATCAGTGGCAAATAGGTTCAGCAACAGTGACTTCACAATCAAGCTATCAAATTAAATTACGGGATTGACACTGCTCCCATTGAAATTAGTGACAAGATTATGCATGACATCAATGAGGTTTCTCAACCTATATCTTTCACAAATTAAATACCTTAAAAAATATAGGAGGTGTAGGTACCTAACCTTTTGCAGCACAGTTGATGTTACAACACATTATATACAATTTTTAAAGTTGGTAAGGTGATGAGGCAACTGCTATGAAAATAGTACATACAATTCATGCTATAACTGATTTCCAGACAAAAAGAGACACTACAAAAAAAAAGTCAAGTATAAAATATATGGCATCTATTTGTCATATCCACGCCACAGTTCAGGTTTACACAGTCAAATTCAGCTCACTTGCTACTTCAGTAGTTAATACTGAAGTTAATAGTATTAATCATGTAAAGATGAGAGCATTTTTGACCTATGCATAAGCAGTTGTAAAAGCTTATAACTAATGTGACATTCGTCCTTGGCAAGAAGGATGAGGGAAGGAAGGATATCTCTTATCATACCACGCCAAAGTTTTATTTCCTGAAGAGAAACTCCATGAAAAGCACCAAAAAAATAATTTATTTGGACCTAATTAACACTGTAGTTGCTGTGATTCATAATCAGTAACAGTGGGAAAAAAAATTGAAAATCCATTGTTCTCTTTAGTAATTTTCATCTGATTTAGGGCCAATGAATGAAAGATTCAGGACCCCAGCAGGCACCATGAGCGCTAAGCACATTTCACCTGAACCTGCTCCAAAGTTTGTGTGTCCAATGTATTGTAAAGTAATGATGATGCATAAATTATTGAAACTATCTAGCCACATTATTAAAATGTAACATCAAGCATCTCTGAAACACTTGAAAATGGAAGTGTAGAGTATCTTTATTTCTTTCCCTGAGAAGAAAATTACTCAAGACTAGAAGAGTGTATGTCTACTGTATGTGTAAGGGAGAAATTTGGAGTATTCTATATACAAAAGTGTTGAGAGTGTTGTTTTTGTGCAAAAGAGATCTAAGCTCAGACTCTATATTGTAGTTTATTTTCTATATCAACATTCAGGAATTCTGTGCAATTATTTTCCAGGGAAATTATATAAACTAATAACATTAGTGGATTTACAATATGAATATTTAGTGGATAGCTATGAGAATAATCTTTATTTATATAGATATTCATATACAGTTATAGAATCATAGAATCATAGAATAGTTTGGGTTGGAGGGGACCTTAAAGATCGAGTTCCACCCCCCCCCCTGCCACAGGCAGGGACACCTCCCACTAGACCAGGCTGCTAAGGTCCAGCCTGGTCTTGAACACCTCCAGAAAGGGGAAGTTCACAACCTCTCCAGGCAACCTGTTTCAGTGCTTCCAAATTGAGCAGGGAGAGAGCCATCTCCAGTCTCAGAGCTTTTGGGGCAACTAGACCCTTATTTTTAATATAAGTTGGGATTTCTTACCACAAATAGCTACATGGCTTTGGGATGAGAACTGTCTCATACTTTTCTGGTTTACAAAAAACAACAGTTGAAAGCAGAATGTAACTGAATGCATAAATAGGCCCAGAGTCTATTTCTGGAATCCTTTCTAAGGTGTTTTTTAATGGAAAAAGCACATTCTTTTGAAGTAGTGCTGAACTAGCAAAAGAAGTAAAAGCTGTAGGCTGGAAAGCTGGGAAGTCAACAGCAGCACAACCACCTAACCAGTTAAACTGTTATCCTACAATGAGAGTACAGAACAAATTTACATTTGATGGGCAAACGCATGATTAGGAATGAGAATTTTTTTGGCTCTTATGACTCTCTTCAGTTAAGGAAATATGTATTTGCCATTATGAGGAGGAAGCTTCACAGGGTTGGGGTTTCTTTCTCAAGAATATCAATCAGAGTTTTTGCTGTTCTAATTCAAATGATTTAGTAGAAACTGTCAAACTGCTCAGCAAGACACAAAATCCAGATGGAACATACACTTTCTCCTAAAATCCTTGACATCTAAATGAGACAAGCAATGCAGTCCAGACACATAATGTACTAGATCACCACCAAAAGGCACTAAGGTCAATCATTATATTGCCTTTGGTTTGTTTGTTTTTAAAACAATGTTTATGGGGTTGATTAGCACTGAAAAGCAGTTATCCCACCCCTTCTATGATCTGTACTTCATATACACAATATACAATGAGGGTATAAAATGTTTCAGATGGAAACATTGCATAGTAAGCAACAGAACGCCTCATTCATTTTAATCATATGATCACACTAAGAACCCATTTCCCAGATTTCAGCCTTCACAACTATACTGTTTTTAAGCCATTTTTACAAATACAGAAAGCACAGAACTTAGTAGGGAAAATGAAAAACAAGTGTACACAGAAAGGATAATTTCTTTTGCCCCCAGGACTAAATCTGGAATCATTTTTTTTTTAGGCATTTTTAGCGTAAAAGAGGGGTCTCCAAATTTTTTAATAATTTCTCCATATATTTTGTAGTAAGCTCTGGAAATACTTGGGTTTAATATAAATACACTGAGCATCTAATTAACAGCAGAAATCAAGCCTGTGTAATCTATAGACATGCCATTTCAGTTAACACAAACATAGCAGAAGCTATGGGATAAGCATGTGTAACTGTAACAGTAAAGCTCAAAGACACTAACTTTGCCTACATGATAAGGCAGGTTTGAGGTTTGCTTTGATCCATAAGAGATGAGTTGTAAAAAGCTGCCACTCTCCTGCTAAGGAATGAATTCTTTTTGGTGCATTATGCATAACATGATTACAGACAAGGTACAAGTCAAGAGCAAGTGGTTCAGATATCCTACTAGCATACTAAAATAGCAGTGGGACTATAAAATGATTTAGGTACTGTATTACACAGCTCTACTTTAAATACCACTTATGCCATCACACTTGCCAGGAATCTTTCTTTTTAAGTGTTCTAAATGTGAGGTTTCTGGTATCTGTTCCCTGGAGGCGGCTTCAGCTAGAATAGGCAGGTTGGTACAGCAGATGACTATCTGTTCCTTACAAACTGCGTCTGATGTACTGTGCAGTGATAAAAAGGCCCTTATCAGTTCAGATTCCAACCTAAAGGCAACTGCTGTCCAGATCTTACAGTGAAAAATAATGTGGTGTAATTAAAGCTCATGACCTACAGATACAGTGTGCCAAACAGCACTTGTTTTAGTCAGGACGGGAAATTTTGGTTGTAAACTTACTGTGAAGATTTTTCTAATCTATAAAGAAGAAGAAATCCTGCTTAGATCCTTTAATATTCACATCCTCTCTTTCCTCCCCCTTCTTTTCCCTTCTCAGATATGTTCACAGCCACATTTAAAGCATTTCATGAACACAGGCTATATATAACAGTTGTGCTTTTTGAGTCCTCCTGCAAACTTTTCCAAATTTATTATAGGCACTTCAAGAATGACACTTCAAACATTCAGTAAAGATTTACTCAATTTTAGCAATAAAATTTTAAAACCAATTTCCATGTAGCATACCAAAGCCTCACACAAATTTTATGTGCAATTGAACTGGGTGAACTGGTAAATTAAACAGTGATTGGGAATGTTTTCAGACACGGGGACACAGTTGACTCTGGGTGTATCTGTGGTAGCATTTTAGTTCAGAGCAGGAGGCACTACTGAAACAAATCTTCCAGTAGTACCCACTTCCTGCACTTTGGTTCACATCACATTTGGAATGTGAAAAATGAAATCTTTGCAGCTAAAAATACATCTGGAGGAGCAGCCTCACAGGGCATCTAATGGACTTTGACTGCTAATGGACATTCTGTCCACGAGAGCAGGCTAGAGGTAGGCAACCCTCTGAAATGCAAAGATGTGAATGTTGATATGTATGGATGTGATCCTCAGCACCAGAAGTTTTCTGTCTCTTTCTTAATCTACCTTTTACTTAATATAGGAATTCCCTAAATTGTCAAACCATTTCCTGGCACACTTTTGGCACACATTCCATCCGGTACTCTTTAAAATTTTCCCAGCCAGCTCAAGAGTATAAGTATTCCTGGGACCATTTCCAACAGGCCCTTTTTCACACAGTCACCTAATTTCAAAGAATGATGGAATTTATTAGCAGGAACGTGGTCTGTTGCCTGATCCAGCAGTCAGAGCCTGGGAGCCTTTTCAGGCACTTTTAATTCATTGATGTAGTGATCCCACACTGACAACATGGATCACGGTTTCCCATATAGAGACCAAAAAGTGGAGACTTTGTTCCTCCTTTCTTAAGTCCTCCAAACAAGTGTTAGAGCAGCTGATGCAACAAAAGGGAAAAAAGCCATGAGTAGAACACATCATATCACTTTCAGCACATTTTTTCTGCACTTCTGCTTTCTACTTCATATCCACACAGAGGATGACAACATTGCAGGTGGTAGATACTGTATTAGTTGGTGTGAAGGAGGTCGGCTCAGTGCTTCCAAATATTTTGACTTTACTGAACAGTATGTGATACAGAGTTACAGAATAAGAAATGCAACCAAGCTGTCATATTCAATAGCTCAGAGATTTTAAAATCAAACTCAAAGTTACCTGTGCCCTCAGAGTCCTGTAAGGACTCATCATATAGCCCATGTGTCAAAACAGTACTGGTTTTCAGTATACAGAGTTGCAAGATTAGCAAAAATCTACTTAGTCACAACGGTCCTTCCACTGCTGTCATAAAAACAAAAGCTTTTCTTTTGAGTGGGCCACCATTGAAAGGTGGGGGAGCTGAGATGCTCTGTTACCACTCAGTGAAAATCTCCCATCCAGTAAAACTCATCTATCCATGCTTTAAAACTTTCTCCACACTGCTGAGGTCTGCCCCTGTTATGCCTCTCCTGGTACCAACATGTACCACATCCATCCCACAGTCCTTCTCAGTGCCCTATTTAGCACTCACTCAGTCTTCTTCTCAAAAGCATAGAGCCTGCCCCATCTCAATGTCATCACACTGCAACACACCACCCACAACAACCTCCTGCCATCTTCCCTGCTATCTACTACATGGACCTGTTCTCCCTCCCTTTGGGCTAGACACCTCAGACATAGAATCATGGAATCATAGAATTGCCTAAGTTGGGAGGGGCATTTCAGATCATCTAATACAACCACCAAACTAACAAGAATCAACAATGAATCATATCTCTAAGCATTATATCTACCCATCTTTTAAATGCCTCCATGGATAACGCCTTAGTTACTACCCTAGGCAGCCTTGTTCCAGTGCTTAATAATCCTGTTGGTGCAAAAAATTTTTCTAATGCCCAGTCTCACAACTTGAGGACATTTCCTCTTGTCCTATCACCTGTTACTGGGCAGAAGATTCTGATCTAGATGATCTGAAAGGTCCCTTCCAACCTAGATGACTATGACTATAATCCCCACCTCTATACAACTTCCTTCCAGGTACTTGTAAATACAGTGCCTTCGAGGTGACACTGCAGATCCACTTGTTTTTACAGGCATTTAAGATGGATTGAAAGAAGAATGAGGTAGGTCTGAAACATGTACAACATACCACCAGTCTCTGAGACTGTTATTTCAGTCAGGGTTCTTGGAGCACAGGGTGGGAATTAGTATGCTTTTTGAGTTGCATAAATAAAGTTTGTCAGTTAGACGTAGGGGGACACTTTCAGCAGCGCCTGAGGGACTTGGGAGCACACATCCCGCTGACTTAATTAACAAAACACATTAAGAAAATCATGAAGGTATTCCTTTCCAAACACTTAAACCCAGGCTGGAACATAGTTTTCATTTCATTATGTAGCTGACATTTGTTCATCCTGCAAAAGATAATGTCTACACTTTACTATCTGCTAGCTGTTTTATAACTCTCTTAATAAGTGATCTAGTGCCATCTCATTCCTTTATCTCTGCTGTCACAGTTAACAAAAATAGATTGTCATACAGACAGTTTGCTTCTGGTATGAAGTATTTGATTTAGCAGTTAATAATTAGCAACTATTTTCTGTATGTCCTAGCTGCTTCTTGATCCATATGTTGTAATGCTGCCACAGGGAAACCTTTGTGTGCAGAGACTGTGGTGACCTATACATGCATACAGCCAGAAGAATATGGCCCATAAGCAGGTCTTTTCTATTCAGCTCCTCTCTTTTCATGAAGGAATTCATTAAACTTCAAAATAAAATAGGAAAACAAACTAGCTTCTCCAGAGAAGTAAACAGTACAATTACAAGAACTCTATTTCAAGCTAGACATAAAAAGCAATCACCTAGAACAATAAAAATCATACTCCAGATGACAGGAAACAATACACCTCATATTGTAAATATATTCACTTGTACCTTTTATAGGCTGAGCAGTGTTGAGGGCACGAGGCTGAAATTTAATTTGAAAGTTGTCATACCAGACTTCAAGGTCATTATTATCTGTTTAATCTACTTAAAGCAGTGAAATACAATTATACAAAAATTATGTAACAGACTAAAGCAACAAATGATGATGAGAGCACATCTTTTCAGATGTGTTATTTGGACAGATATGAAGAAACACAGATTTCCCTGGGATCCTTGTATCAACATGGGACACTGACAGAATCCTCCACAGGGCAATTCACAGCAAAAGCCTCAACCAAATCTATGTCAGGCTGTAACATCTAGAGCATTTCTTACTTTCCAGGAGGCTCAGATATGTCTGCCTTGAGGAAAAAAATGAGAGGCATTGTTATTCCTTCCTGTGGAGCTGGAGAGCTTTATCCTGTCCTTTAACAGAGGTCCAGCCTCCCTACTGACTGTGCAGAGGAGAGATATCTCCAGCCTCACAGAGGTCCCTGTCCAACTCTTGGCTAAAAGCAGTAGAGACGGGGTTTTACATGAGAGATGAAAGGCTACCAACACCAGATCAATGTGGCAGCCCTCAGTGCTCCACATGCCCTACTCAGTTCCAAAGCAAACGTGGCATTATGTGGAGTTACACCAAAACCAAGAGTAGAGACAAACTGCCAAGAGACGCCAGTGGGCCTGCTGCACATCAAAGATGCACTCCTGTGTTTTGTTTGCTGTGGTAGTCAAGCTTAGATAGGACATCTGAGTATCCTAGACATTCTGTGTCCATTTTCTGAACTCTGCTACAGGAAATAAGGAAGAAACTTTCACTCACAAGACAATATGCAGAGCATATTTTGTATCTCCTCCTGACAAGCATCTGTTTGCTTCTTCTGCACTTATCTTCTCAAAGGTCAACCATTCCACCCAGCCAAAATTCCCTTAAACACACCTCATATTTATTCCCAGTGATAACTGCAGAATTTCAAAGGGACTGAAACAGAGGCTCTGCTTCATCCAGACCTGCCTGAAACTCTGCAATTTCCATTCTCAGATTTTTATCAGTATTCTTGGTTTTAGTATCTAGGGGGCTGTCTCTCACGAAACTGATTTGAGTTCCAGGCTCAAATAAATGAAAATAACTCCAAGTGTAACAAAGTAAGAAAAAAGCTGAACCTTGGCACGTCAGGTACATGTGACCATAAATCAGTCAAGATTCACTCAAAATTAGCCATAGGTTTACTTGAAAGGTTCACAATTTCAGTTAACCTTTTGATAAACCTGGATGAGCTTTCAGAATGTGTGGGTGCAGGTTTTATAATACAAGCTTTCACAGCTCAAGTCGTCACCTGCACTCTGCACTTTGTACATGCATTAGAAAACAAGCCCTGCTTCTGGGCTTTTTTAGACTGAGATAAGTTAGATACAGTGCCTTGGAGTTCAGTTACATTTCTGAAAAAACATCTTGCTGACAGCATTTATATGCTTTTCTTGAAAGAATGTCTTGAATTTAGAAAGCTTCCTAGGTAGATCATAATTCTCAGAAATTCAAGCTTGCATGGTAGATCATAATTCTCAGGAACAGAGTGCATATTTGGACTGCCTTTTTAATATAAATATGCCAACTCTAGGGAAAGGAAATAAAAAGTTTTAAAACTAAACCCCACTTCACAGGTTTAATTTGACTGTAAATACTGCTAGATATAAAGCACACTTTCTAAAAGCATGATGATTTCAGTTAAGTCCTTACTTTAACTTTCATGTTCATTTTTCTAGAGAAAATTGTTTCATTTTCAGACTGAACTTGCTTTTGCAGCTGCTTTTATGCCTGCAGCTTTATGTAATCTGAAGTTCCACTTATTGAAGGCGGATGTTCTCCTGAGATTGGTCTCTCTCAGTTGCACACAACACCCACTTGACATTTGCTGAGGGCAAGAAATAAGGCAAAGGACATAATATGGTTAAAAGTCAAAAGCTATAAATACTTGCAGCCTTTGAAATATTCAGCATCTCAATATGGCTACATACAAAGTTCAAGTAAAAAGCACTCTGGATTCATTTTTCATGTTGTTCCTAGTTTGTGTTCAAAGCTAATATTGTATTCAGAGTTTGATTTGCTGATCACTTCATGTATTTATGAACAGAAATCAGCATGAGAAGTGAAATCAGATTAATGTCCATACAGTAACGTTAGGATTCTCAAAGCACGCAAAGCATTTTCTCACATTGCTCAAAAAAATTCTCTCATAAATCTTTTTCTCACATACTGAGATGGCTGTTAACCTCTCACTAAAGCTCAGATCTACAGACAGAGTAAAAAATAAAACTCTTCATTAGGCTTCTAATTCCTGCCAAAACCAAAGGAATTCAAGCAACTGTAATTTTTAGATACCTTAAGATCTTTCTGAATGCAAATTCTCAGTAACTTCATAGATAAGAAGAAAACCAGTGCATATGAGGATAACAGAGCTGAGCATGGGGGTAGAACCCGGGTGAAGAATAAGAAAGTCATAGAGCGCTGAGGTATTTTTCAAGGTAAGGTTGCTTTAAGCATCCTGGTCTAGTGGGAGGTGACCCTGCCCACAGCAGGGAGGGTACAAGTAGATGATCTTTGATATCCCTTCCAACTGTAAGCATTCAGTGTTTTCATGGAAGTCATGGAGCACTGACGCATTGGCTTATGTTATCATTGTTTGCGTAAGGACAACATTCCCTTGCATACACATATGCAATATAAAAAGCATGTGAAAGGTGGCAAACAATGCCTACTTAATACAGGTCCCAGTTTACCTGGACCCACAGTGAAAGTGTCTTCAAGAGACCACAGATGCTTAAAGGCAGAGCTGGCTACACAAGGCAAATAACCAGGGAAATTCTCTTGGCCCCTAAGGGGAGAAAACCTCATCTAAATTAGGTAGAGGTGCAAGTCATCCAGCAGGTGGGTGTGAGGAGGGAGTGGCTCATGCCTGAATCCCTGTGTAAGAACCCAGCTGTCTACCGCCAGTACACTGCAAAAGTATTTAGACGCCTACCATCCCTTCCCAGAAATTCTACATTGTATCCTAGGGACCTACCTGAACTTTCAGGGTCATGAGTGGCTTTCAAAATATAGCTCCTACTCTCTCTGCTAGGAAAAAGCCTCTCCTTTGTTCCTATATGTTGTCAGAAGTAATTCATGAATTCAGGTACAATGCTGTGAAAAATGGTGGGCATTATTTCAAGGGTAAATAGAAGCATTATATTCTTTCTGCTGTTAAGCAAGTTGTGTAACTTAGGTGGACTTGTGCCAGAGTTAACCTCTAGTAGTTTATGAAGGAGCTCTGTTAGTTCTTGTAATGATAAATCAGGCTAAATAAAGGAAGCATTCCTGTTTCTGGCAGGTACATTCCAACACTGGCTGCAATAAAATGAAACCAGCTACCTCTGTGCAGCCTCACCTTTGATAGTAGCTGAAAAACAAAAAATCTTTTTTGTCAGCTACTGAATGTGTCTTTTCCTTGGATGAGGGTCTTTTGAAGATTCTTGGAACATCTGGTCTTGAAGTGAGAGTCTAAAGATTTTTAATTCCTCATTTTTCCTATTTAAGAATATACATGCCATTTTAATATCGGTGATAAAATCATCCTTTCAGTTAAGCTGTGGCCACAAGCTGAAGAGTCAAGCATTAAGACACATAGTTTGTCTGTAGTATTTGGCAGCAGCATTGCTCTTGGAAAGATATTGACACATATTTTGGCCATCATTTTTATTATGAAAAGGAATCAGGCAATTGTCTTTCTCTGAAATCTGTGCCTGGGAAAATAAAAGTGAGTTAGGATGGAGAAGGTGAAAGGAATTACTCATATAGTGGATAGCTGAGTGTCCTAGACCTAGAAGATTGAATCTCAGAGCAGTTGTTTTAGGAAGCAGAAATTTCCTGCTTTTTCTAATAGTACCTCAGCTTCAGTTCCTTTAAGTGTGGAGAGCCCTATTTCAGTTGGTCTGTCAGTGCTGTAAATTCAATTGCATACTCACAGCAGGTCAAATTGACATAATGTTAAAACACTGGTCACTCAACTGTGCTAAGGCTCAGAGTGGTATTGCACTTGCTGAGATGACCTGGTGCTTGCATACCAGCAAGTGACAGTTTTTTAGACTAAGTCTCTGATATGAAGAGCCCTTGTAGGGAAAAAAAAAAGCTAATTAGTTACCACAGCAGAGCAGCAGGAGGAACAGAATGCATTGTTTCTGTGAGACCACAAAAGTGCCTGTAAGGCTTCTTTTTGTTTGTTTTTAATGTATCTATATTGAAGCAATTTTTCCTCAGTCTGGATATGTGCAGCCTAAACCATTTTCTCCATATAATAATTCTACTCTGCTGCAGGGCAGCATCACCTGGGGAGGGGTAAAGAACTGTAGAAAAGCTAAGTCATTTTCTATGTCCAGTTTTTCCACTTAAAAGCTTGACAGTGCCCCCTCTTCATCAGACTTTGTTTATTTGTTTGCCTTTAATTTCAAAGGCTTTTTTTTTTAACAGATTTGGACAGAAAAGTGAAAACAGCAAGGGTCTGATAATTGTAATCTTTTTCAATCAAATTTAGGACATTTGTAAATATAGATGCATGGATTAAAATTCCTAGACAATGGAATATTGTTATTGGCCAACATCCTAGGCAGCATACCTGGTATGCTGAGGTATAATCAAGCATAAGGTAGGGCTTTATGTGTGAAAGCAATGCTTGACTGGATTTAAATGGTTTTGATTGGAGCCGATATGATGCATAATGGACATAATGTTCATAATTGCCTATTTTTCTTGGCAAACAACAAGGTGTTTGATGACTGCTTTCAGAAATGCTCACATCTATTTCTTTGTGAAGGGTACCACAATTTAATGGTAATTCTAAACAAGCTTATGTTGTAGTCCTCTGACTTTGAGCGAATGCATTCCTTACTGACTAGATTTCCTCATTACAGCAGAATTGCAGTATCTATTTATCAAGGTTGAATCTTGATCTGGTTGTAATGACAATTCCCACAAACACCTTTCCTCTTGTACTCCTTTCCTTTTCCTACACACACCCTTAATAGCCTTCCAAAATTCAGTCAAATCCACAAGGAGCCTCACATGTGTTCTTCACATACTAATTTTATCTGCATTCATTACTATTTGACACAATCCAGGGGAGATATTTTGAGATTGGCATCACAGAGCTATGATTCTAGTCATCTTGACACAAACGTGCACATGCACACACAATTTTCCTCCCTAAGGCACAGCTCTGCCTCAGAAAGGTACATGTTCACTACCTTACTTGCAAAATGTCTTTCTGGATTAAATGCTTAAACGTTTTCTAGGCTGCAATTAAAAGAAGGAGAGCCCCAGACCCCTTCAGGCAGGGCTCCTACAATTGCTAGAACCCTATAGAAGATCTTTCTAAATGCTGGGACATTCAGGAAGCCTTGCCTATTCTTTTGTTTTTCCTGCAAAATCATCTGAGGTCTTTATTGTGTTTATCTACAGTTGCCTCCTGGGGTGTACTACATCATTCTCTAATGATTCCCCAGTCATATAAATCTGCCAATTGTAAGATTGTCCAATGCCTGCAACCAGGATACATGCTCTAGATTTTTTCCCTAATCCTCTCTTCTAGAATCTTTCAGCACTGTTTGCTCTGTCCCACCTTTAGCTGCTCTCTGTTTCACTCACATCAATGTATTTACTCCAAGACAGGCTGTTTTCCCAATTCCTTGCTCCACCTTCTTTTCCCAGGACTGAAACCGCTTAACAATTGCCCCACTCAAATCAGCAAACATATTTACATATTTCCAGAGTGTGGACAAATACAGGAGTTGCCAGGTGAATTATGATTTAATTTTCTTATATAGAGCTTTGAAATGGCTGGTGTGCATAGTCACCCAAGTAGTCCTTTGGTATAAATACAAGAGGCCTCATTGACAAAGGCGGAAGAAAACTTTCAGTACTGGAAGGGCCTACCCATGTGCAGAGTGGCTTGAAGAGAAAGAAAAGTTCCATTCAAGATTTATTTGCATTCAAGATGCTGCACATCTATTATGCTTCTCAAATCAAGTAGCCAGAAACTCAGTAGCTCTCCCTGTCCTCAGAACTTGTGACTTTAATTGTACTGGGAAGAAATTATAGGTTTTTTATGTTTTATACAAGAGAAAAGCAGCATGGCATGTAAAACCTCCCCTTGCACAAAAGTAAAGAACATGCCCACCTGGAAAACCAAATCTCTTGCTCTTAGCTCAGAGAATAAGCAATTCAGTAGTCCATCCCTTAACAATACAGTCAGTCTGTATTGTTAAACATTTCTCCAAAACAAAGGTCATTAAGGTCCTAGTTATCTAATGGAAAGACTTCCTGAACACTGTATCCTAGCACAAGGGAAGAAAGCAATATGGTGTAAGAAAATTCAGCCTAAAGTTATGAAACAGTGTTAGGGTCATGAAAAGGTGGCAGCCACAAGGAAGCGTTTTTCCTGAGCCATCACCAGTTCTTGAAGATTTGGGAAGCTTGGCTAACTTGGGTGTATGAGCCAGAGACCAAGTGTCCCTCTGTATTTCCCAATAAACAAAATCACTTCCATACAGCTCAAAATGAGGACCTGACAGAGGGTCTTTGCCATCTTCACAATATTCCTTTTTGCTTTCTTTGTAATTAGGCCAGCCGTGTGGAGAGAATGGAGAAGTCCCTATTGCACTGGGAGCAACTGCTCCTTCAGCGAGAATGACACTAGCGTCCCAGGTGCCATGTGGGGAACTTAAAGTATGCATTTATCTTTCACAGCCTTGCTGTATTTGTGATGTATTCTCCTGTAGAGCTGAAGAGAGGAGGGAAAGGAAAGAGGTCTTTAAAACTATCTAGTTATGTCATTTCTAATCATATAGCCAGAGAAACTTCATGAAAAGTACTTATAGTAAAGCTGAAATGCAGAATAATTAATCTAATATTCAGTACATTTACCATTTAAAAGACATGGACTTCATGTCAGACTTCACAACAGCTTGGGATTTGGGTCATCTGTGACAGCTCTGCCCCAGCAGACCTTACAAGCAATAAACAGACATTCCCCCACTCATTTGTCAGATTTTTAGTGCATGATAAATTATAAAAAAAAAAAAAGCTGGAGTCTGCTGGTCCTCTGTGAGTGCTGGAATGTTAAGGATTTACTGATGTTTTTAAACCTGCTTTATTAAAGAGGAATAAGAGGCTGTGTAGATACACTTGCTCCAGTTTGGTAAAGTCAGTTGCAAATCAGACAATTCAAAGCTAACTAAGAGTGTCTCCACAAGTTTTGCACTGATTTAAGTGAATTAGTTTAATCAAAAGGTACAGGCTTGCATAAAGATGAGGCTTCACCTTTCCCACTCCCTGACAGCTGTGCTCAAGTCTGCTTCATACAAGAAAGGCAAAGGAGGAGAAGGGGAGAAATGCCTTTATGATAATCTCATTGGAAAGAAAGAAAACAAATGCATGCCCTGCCTACTCCAGCTGCTCTCCACCCCAGGAGTAACAGTTTGAAGTGAGCTTATGTATAAACAATAAACAAGTTATTCCTGGAGCATTTGCTTTGAGCTAGGGCTGTGTGTAAAGTATTGGTTTTGGAAGTGTTGTCAAAGCATCTACTTTTTTAAATTAAACTGCATCCCATGTTCATTAAGATAGCCTTGAGCAAAAGTCTTTTATTCAACCTTTCTTTTAAGGTATGAAGTATGAATTTGACGAGTAAAAATAACTTGAGTGAGGAATGTCTAAAAATGGAGGAATTAACCACAGTGCTATTTATGCAGTCTAGCAATAGATTTCAAGAAACCTCTTTAACTCCTTTCTTCCTGCGGTAATCCCTCCTTCCTGTTTGCATACTTTGTTCAAAAGCTTAAAATTAATGCTTCAGAATGGGAAAATGATCTCTTGTGCTGGTGCACATCTCTGGAGGATCTTTTCACAATTTGTCACGCCGCTTCTTTTCTTCACAGAGAAGACAAATCTACCATCCCGTACAGAGTTTGAGAAATGTATTTGAGAGGATTTTATTTTCTTCTCCCTTCTCCACGTCAGCTTGAAATCTGTCACTTGGAAAAGATGCAAATTATTAATCTCAAGTCAAGCTTGTCACAAATGCTAACCTTGTAGCATGTGTGGTAATAGCAAATCATACTATTCCTGAGAGCAATTGATAATTATATTATTAGCCAAGGTTTTCTCCCGTACAGAGTTTGAGAAATGTATTTGAGAGGATTTTATTTTCTTCTCCCTTCTCCACGTCAGCTTGAAATCTGTCACTTGGAAAAGATGCAAATTATTAATCTCAAGTCAAGCTTGTCACAAATGCTAACCTTGTAGCATGTGTGGTAATAGCAAATCATACTATTCCTGAGAGCAATTGATAATTATATTATTAGCCAAGGTTTTCCATGGATACTTATGAACAAATACGGACTGTATACAGTCAGTATACTGACTTGGAGAGGGAGGGGGAAGAGGCGGGGTAGGGAAGAGCATAAGCCTTAAAGCAACAAAAGCAGAGTAAATACCTCAGTGAATTCCTTGAAGCATTAGTGGCTTGACAGCATCTACTCCTTCACTACAAAGCTAGGGCAAGCTCAATGTTGCTGCTGCTGCACTAAATAAAAAGTTGATGCTAAGTCTCAGTGTGTGAGAGCAAATGACAACCCTTTAGAAAGTGCTGTAGTTCTAAAATGTCAAAAAAATATGAAAGAGATTTTCAAAGTACATTGCATAGTGTTTTCTTGTAAGGGAACATGATCCCTGGTGCCTTTAATAAAAAGCTGGGTAATGATTCCTCTTTAATTCCCTGTGATTTCACCCTAGAAATGACAGCTCTGCTTCATTCATCTGCCATTACTTCAAAACACAAACACATTAAGTTATAAAAACGGGACAAATCAAGTTGACAAATAATTTAAAAATATTTCTGTTAGGTGAGAAAAAATAAATAGAGAGAAAAATTTTCAGCTTTGAAGTATCTAGCTCATCTTTTTATATCTTCAAGGCTGTATACAAATACTAATTTTCACAAAATAACACTCACTTTGTGAGTCACCTTACTGTAAACAACCAGACTATCAATATAAGAACAACTGTTCAAAATGGCAGAATCAGGCTTCAACATTTCTGGAAACTGCCTTTATTTTCTCTTTCAGACAATCAAGCAATTCCAGATAACTAGCACTTTGATATTTCTCTTCTGAGTTGTTTACCTTCTTAATTAAAGAGCAGAATATGTCGGTGTTCTAGTGTCAAAGAAATGCTTCTTAAATAAATCATCTTATTTAATAAAATGTCCCCTTGCAAAGGCTGTTTTCCTTGATAAGTGCATAACACAAAAGAATGGGAAAGGGCAATTATTTGGGTGAGGTGTATGAGCACACAAAGTGGTTAACACCGAATAACCTGGTCAGCAGCCCAACTAATCTGCTGTGGTTTGTTTTCACAGCTTTGCTCTGAACATCGGTGTTGATGGCCTGACACCCCCTGCGGAGTCTGAGAGGGAATGGTAAATCAAGATACCAGACACACAATGCTTTACCTTCAATGCCAGAAATTTGGAGAACAGTTTGTTCAAACACCCATAAACTGCACTAAATCTCTCTCATTCTCTTTCTTCTCTTTCTTTTTTGTCTTTCTTTCTTTCTGTCTTCCTTCCTTCACCACAAACTTCCTCTCAAATCTGCCAAATACATTGCAAGGATTTACACTTCAGGAAGTGGAATGCTTTTATTTTTTTCTGTTTTTATTTCCTAATTTTAAGACAAATTTTTATTTATTCTTATTTAAATTTCAAGTCTGGAATGCGAACGTGACATATGATGTGAATTCAACTGCTCTCAAGGGAAATGTACACCACAAAAGGTCTCTAAAGAACCTGTGTTACCCATTTCAAAACCCATTCATGCAGCACTTCCAGCATGCAGCAAGACCCAGGAAAGTCAACTTAATCCCAAATCAGTCTCGACTTGAGTGAGACTGAGCTTATTTTCTGAGCTCAGTCAAGTTATTTCTGAGAATGAACTTGGAGGAACCCTATGGCAGAGCTGATCCTGCCTTTGTCCTCATTTTGCTGTTTGGTCAGGTAAAAGCAGCCAAATTGCCAGAGTAAGATTTAACAATCTTCAAAGCAAAAGTTTATCTGATAAGAGATTCTTACTTAATTATACTTTGAGGCCTTACACTGTTTGGTGCTAAGTGTTTCCTGCTAAGGTCCATCATCTTCCAGTGAAAGTACTACTGCATACTAAATTAGGACCCTGTGCAATTACAGGAGTCAAATGGGAGTTTTAACACTCTTAGAGTCTTGTCTTTGGCATACATATGGCTGGGCTAGATCATATCCTTCTCAGTGTGTGAGCTGTTACCAGTTATACTGACCTAATTGAGCCCATTCATTGCTTATAATATCCTAAGAATGACTGTAAAAGGGCAGGCAATAAAATCCACCTGTGGCACTTTCTTATTCTACTGTGTAACAGCAGGTGTCTAGAGAACAAGACTGGAGTACAGCTATAGTTCACTTATTTGTTTTTTCACTGTCTATAAATTTGCAAAAGAAAGCCTTTCTGACCCAGATTCAGTAATATTGCATTGAATCTTTGAGAGCTTTTTCCCCTGTGTCTGCTCATCTTTCTGTATGCTTTCGGTATCTGCAGTAACTTAGAGTGCAGAATTCCAAAGCTTGTCTACCATAGAAGCAGTCTTTGGTTTTGCTCATTTTCAACCTAGCTCCTGCCATTTTAATTTGATTTCAACTTGATCTTGCATAGGGGAAATGGCAAATAATTGATTTTCAACACAACTTTTCCAGAAATCATATACATATCTCTTAAATACCGTCTTTTTTGATCCAAAGAGTTCTTGTCTATTTAGTTACTTGTTCTATTGAAGCCATTCATGCCTTTGATTATTGCCATCACCTTTCCCTATACTATTTTAAATTTACTCCATTGGTTTTGACTTATCATTCAATTGCCCATTCACTCACTTCACTGATGTCCTACTACAAGGACTTTGACAGGAATGTTCTTTTTCTTATTGCATTTAATAACTTACAACACTTGGCAGACTTTGTTTTTCTGTTGTATTTATTCCAGATAATTTATGGCTGTGTTAAAATGTACATGATATAGGAAAGACCCCTAAGGGTCTTCATTTGATACATCCTCCCAGGGAGAAAACTGACACAGTACATCCCTACTCTTTGCTTCCCTCTTTTAAAAGGAAAGCTTAGGTATTCACCTCATGGCTCCAAACTGCAAAAGGTGTTCATGCTCAACTATGCAGTTTCTAACACTAGGTTTGGATCTAATCCAAATTACCACTGTAAATTCTAGAAAACATCTGATCATCAGAGCAATATTCATTGCAATGCTTTCTTCTATGCTTTTATTGACATAACTTTAAACCTTTAAAATATATGATGGAAAAAACAAAGCAATCTTTATAGTTAAACACAAGCCAAGATGCCATTACAGTGGTCTGTTCATGACTCTGCCTCAGATTTGTGACATGTAGCAAATGTTTATGATAACTCTCTTGGCTTCAGATCCCAATCATCTGCTCATTATTTTTCATCCCTTTTAAATTTAAGGTCTTCAGAACAAGAGCTGTGTTTTGTTATGCCTGTCTGTGACAACCCATATAGTGACTTTTGAGCTGTTGGCAATACTTGATGCTGCAAGATGTTACAATACCAAACAATAATTAATAACATGTATGAAAAATGTAGGGCTGTGAATGACTTCACAATTTTCACTGCTCTTCTGCTTTCTATCACTGAGATGAAATTTGATTACAGATGTAGGCCTAGATAAGACTTGACTGTGGTTTCTTGCTAGTTCAGTTTGAAAGTCCTGTCGTTGCAGTCAGGCAAGCCCTCCAGAACAGAGTGTTCACTTTCCTAGGAAATATATGAGAATGAGAGATCCACATCCCCCATTTGTTTTCCTTGAGGGTATTATTTAACTAAGGAGGTAAGTCAGAATGATTAGTCAGGAGAGTATAGACATTGCAACAATTTCTTACCTGTTTGCACATGCCAACAAGGTGCAGCTTTATCTACATTCTTGCACCCCACTTAGTTTGGGGATCTGTGAGCAAAATGGAGATCTGGACAAAAATAGAAAGAAGACTCAAAATTATTTAGTTATATATTTCACCAAGAACATGTGAACCCTTTGGAGTAAGAAGTAACCAAAATATTTGAGACTCATACCTGATGTTACCAAATAGACTTTCCAAAAGACTCATGCATGTTGCTGCTAAGCATCACTCAACTCTCTTGAAATGGGTGCCTTTCTCCTTCACTAACTGGGACTCAGGCTACAATTTGAAATGATATGGAAGAAAAAGGAATGTAAAAACAGTCCCAGATGTTTGAAGTTACATTTTCAAAACTGGTGGGTTTGTGCTGGGAAGTATTTTTGACAATATGATCACATCTCATCTCATTCAATTAGATTCAGGATCAGGTTTTTATATATATTTATAAAACACTCACTTTTACCTTCTTAATTAATGAAAATGTTTTCATTTTACAAAGCTGAGAAAAACCATGCTTATGAAAAATTCTAACTTGTAAGCTGGTAGATGAACATGGGCATTTTTCTACTGTGAGAGTTTCTACACGATCACTGAAATTTCCTAATACACTGCAGTGGAATATCTGGTTTTCAATTATGTTTTGTGACAGCTTAATACAAGAGAGGAAGAAGCCATTTCTTGCTACAGTATTTCAGGAATAGGTTCACTCACGCAATGCCTAGAGCAGGGGGGAAAAAATAATCTGTGTAAAAGAAGATCAGACATCCAGCGCGAATTCTGAAACTATTCCCTTTGTATTGGAGGCATGTAAGTGCTGATTTAATGAGCTCTGGGTAGAGGTGTTAGTTTGAACAAAGTGTTACCACACAGAGGCTGCAAATAGTGCCATTAGCTGCACTTTCATGAGATAAGCTGTTTGAAAAGTAAATAAAAAAGTTTATTCTAACGTGAGAGATTCAGCACTTGTGATCAAAAGATGCAAGCTTGACACTACATACTGAAAGCAAAACTTCAGCAGTAATAATGTTCAATTCAACAGGAATTCTCGTGGGTTCTGTCTCCACATTGTATGGAAACAATTATGAAATTCAAATATTTATAAATGACACACCAAACGGCAGTCTTCAGTGCAATTTTTAGAGAAAATGAAATATCTTAATACTGAAGTGCTTCTATCCTGCTGTTCAGATAAAATGGAATAAAAAGTTCCTACAGTGTCAGATGATTCCTGCTTTGTTGAACAATATTGAAATCAGCTTGATTTCATTGATGTTTTATTTTTCTAATTCCACTTAAAAGACTAAGTGCTGACAATGCAAATGCTGAACATGGGAATGGAAGGGCTGAATTTACTGAATTGCAAAAAAAGCTTGGCTTCATACAGAGAATGTTTTATTTGGGTTTCCTTTATTATTTTGGGTAGGGCTTTTTCTGAATTTTTACTGGAGAATAAGATTATGAAATGGAGACATTGGGGTCTCATGAGTGCAATTCTGGCAGCCAGTAACCTAATTTAAATAACCAGCTATGCAGCCTATGTGGTTCAGCTATGATACTGTGACCATTTGAAATAATTGAATGCTGTTTGGATCTACTTTTGCTGTTTGCATCATGCTTTATGGAAGAAATTAGAGAACACAGAAATTCTCTGTTTCAAAGTCTTCTGGCTTAACATAGCTTTTCAGAAAAATAAGTTTCTGTATTCAAATAAGTTGCGGTAAGTAAGGGGAAAGAGTGGTAAAATTGGATCTTAGTTGGACTTTTTTTCCTTGAAAATGGATGAGTGGCATCAGCTTAGAGCTGATCTTGAATTTCTCAGCAGAATATTTATTTACCACAAATCTGGTATCAGTTTTGTTGGCAAAAACCATAATTCTCAGCACATAAGCAAAGCATTTAAATATTAATGGAACTTGACCTAAGGAAATACACACATACATACTATTTTTGAGATCTGAGGCTTTCTCTCTCAAGCATCAGTGAGAATTATTATTAGCTACCTGAATCTTTAAGAGGGATAGATATAGGGATAAGTTCCCCTTACAGCCCTAAAAGTTAATGTGGTGTAAGAACAATTTCCATCTACCGAAGGAAAATTCATTGGTTCCATATTTTAAAGTTACAACATTAAATTACACTTACTGAGTACAGTAGTCTAAGATCAGACCCTAAGTGTCAACCATTGTGTAGACTGTTGCTGTAAAGCAATTTTTCAATCTTTCAATTAAATGTACTGTATAATTTTATGGATTCAGTCTGCACGCACGGTTCATGTTCAAGTGTGTTAAACAATGACAGGAGCAGCCTGGAATGAGGAAGAGACTATGGGGAGGAACCAGTCTAACAATGAAGCAGACACAGCAAAGGCATAGGAGGCTTACCGGCTGACAGACACACATGATTTTTAATTATCCTTCCCCACATGCCAATTGTTGCAAATCCATCTCGCCCCCACAATTCTCTCTTTCTTTACCCTCATCTTCATGGCATGCCTGCTACCCCCTTCTCTTCTCCACATCCTGAAATGCCCTTGCCTCTCTTTCTTTCCCTGCCTTTTCTTTGTCCTGTTTAACTGATCTCCACCTACCCAAACCCCTATCAAACAGAAATAAAAATGTTTGGAACTCACAGGGTGTTTCCATACAGCCCTTTGCTCATTCCTCTTGTGTGACTCAACCCTTCTCATCCCCTTTCTGCTCCTGTGTGGTGAATCCTTCATTTGCATGGATACACCCTCACTCTGCATTACTCCTGTATATTCAGGTGGTAAACTCCTTAAGGCAAAGAACATCTGCTCCTTTACTCTGTAATCAGACCTTACCATGCATTAGTGTGTGCTCAATATCAATGTAACTTGCAATTTCAAAATTAATGAGAATAGTTAGTTGTAGTAGTACATAATGAACTTTATGGTATTTTTAGCAAACCTTCTTAGATATAGGTACATAGCCATAATGAGCAGCAAAGGATCATGGTGTTCTCACTCATGTACAGTAAAACCTCAGGAAAGCAAGCCTATCAAAGCAGGTACTTCCCAATTTCACTAATTTCCAGGAAATCTGTGATTCAAAACAATCATACATTTAGAAATATGTCATAGGTGAGGAAGAAGAATAAATAAAAAACCTTCGGTTTGTGGGTGGTCTCAGGTAGGATTTACAAAATTCAGGAGTAATATACTGACTTTTAGATGCCTATCTCCAATATTTTTTTGTCAGCTCAGCCTGTCTCTGGTATATTCAGGATGTCAAGATGTGAGAAAGAAAAGAAAAAATAAAAGACACACAGTGAGAGAACAAACTTTATGGGATATTTTGTGGACAACTGCAGTGACAGTGTGGGTTTATGGGCAGATGGTAGGTCCTCAGGAAGTATTGACATACTTTCCAGGTTTACTCAGCTACAGCTCGTTGAGTATTAGGGACAATGAATACACTGCCAACTGTAATGACAGCTTCTTCTTAACTGACACAGAAAAGATGACTCTTTCAGAGCGCATTATTGCACTCTAAAACAGTCTCCTTTATGATAGTCATTACCTCAGTATTTTACACAAGAGATTTGTTCTATTAACAAGCTCCAAAAGATCTATAAAATTAATTATAATTTACTTAAGGATTTTTGATTAGTTCTGATTAATTAAAAATATGTCTGGATAGCAATAACTTTGTGGTATTTAATTATTCAAATACAGACTTTTGATTCCTCCATTTCTTTGTTCCAATAGGTCAGTTCCCCAGTATTACGTGTGCATGTTGTACAAATGTGAATAAAGAAAAAAGTACTGACTGTGGCACATCTAATTAATAGCTGCACACCACATAGTGTAATTTGATATGGAAATATTTTCAATGCTTCACACAATATTTTAAGCTCCTTCCAGGTGATAGTCGCTATTTTATATAATGTTCTAATCAAACTAGTGCTTCTCTCTCTCTCTCTTTCAGGCTCTGCAAACTTTCTCACATGCTGAAACCTAACTTCACACATACTTGCAGGCTTTCAGCTTCAAGTGCTAAGGTTTAATTGCTCAAAGACTTGTGTATAAGTTAGGCACCTTTGGTTTATTCTAGGCAGCTAACTTCACAGTCATGTACAGTGTGGCATTTCAATTTATGAACTCCATCAGCAATTCACATACCCTGTAGTTCGGATCACTGAGAACTTGCCTCCCTGAGCTGTCAATGAAAAAATTAATCCCCTATATAGGCTAAATATTGTGTATAAGGGAACTATATCCAAAGGGGAATACAACAAATTAGCTCAATTCTCCTCTGATGTGTTTATTAGAAGAGGCAGTATGTTCTGTAATTAATAACAAACAGCAGTTATTAAAATCCACATGTTAAGTGGGAAAAGAATCTCAAATATCTTCCCTTTAATCAAAACATTTCCACCTTGATTTTTTTATGCCAATGTCTTTTGCATTTGTGGAATTTTTGACAGTTCCTCTTGAAACATACAGCCAGAAAAGAAGTGCTTTCTGGGAACATTGCACAAAGTGGTGACATATTTTTTTGAGGAAGATAATCTGGTTTCATATGCTGCACTGCACAAAATATTGTAAACTGTCATACAATCTAAAATCAAGGTATTCTGCCTTTTTGAAATTTAATGGGCCATTTCATTACTGGATTTCAGACTGGTTGTTTTAAGGATGCTGAACAAACTGGTGATTTCTCTGACAATGATCTCTAAAGAGGGGATTTCCTCATCTGGATTTTCTCACCAGACGTGGGAAATACAGGTTTAAAGGCAAAGATAAAAACCAATAGGGAAGAAAAGCAGAAGTCTCACAGAGGAAAAGCAAAACAAAAGACTCAAAAAAACCCATCCCAAAACCAAACCCAGATCACTTTAGAGGTATGCAGCTAATGCTTAAAAGCACTGGGGTGTTTTCTGGAGTTATTTGTTTAGGGAAATAACAGCAAGCCACTGTGTTTTTAGTGAAGAACAAACAGCCACAACTAATGGTTCCCATGGAAGACTCCTGTAGGCTGTAAAAGTCTCTGAATAGTTGAATTCTTGTCCATATGTGCAATTTTGTTCAATTAATCTTTATAACAATGAGAAGAGGTGACCCCACAGGAATTATCTATACCTTATGCAAAAACAAGAAAGACAGAGACTAAAAGGCTACTTCCACAATGTAGTCATCTGCATGCAGTTCAGAATAGCTTTTAATGAGAAGAACCTCATAAGAAAAAGCCACATAAGGACCCGTGTTCCAGACACTGGTGAACTAAAGGATACAGTAACTTAGCAGTAAAATGCTTGTTGTTCAGCAGCGACTAGACAAGCTGAATGGCTGTTTTAAATGAGGTACAGATCCTATCAGTCATCTGTGCTGCTACTGCTGCTGATTTTTGGGAAATTATTTGGAACAGGTTTAAAGAACTGCTTTTCAAGGAGCTGTGACAAAGGAAGTAGTTAATCTTGGCACAACTTTCATTATAATCGATGCAGAGCTAAATAAAAAATACGGCCTCTGACACAGAAAGTCCTAAGCCACAAAGCACTGGAAACTAAGGAACAGCATAAAGTATCACTCTATGAACAGTAGGTAGGATAAGTCGCCGTTTAGATCTGGCACAGTTTTTCTTATAAAGCATATCTTTTAACAATGATGAGAAGGAAGTAGCACTAGTCAGTGAAGCTTTGTATCCAGCAAAACTGATTTTTTACTTAGTGCATCCAACTGTGCATGTCAGACTCTAAATGTATTTCATTTGGCAAAGCACTGGAGCTGTTATACTCTCTCCAAGCCAAATTCTGCCCTTGGCTTCAGTCACACAGCTCCCATTGACTCCAGTGGAAGTTGTACAGAAGGAGATAGATTGTGTAAATTAGGCATGCTCTCAATATAGTGAAGGAAAGAAGATTCACCACTGAACCCCAGAGTGGTAGTTCACGAAGGGCCAAGGAAGTTAATCTCACCAGTCAGTCCTTCTCAACTCATCAAAGCAATGGCTTGCAAGATCCATAAAATAAATAGCTCATACACACAGCCTGAAAAATCTAAGGATTTTCTCAGCCTCTGAAGCAGGCTTTCCTTAGCAGCAGTGCAGCCCAAAAGCATTTTTATACTTTACTGTAATTGGTGAAATGTGTTGCTTTCTCCTCAAGACTGTATTCATCCAGATTGTCCAAGACCATTTCTTATCTGTACTGCCATGACCCACATCATCCTGTACCAGCTGTATCCCTGTTTTTTTCTCCATCCTGACACAGGTTATTCTCTTCGACTTTGCTTGTTTCCTGGCTGCTTTTGATTTCTTTCACTCCTAAAATCACAGTATTTTTTCCTAATTTTCACATAGGTTTAAAGCAAGACCTTTCATATCATGCAAACTTTAACAGGTGTGTGCTTTAACATGGACCTCTCAGTTTAATGTTAATGACAGCAGGAAGGGCCTGTAAACATAACAGAAATGAGCCCAACTTTCTGCAGTTCTCCCATGCTCATCTTGACTGGAGAATGCAATAGACTTGTAAGGAAAAGAAATACCAGAACCAATCTAATTTTGTGCTTGCTTGTAGTACAAAAACAAAAAAAAATTTCCTTAGGTTATTCTTACAAATCCAGTGAAGGTCAGATTCTGCTTTGTAACTCACATTCTGTGTTCTGATTGTCTTGTAGATGAAAGCAAGTGAGCAAGAAGGCTGTATCTTAAATTTTTTTGAACTATTTATTATGTTCTCCTAAGGAAGAATCTTTTTCTTTATCACATTTCTTTTCTAAATATTGTCACATCAGAAGAACTTGATGTACTGTGCAGGTACTGGCAGGGGAAAAAAAAAACTTGTTAAACTAACCCAGTGTAAATATATTTCAGACATAGACCCAGAATGGTTTGTGAAACAGATAAAGCATAATAAAACAGAGATAAGTGTGTGATGGAAGAAATGAATGACTGAATGACTGAAGTATGTGTGCTACCAGATAGAATTATATTTTTTACAGTCGATTCTATCAGTTCTCATCAGTTTGTTTGAGGATTCCAGGCTCCAACTAGCAGACTGCCATTTTCAAGCAGGGAAAGGCAGTGAGACAGGGAAATATCAATTTTCAGTTGTTTCACAATGAATGTTAATGATCACCAGAAAAACTTCATTCCACCTCTCGCTGATGGCACTGTATAATATATGTACACTCCGTGATTTCATAACATTAGTGCTTGGCCTGTTAACAGAAAGTGTTCTAAATATATAAGCCTAGAAAAGAAGGGGAGTCATCCTTCTCTTGTTTCTTCTCTGTTTACCAAAAGCAGCCTTCAGTTAAGTATTACAGGATGCAGTCATTTGCTTCATCAGAGAAAAATCTTGACAAGAACTTGAATTATCTTAATGCTCTGTAAAGTTCCCATTCGGCTTGGTGGTGAAATGTCAGTGTGTCACTCTTTTTCTCATTTCTCCTTGGATTGCTATGAGCAAGATTATCAGAATTAATAATTAATATTTGATTATTAATTACAAGGTGCCTATGAACAACCTGTTGGATTCACAGATATACATACAATCTAATTCTGATGTGATTTTCTAAGTGGCTCTAGAGATTTCTTTTGCCATGGATTAGTGAATAAAGCTGCTGAAACGCACACCTGTGTGACATTGGTATTAGTCCTTTGTTCAAATGAACACATGGTCCCTTTTTGTCATGTCCCTCATACTGAAAATCCCCTATCTATAAGCCTGATATCTGAAAGCAAATTTTCTCGCAAATGACATGTTATAAAACTTCCTTATCAACACTGAAGGTTCAAAGAAATGAAGAGATGCCTGCCAGCCCCATTTGATGAACCATTTTCCTGAATTATCAGCTACCATAGATCACCTCAGTACTCCAAGCTCTCCTGAGTGTCTTGTCATGCTTTAAAATCTTTCTATCACTCCCTCAAAAAAAATAAACAAAAAAATCCTTCCTTGATCATTGCAAATAACCACAGTAGTTTGATGGACAGTTTTTACAGTCTTTAAACTTATTTAGCAACTTCTAGACACCATAAAAGACTGGAAAGTGCTTTAAACACGTAGGGATCAGCAGAAAGAGGAAGAGGTTCCTGTAATACAAGGCATTATAAGCTCCTGTATTTTGCAATTTACATTCTGTATACACAGCAAGAAACTGACCAGAGAAATCCCTTCCTCTTCCAATGTTCTCTCCAATTTTCTTTTCTCTTTCTAATTCTTGTTGAGTATAGGTTTTTTATAAGTTGAAATAAAGAATGAGAATTATGTTCAAAAGTTAGTATTCTTATTTCACTTGATTGATCAATTACCACATAATTTAGAGAATAAATAATTTTTCACTTATTTTAGTTACTTCTACTTATTATTAATGTACTAAGCAAATATAAATGAAATTTTTTATGAACGAGGAGTTAAAAATGGGCATTTTATTTGTATAATGGGCAACGAACCACCGCTCTCTATCCAAGGACTGTTAATAAATGTGCAAGACATACTTCATATCAGGTAACTTCCAGATAAAAATGTTTCTTTGCATATTAGGCTATACGAAAAGTCTTAAAGATCCAACTAGTCAGATGGAAGAATTAATCCCAACACCTGCTTTTCACAGATTATGTTCTTAACATCAGTTTTACGAGCAGGCTTGTGAAGACTAATTCAGATGAATGACAATGAAACACATCCTGCATCTAGTAAAGGGAATCCTCTATCAAGGATTTTCAGCCATAAAGTAAGATAATGAGCAATGAGATTTTTTTCCTTTTTGAATATTACTATTCTTGAAAGATATTTTGGAATATTTCTTTAGTGCTTCCCTTCAAAACACACTTTTTTCTTGTTAATGTGACCAGATTAAGCATTAATAATTTTTCTAGTGACCTTTTCTGTTCATAAGTGCTAGAACCCTGTTGAATTTCTCCTAATTCATTGTGGCTTAATTCCCCACTGCTGATGATTTCAGTGGGAGCCATTTTCTAGTGAGTTAAAGCAAAAGAGACCCAGGGAGGAAATGTTAGTGGCAGCAAGGATAATAAGGGGAATTTATACTGAATTTTTTGTGGGAATATAGTTGTGTTTTTTTCATAGCAGTAAAGGGCAACACTTAGAAAACTAATTTAGATACCACTATGAACACCATCTTGTTCACAGAAATTTACTTCTCTAAGGTCTTTTCCATTTCACCATTACAGATTTTTTTTCTGCTTCCATTGTGCATACTATATGATTTGTAGAATTCAGTCACAGTTGAGGTCAAACCCTAAGAAACTGCAGTTCAGCTGAAATAACTGGATTTTGTAGTCATTCAGTAATAATTTTGGAGTCTTCTGTGGCTCAAGGAAACTTAGTGTCTCTCAAAGAAAGAGGCTTCTTAGAACTTCTCTTTCAGCAGGCACATTTGGTTTTTTCTTATTTATTGAAGATCTTAGCAGAAATTCTGTACGATACTTTCTTTCAGATGTGAAAGCAAAATAAAATCTAAGTTTGATTTTTTCCGTACCAGTTCATGCAATTTTCAGAAAAGGTATACACACAATCTCTCAGTAAAATAAGATTAACAATGTGATGGAAATGCATTGATCTATTTAATGAAGCATTGTAAAATCAGCATCATCAGAGAAACAAAGTTTTTTAATTCTATTAAATAATATTTGAAGGATTTTATGCTTTGGATCAGAATTGAAGTATCTCCCATAAAAACAGAACACAGTGCATAAAAATTGTCAGTAGCTGAATATTCAGTGCACACATGTTCTTCCATGATTCGTAAGGGAACAAAGCACACATGACTGCAATTTTATTTACAGCATATACTGGAAAACAGCCAAAATCATGATAAAGATGGAAACAACCTTGTAGCAAGACAGCTTGCTCCTTCTAGAAGTAGGAAGCCTGGGACCAGTGGGGCCCAGACAATTAATAATTTCAGCTCATTTGAGATCAGTTAGCAATTAATAGAAAACACCTGCCTTCTGCTATAAAAAGCAAAATAAGAACAAAGAAGATCCTCTTGAAAAGTTGTCAAAAGCAGGAAAGAACAAAAGTCTTAGAGGATTAAACCAGTGTGCCTGTGAAAGAACTGTGACAGTAGAAAAGATTGTGTGCAAGCAGGAGGAGTTTGTTTTAGGACATACATTTTGAATATCTCCCCAAGCAATGATATGAGCTGTAGTAACCTCCCAAGGAGTCTTATTCCCTAAGCACGCCAACCTCTGAGTTGTCCCCAGGTTGCTGTGTGTCAGAAACACTTTCATAAAATGGAATCTTTTATCCAATTTTAGGGCAAGCACTGCTGTTTGCAGGAAAAATGCATATCTCAGCATTTTTGGAGGTGCAGCATACATTACATATTCCAGGACCTTCACCATCTGTTAAAAAGCCAAGTATCTGCACCAGCAGGTATAACACCAGCATATTTCTTTATCATCTGACATGCCTGACATGCTGCCTGAACATTGGCACCTTCCTCCTGTGTGAGTCACTGCTCCAGGTCATGACTAGCATCATGCTTTCTAGGATTATGCATAGGCTTTTTCTTGACAGAGCAGCAGGACCTGGACTTCTTCCACGGAGGCCCATAGCAGATTCCATCCTGAACATCAGCTGCTCACCACAGAGACAGCCAAACTCTTGCCTTATTCTCCCTTTCACCTGATGACGTCTTCCCTCTCCCAGGAGCTTTTCACTATTTCTAGCATCTTCTTTGTTTTGAATTCATTCTTCCCAGCAGAAGATGGGTACTTCCCAACTGAAGTGCAAGGTACGGGTGCACTGGGGATGCTAATCATGTAGTCTTCATTAGCCTGGGGCCACCTGGCCCTAAAGCAATGATCTGCCACTTTCTAATCTCTCTTCCCTAGAGGACTTGATTACTATCACCACAGGGCTTCTAGTTAACATGAAGCAGCATGTACACTACTGTCAGCAAATATCACACTAACTTTTCCTCCTGTTCCAGGAAAAATTAGGCCCCTACAGCCTCAGGGCTCTGTATAGCTCAGATTTGGGCAACACTTCCCTAAAGAGCCCTTAAAGCACGTAAAAGATCACCAAAAGCATCTGAGAATGGTAACTTATTATATTAGTTTCTGTAATACTAAAGAAGACTCTGAAGAGAGACTGTTTAATACGATTTATGGAATGGGTCTGCAGACATTTTACTTTGCCATGTAAGTTGTTTTCCACTTTTCTCTTACAAATAATATGCAATTGTGTGACAGCAGATAAGGCTTTTATTTCCACCACCTACATTTTGTGACAAATTCTAAGTTTGGATGTCATCTCAGGGGAGACAGGTGGAAAAAAAGAAGGTGAGAAAACATTTTTTTAAAAATATTTCTGAGGGGAACAATTAATCATCTTTTACAGGTGTTCAAAGAAGAGAAGGAGCCTCACAGACCATCATTCTTCATTAAATCTCTGCAGCAAACTCAGCTGCAATCTCAACAAGGAATCTGACATTGCTTTTACCTACAGGCATAGCTACTGTGAGCCTTCACACAGGAACCTGTGTGCTGTGGTGAACTGAAAACCAAACATCTCCAACAGTAGAGAATGGTGTGTCATGCAAACTTGGGTGGGAAGGGGAGCTGGCTTTTCACTGTGCGCTTCCACAGGCTCTGGGTAAAATCACAGGCTGGATTCCTCCTTTGACTTCTACCAGTGTAGCCCCTGCTTAAATCTATTCTCAATCTGAGCAGATAGAGTGAAGTCACTTCAGTTCTAATCTGAAGTCAAGTTAGATCAGTCTAATACTGGACACAAGGCAACTCTTTACCAGAATTATATGATAATGTTACAAGTGGTTCCTAGAAAAATTATTTCAGAGGGGCATGACAACATTAACTGTAATGATTAAGCTATTTCATATGCTGTATTCTGGGACAAAGTCTTCACTTTGTTGTTATTTGCTCTTTTTATGGAAAAAGATCTTTTCAACTGAGTTGTATATAACTCCATTTCTTTTGTAAATGTTTGGCCTCCAATGCACTCCAGTACTGGAAAAAACTCTAAACAGTTTTGAATGAATCCATAGAAAGACAAAACCTCCACTTGGGCACCAGCCTGCCAACTAATCTATAGTATTAAATTTTCTTACATTAATCCCAGACCCACCAAAACAACGCATAAATGTTTCCATATAAATCTCTCCTATTCCATAAATTGTCCCCTCAAGAAATAAACCAAGAACGGTTACTCATTTGTTCCAGCTCTCATGGGGGGCACCAAACCCGATTTTCCCCTTGGCTGCATGGGCTTTGTGCTTAGGCAACTCCACTGAAGTTAGCATCTTCTAGAAAAAAGTCAGGGAGTGGCGTGAGTATAAAAAATCAAAGCTAGAGTCTGAGCTAGACTAAAGTTATAATCAGATTTTTTTTCCTTCTGATATGTTCAAATTACAAGGATCAGGCAAGTATGCTGTGGCAAAGGCTAGCCAGTTTGTAGGTAGAGCCTGATGCACCCTGGCATGGGCTTCTAGGGCTCCAGCTCCAGCAATATCCTTCATAGACTGCATTGTACTGGGCTAGTGGGACTCAAAACTCAACTTCTGACTGCAATTTCAGGCTTCCCTTATATATTCTCTGGGACCATTTGTAATGTTTATTTATAAATGATGAATATTTCAGCACAGTTTGTTAATGCATTAGCACAGAAGTAATGCGTGCGAACAAGAAATTCTTACAAGCCTTTGGCTTATGCTGCATAAAACATTGTCTTATACCCAGTCTCCCCACAGACATCAGTTTCTGCTTTAAATAGTCCAACTACAAGTCCCTGAGCATAACATAAAAGGCACAACCCTTATAAATGCAGTGAATGCTCATACCACAGGATGGCTAGAGAAGCTGATTGAAGTGGCAGTTCTTTACAGGCACACTATTTTTATAACTCATTAGAGCAATAAATCACTTTAAAGATATATTCTTATACTTCAGGGAGAAGTTTTCCAGTAGAACTGAAATTCCCTTTGTGGATCTAATGTATATGAGATAGGTTTAGAAACTTTGTAATCCAATTATATTTCTCAACATAACATAAGCATCCTATAGGTCTGCACATAGAATTAATATGTTTTCCTGACTTTGAGCTTTCTTGCTTTATTTTTTTTTCTGGAAACACAAGAAATACTTCAGGAAGGTGAAACTAATTTGGCTCAATTTCAAACTGGAAGGGTTTCTTCCTCTCAAAAGAACAAGATTTAAAATAAGTGCTGGGGAAATGGTTCTTTACAAACCTGAGCATGAATACAAACTGTGGCTTTGTATTTCCTGATCAGGATGGAAATAGAAATGTGGACCCTTCCAATCTAAACTCTAAAATTGACTCAGAGAGCACCATTCAAAAACACTTCCTCAAGCCAGCAGGGGAGGAGGGCAATGAAAGGCTTGATGAGAGCTTGGTGAATAAAGAGGAAATAAGGGAGAGAAGAGGGAAACGGCAGTGGACCCTCAGACCCATGCAAATTTTTCTTTAAATTCTCCTTCATATGCATACAAGGTGGTTATTAGCATGACCAATTTGCAAAGAAGGATTTAGTGGGCAAGTATTTTGCACAACACTTTAGACTCCTTAGGCTCATGCACTGGAGGAAGAGACAAATCCATGCTCAGGTTTTTCAGAGAAATATGATTGTAAAGGCAGTGGTGATAGTAATATAACCTTAGTCAGCAGCTATCACTACTGGACTCTATTTGTGTTATTATTAGACTTATTTTAACACAGGCAAAAGAATATCTATAATTGTAAATTACTTATTAACTTTTTTTTGCTTAAGCTGTCTTGGGTTAGGGCTGCCATGGACGAACTGTAAGGTCAAAGAGCAAGTTGTTTATATCAGTGACTGGACCAAATTATTACACTGAGAAACAGTCAGTACATCCTGTTATTGCTGCTGCCACCAAAAGCATTGCACAAAATGAGCTACACAGACCAGTTGCTTGAGTTCTCAAAAAGCTTTATTTTTAGCCTAATGACAAAAATATCTGTGTTTGCACAGGAAGCCAGAATGATTGATACAAGGGAGAGGAAATAAAATTCTTCATCTAATTTTCAGTTGATACATTGAAGATCCCAGAGTGTCAGAGAAGTGTTTAGTGAACATTAGGAAGATGACTTTTCCACCAGTCCCCAACCCACCACTTCTTTGATCCTGGAAGTTCCTACATACAAATCAATTCCTCGAACAAGTTAGAGCATTTTCAGAATGACTCTTAGCTGTGCCAGTGAATAATGATGCTGGAGAGAACAGCTAGCACAGCCAGAATAGCCTGTCTTTCTCCCAAGGTGTTTTAAGTTGGCCTTGTGGGAATGGAGGCAGAAACTGGATAGATGTCTTGCTGTTACCCAGTGGATTCTTTTGCTGTTGTTGTAGATTGGTTTAAGCTCTTTTTGCTACAGTTATACAAGAGGTGCTTATGTGGGGTTAGGAACATGGATCAAAATGTAATTTCTCTGGGTGAAATCGTCAATACTCACTTTACATGAACCTCAGTAAAGCTTCCACATATATTAGGGATGTTTTCCAAATATTAATGGCAGGTCTAACTTCCAGATTAATTTTGCCCAAGCTAAACTAGCATTTGAGAACATGCTGTACTGAGAAAAATGGGTGAGTCCTGCCTGTTCTTTTGCTGTAGTTTTGTTGCTAACACACTACCAGCAAAGCTAGTACTTTCTTAAGTGTGATAAGAACAAACTATTTCTTTTATTTTATTGAAATTAGCATTATACTTAAGTTCTGAATGTTCAGAGAATATTCATAGTATTTAATTATATTACTGACTAGAGCTCCAGAAATTCCCTATGATTCCAGACAGGAGCAGCGCTCAGTTCTTCTGTAGGTTAAATGAAAATAAGTGGGAATGGTTGTTTCGAAAGAAATACTAGGCTTTATAGTCTCTGGCTGTTTTTGAAAAGCATTAAGGAAGAAGATAAGAGAACACAAGAAAGAGAAAATATGATCACATTTGAATCACAATAGCCATACTTTTCTTTTTGCCTTGAGAAGTGTCAAGCTAACCTTCCAAAATGTCATTTAACTGCAAGCAATCAGTGGTGCTTCGGGACAACTGAGTGATCTAGACCCAGAGAGCACTGTGGAAGTGTCACAGGTTCAGCTGCAGCAACAAGGTAAGGCACTATAAAGAGGAGAAAAGAGGTGGAGTGATGAAAGATTAGTTGCTGTGGCAGAGCTGCAAGGAGTCCTAAAAATGCATCTGTAGGGTAGGTGTAAGAAGCCACATGATAAGATGTGAGCAGTGTGGGGTAAAGAAATAGTAGCTATTAAAGAAGCTGAGATAAAAAGAGAATCATTCTGAAATTTAATTAAATATCCTAGGGGTCTGGCTGGAAAAGAGGGGAAAAGAAAACCCCTAGAGTCAAAGAACAAAAGCAAAAAACCAAACCAAAACAAAAACAAAAGGGAAAAAAAAAAAGAAGAGGAGCAGAAGGTAAATAGCAGATGTGGAAAGAGTAGGGAGTACTGATGATCAGAAGAGCAATATATGCTTTTTCAGTTTGTGCCAGGTTCTGTAAATCTTACACTACCCTGAACTCAGAGGTGTGGAAGCTTGAGTATAAATTCAGAAGTTTGGATACTTCGCCAGATCTTACCTAAATCATATAAATGTCCTTATGTATAATATAACTGAGCCAGAAATAACTTAAGAACTCATTTTTTCTCATGCTACTTAGCACAGTTGGATACACTATTCATCCTCGGTAATACTCACAGCAAATACAACCAACCTTTTTTCTGTTTGAGAATTATTTGTGAATAGGCTTTGAGACTGATCTCCAAAATATGAAATGCCTCTTGATCCTGCTGATTTCTCTGAGGCTCTTTTTTTTTTTTTTTTAATGTAGTTACTGACTGAAATAAACCTTTTGCATGACTTAAGTGAGTAGACTCTTTTCTCAGCATCATCAGATGTGGATTACATTTGACTATAAGCAGAACATAAGGAAATAAGTGGAGGTGCAGCTTTTTAGCTTACCACTAGTTTCAATTTTTCTTTCAAAGGCCATATAGTATGTGTTGTTTGAGCATAACTGTTACCTGCCAGAGTCTGTAGAAAGTCTAAAGCAGTGTCTCTGAGGTGGGATGGCGCTTTTCATTTCAAAAGGAGTTCACTAAGTTGTGTTAAACATCAATGATAGGTTTGCTACTACACTGTTCAAAGCTTTTGGAAGGAGAGGAAGTTTCTGAACGTGCAGACTTTTGTGAGTGCCTTTTCATTTTGGTATGCTTTTAACAATATATGGGAGCGGTAAAGAGTGAAATTGTTCTTGCTTTCCTAAAGAGAGCGTTCAACTCTCGAAGATTTGGGAAATGACAAAGGTTTGGGGGATGACAAAGGTTCAGGGGTTCAAATACTGCACAGTTGAAGTATTTAAGCACGTTATTGGTTAGCAAAGTCACAGGATATTCTTCCAGCTCAGTAATTTGGTTAGTGTATCCTTTTAAACAGAAGAATAATGGACGGTCTTGTTTGTAAGGGAATAGCCTCGTTCGCATGCAAATACAAGTATTCACACAAATCAGCCATTCCTCAAACCTCCTCAGGAACAAAAAACTTTCTGTCTGAAACCGCAGGAGCAGCAGATAACAAGGGGCCTTGATATGGATAGATCAAATAGCCATTTCAAATTCCTGCAAATGTTCATTAATACTGTTGTTCAACATTCATCCAGCTCTGGCTTTTCTCACATTATGGAAAAGAAAATAAAAATTTCAAATAGGGTGTCAAGAAATGAAGAATATGACATGGTTGTGCTTTCCAAACCAATTAATGTGTTCCAATGTCATACTTTTCAGGTTGATGCCTTGTTTTTGAAAAATAAATTATTACAAAAAATAAATTATGTAAAAATCCTTTTTAGAATTCTGTGTTTGCTCAAACAGGATGTAGCTTGAGCTGAAACTGCAGATCCAATAGGCATGAATGAGGTCATCTGCAATTTCAGATGCCTGAAAACTTGAGGTAGACAGTATCTAAGTAGATGAGAAATAAGATTTTCCATCTGAAGGTTTACTAGAAATTCTTTGCTGATTCTCCAAGATTCCTCAAAGAGTGACTTAAGTCCTCAGCTGGCTATAAAAATAGCTGTTTAACCATGAAGTATTATACAAAGGTAAGTGACAAGAAAAGAGCCTTGCAAAGAGTGACAGCTCCAAGGGTAACTTGGCTCCCTTTCCTCACTCTGTTTTTATAGCTGTAGGAATTCCTTATTACTTTTTCTCAAGCTGTCATCAGAGCAACAGAACCTGCTGTTATTTGGGCTTCTCTTCTCTTCCCATGGAAAGAAAGGGGTGTAATAAAGGTAGATCATGAGCAATAGGTTGTAATCTATCCACAAAATGCCCCCACCTCCATATTTGTTCCCTTCTATTGTGTTCAAACAGACTCCCAGTAAGTATGTCTGCTTCACATTGATCATCACTGATAGTAGCATCCCTAATAGTGGCTCCATCTTGACAGAAAAATGGCAAGCGCCATTGTGTTCCAAAGTTTTTATCTCCTTCCATAGCCACTGTAAAATAAAGCTGTTAATTTATCTGATGAAAGACATGATGGCAAATATTATGTACAACCCAGATGTTTCCCCACTGATTTCTCAAATGGATGTACACAATTATGATGACTGGGAGGCTATTAATTCAAATTACTTGTAAGCAAAATAAAAAAAATAACTCAGCTTACACTTTCACTGTGACAGTTCTTTACGTGAGATGCCTGGTTTTCTGCTTACTGTTTTATAAATGGAACCAGTCAAATAATTCCTCCAGTTCTTTTCCATCTGTTTTCTCACAACAGTGTTAATGTTCACTTAAATAAGCATAGCAGCATTAACCTTTTGAACTCTTTGTCTCTCGACTATGCTCAGATCAGATTTGTGGTCTAGAAAGTTGACTCTTCCCTCAACTTTGACAGATTTTCTTATTATCCCCTGCTGACCTGAAGAGAATTGCACTGGCTCAATTCCTGAGACACCTACAAGTTTCAAATGGACTTAGCCTCCCTATCTGATTGCCTGTCATGAGAAGCATCAGTGATATGCTTTTTATTTCAGTTTATTCCCTTCTTCTCAATAGACATAATGAATTCTTTTGCACTTTGTTCTCTTCCTTTCAACAGGTCTTGCATATCATGTTTTCATCCACAATGCAAAGGTCACTTCAGAAAATCTGTCTTCAAAAAAAACTTTGACAGTACATATAATAATAAGTGCATTAATAAGTGTTTTATATGGATCTGATTTTGCTTATATTTTCCACAGTAAATTGTAGGAAATTTACTAAGCCATTACCTCTGTGATTCAGTCTGTCCATTTTGCATAAGTACTGTTAGTACAGATAACTAAAGCTGATAAGATAGGCTTACACTGAGTATAATATTGGCAAAGATGGACACTCTTTATATATGAAAACTGTGGAAGCAATTATGACTCTATTTAGGGTAAAACTGAAGCTCTGGAAAGCCATTCAACAGGATGAAATAAGAAGCATATTAATAAACTAGTTTGAATTTTAAAAATACAAGTTGGTAAATCTCCAATAACAGTTCAGGTATATATTTTTAACCCCTACTGCAAATATGACTTGTCAGACACTTCACCAACATAGGCTGATTTTTTTTCTCTTTCACCAACAGCTGAACTAATATGAATTACATCACATTATCCACACAAGTTACCACATATCAGCTGGCTTGTAGTAAATTGGAGTGAACTCCAGACCACAAAAGGGTTTTTTCGATAGAATTGGTGGTGCTGTTTGAATTATTCTGAGATAGAGCCAGAAATATAAACACTCAGAAATCTATGGTCAAACATTTGGGGTATGAACTTGGGAGAATGTTTAAACGGCAGTATAATTGGAATAAATGCTTAGAATATGCAGTAAGGAAGCTAATACTTGCTCAGTTTCAATCTTGTTTGGAAAACATGCCTTTGCTGTACTTTAAAAAAATGAACAGATGTAAGAATTTGTCATCTGGAAAAAATGGCTGAAATAAAAGCTGGTACTAAAAATAGAGATTGAGAATGTGGTACAATGCATAAACAGTGTAGAAGCACAAAAACATGCTAGGATCCTCACCCTTTTAGTGCAATCATACCATTGTAGCAGTTTCTATGCCCAACAGTTTATGCTGAAGTTTCTCCATAGCCCCTACTGAAAGTTTCCCCCCTGCTCCAAGCTGGGCTTCTTCAGCTGAGAAAGGGGCATGAGAATGACTGTACAGATGTGAGAAGGGCAGAAATCACAAAGCTGAGATTGCTTAAATGGGAATCACAGAATCACACAGTATCACAGACTCTGAAGGATTCAGGACAGAAAATGCCAGCATAAACCGAAAAGGGTAAAGCCAGACGTGTGAGGGTTAGAACTCCCAGACAGGGGTCCCAGGCTGAGTTGTCAGTGTCATCAGTGGAGACAGGGACACCTCCCTCTGCTGTGGGACTTCTGGGAGAGATGTGTGAGCCAGCTTTGCCCCTCTCTGGCAAACTCTAGTCCAGGAGACAGCCACTCTTTTGTTACCTTACTCACTAGAGTGATGAGCACACAAGTGCTTAGTCTAACACTTATTGATTCCTAACTATCTCCTGTGTGTGGTAGCCTGTGAGCAGCTGCTTTACACGGTTTCAATGCATGTATTATTCATGCACAATATCTTTGCCTTTCTCTGAAGATGCTTGAACCAAAGAAAAGCCAACAAAAGACGGGGGAAGGGGTCATCAGGAAGACAAGGAGCAAAGGGGAAGTGCCATGACTTCTTTGTTAAACCAGCACCTGAAGTATTTCATGCAACAGGGATGACACACTGCAGTTTGAGCAGCTCCAACCTCAGTACTTACAGTCCATTGGTATTGTATGTGGCCCCGTGTTAGACCATACATTGCAAGGGGACCTTTGGTAAACCACACTGATTTGACACCACTTGAACAAACCAGCATCACAAACGCTGCAGTTTAGTCCTCAGTATGCAGAGTCCAATCCTCCCCCATTATGCATAGATGTTAAGGTACAAGGCAGAAATGCCATTCCTCAAGGAGCAGCAAGACAGCTTGCAGACTGTCATATGACTGCGTTGAAGCAACTGATGGAGAAAATCAGACAACAGTTAACTGAGGCACTTATCCAAAGCCCCTTTAAACACCTCGGTGACTCTCTTGAAAATAAGATGTAGGAGCTTTTCAAAAGATTACCCTTAATCTGTCACAGTGTGCAAAACATCTTAATACATTTATCATTTTTTTTCAGCTAGCAAACTCAAATCCCCCTGTGACAATTCAGCTAGCAAATCAAACTTCTCTCACATACCAAATGCCTGTCCTAAAACTGCAAAATGTGGGTCCTTTTGTCACCAACTTGTGCTGTACATGCCAGGTCAATGCCACTGAATTGAGCAGTGGGAGCACTAGTAGACCACCAGTCTTTGTGTCTTAGAAATCTTGGGTTACGCTACCATGTTTGATCTAGTCACCTCTCAAGCACCAGCTGAGTCACCCTCAAGCACCAGCTCAGGTCAAAAGACACAAACTTACTTGTTAACCTAGACCTGGTACACTGTGGATTGCTTTTAACTGTTTAGCAGCTTTTCTTCTCACGTTATGCTGAAAGCTGATCTTCTCAGCAAAGCAAGTAAGTCGTATTTTCCCCTTTTTATAATGATCATCAGCTTGTGCTTTGTGCAATAACTTAGCCCTCTGTCAGGCTTCTAAAAATCCTTGAGATGCAGTGCAATAGAAATCTGTTTTGTCTTTCATTTTATATCCTGCTTCCCAGAAAGTATCAATATTTGCTTTTAAGCCGTATCGTTTGGGTATTAAGGTATTTCATTCACCATCCTCAAAAGCTGATTATTCTAATGCAGCTCAGAAAAGACTAGCATTCACCTTATTTCAAGTCAGAAATGCAGAGAGTTCAGCTTCTGAAAATTCTGTTAGATCATTTGGTATTAGGTATATTTAAATCAAAGTCACTTTATTACTAAAAATCAAATTGTCAGGTATTAAATGCTCTGGCTACTGACTATTAAAGAGCAATAGCTGCTTTGGAGTAAGTGCACATTTCTCAGTGGCCAGGTATAATTTTGAAGTGCTCATTATCCATCTGAGCATGGAATTTTTAAATACCTTGTTCTATTATATCCATTCTACTACATCCATTCTTTCAGCAATTTCCTTGTAGAATTAGATTTGTGCTAGGTTTTTCTCTCTTAAAGCAGTGAACTGCAGTAATCTCTATTGCTTCTCACGCTGTATTTAACCTCATACATGTATTAGATACAGATTAACATCTTGTCTTGAAGAAGCTTATCTTTCATAGAATATGGCAGAGTTTCATTTAAAAAAAATCAATATACTCTTCATGCTTTAGGAAAAATAAGAGGGTGTTCTCAGCACTCCCTCACAGGCACAATTCTGAAGCTTTTCCAGTGTGACTGGGATAATGACACTATCATGATCAGAGTTTTTACAGTGGAATGAAACCTCGTTGAACAAATTGGCTTTTTTTCAGTCACATAAATCATTATTTCCAACCTACCAAAATGTGACAGCATGAAACTTTTTTCCGATAGAGCAGATCTCTATGGATTTAAAAATTTAATCTCAGGTTGAAGAATTCAGTCTCCAGAGCAGAGGGAGTTCCATTCTGGAAAACGTATGTAAACCATGAGGCATGCCATTTTGGTTCCTACCAAAGGAAGAAAGCAGGGAAGAAATGTAAAAGTTGTGCAATTTCACCAGAAGATCCTAGGGCTTCCCAGGGTCCTGGGCAGCAGTGCTGGCTAAAAGCAAATTCATTGACCTTCAGCCTAGATAGATACAACAACCTGCCATGAAATCACAGTAGTTAGACCAAGCCCTTATCTTCAGACCCACTGCAAGGATGGTGGGAGCATAAGGCTGCCTCTAAAGAGGCAGATGAAGATATGCAGACACCATGCAGAGAACCAACAGCTGAATACAGACATATAGGGCAAGGCTCAGTGAGATTGATGGGGCCTGAATGATGCAGGAGGAGAAAAGCAGGTCCCTTTGTGGGGGAGCCCAAGACAGGGGGCATCACTTCTCCTCCAGCAGTAGCCCTCTCATCTGCTTGGCTCAATCTCCCTTACTTCTCAGTAGCCAGTGCTGCTCCATATTCAAGGTTACTGTGCTGAAGTGCAAGAAAGGAGGGAGGAGGGCACTGGGGAGAGAGGAGTGGCATGACAGGACCACCCAGGCACTTTTTCAGGTGAAGAGTGAGGGGGAGAAGATTCCATTTGCCCCAGGACCCAAAACACCTCTTCGTGTGGGCTCTAATAGCACTGCTGGAACAAGCAGGCCTGCAGAACATTTGCAAATACTAGTGTTTATTTTGCATTTTTCTGTTCTTCCTTTTTATTTACTTTCATTTTCCTTCTTCACTCTTCTTACTTGTTTCTCTTTCCTTTTATTCTTGTACCTCCTTTACTTTTTCTATTATCATTTTTTCCTTTCTCTCTCTTTCTTTCTCTTTTTCTGTTTCTCTCTTTTTCTGTTTTTCTCTCTAACACACACACATGCACAAGTACAGAAACATGTAAACACATGCTATGTCCAGAGAACACCATGATATATATTACTAGTAAAAAGCACCAAGGACTCTCAACAGCATCAAAAATAGTATTAATGCTCCTCCAGTTTAATTCAGAGATGCTCCTTATAGATAAACTTGTTTTTAAAAGCATAATTGCATAAAGAGATCATTGCAAAACAAACCTGAGTGTGCATTTGTAGAAGTCATTTGCAGTAGAAATTGCCTGAAAACAGCCCTTCTAAACATCAACAGGCCATGAGAAATAGAAGGAAAGTTGCAGCTGATGGCGATTGCAGTAAACCACTTTTCCTTTCACTTAGGGGAAGAGTACATACAAAGACAGTTTCTTACAAGTAATTTGGTGTAAATACATATCCTCACTTATCTCACAGAAATATTCATAAAATCAAATCATTTAATATAGTGTTCAACTATTAGCAGATCCAACTGCTAGTAGTTGAACACTATTAGCATATCAAACTGGGGACACTATTAGCATATCCAGCTAGAAGCTAGATTTGTGGGACATGTTTAAAACATATTTGCAACATAAATTATTGCAGAAGCACAAAAAAATTATTAGGAATGTGAAAAAGATAGCCCTTCTAGTGATAAACTTCTGTGATATTTCTGTCACATTTCATACAAATCTCCCATTTCAAATTTTTCTACTAGCAAACTATCTGACCAGGGTACATCTTAAAGTTTAAAAAAGAAAGTAATTAAAATAATATGTCTTCTGCTGGGAGCATGTCAAAGATTGTGTCAATATTAAATCTTTCAAAACATTTTTAATTAAGTTATGAAAAAGATCAGAAGGTAATTTCAGCTATAATTATACTGCTTTCCTAGATGTGTAAACCATTCTCAAAATTAAATAAAGATTTTTTTATAAAATAACTAAATAAAAGCAAAGGGAAGTTACAATAATGCTCAGATATAATCCTAAGAATGAATAGATCTAACATTACAAGTAATCCAGGGGTCCACAGCACTCCTGTAGCAGCAGCAGTACCTGAATTTTCCCAAGTTTAAAGGGCTAGGGCAAAGAGTACTTTGAGGTTCCTTCCATCACTTGTTTTACTGTAATTCTATGACCAGAAACATCCATAAAACTGCTTCTCCAGATGACACTGTACTGTCTTGTTGTCCAGAAGACAAATAATGCAATCCTAGTCCCAAGTAATGCAATATCTTGGTATTGTCTCATACTGTCATTTTCTTCATTTATTGAGCCAGAAGAGACTTTTTGTACATCCCAATACAGTTGGGTAAGATCAACATGATGGTGTGTGTTGTCCTACACCCTATGCACTAACATCTATAGTGCATCTACAGCCTGTTCCACCATCTTTTGGTTCTTCTGATCATTGTTCTCTCTCAGAAATTGTGACAGAATGTGCTTTACATCTTTCCATCAGCGAGTGATTGTTAGCAACTAATCATCATCCTCTTTATATCATCTCTTGCAGATTAGAAAATGTAATCATACCTTTCCGTAGGCTTTCCCTCTCTAGACTGAGCAAAACAAATCCTCATCATTACAGGACATCTACCTAACTTCTGCTTCTGGATGCTGTTTTATGGATTCTCAACAGTTTTTCTTGAAATGCAGTACATGTGTGTGAAGATGAAGCTAGAGCTGATAAAACACAGATACTAATGGGAAGTGATCTCCTTTTTCATGCATACAGCAGTCTAATCAATATATTCTTGGACAGGATTTACTTTTTTCTTTTGCATTAGTCATACAACATATGCATCAGCATTTGATGACTGCTAGAATATGGATCTGCTGGTGCCTGAAGTATATGCCAGAACTCAAAAAATTTCTCCTCACTGTAGTAGTACAGACGCAAATACCGTTGAGTCTTATTTAGGTACCATAGTTATAATATAAGTAACCTCCTCCATTCTATTTTGTATCACCAGCTATTTAATCCCTTTTTCATACTTATCCGTTTGTTTTTAACTTTATTTTATGTGAGGGGGAAGGGAGGAGTTTTGGGGTCTTCTGTTGGTTGGTTTTTTCCTAGGCACTGCAATTTATGCTTGTCTGTCCTGGCTCTATTTCATAAATTTCTGTCCATAATTTATCATAATCAACTTGAACTCTACTTCTGCCATCCACCAAGTTTTCTCATTTCTCAGCTTATGTTCACTATAAAATTTCCTGCTAAATCCAAGTTCTTAACTAAACCATAAAGCTGAGCCAAGTCCAGGACTGACAAGTCATTGTTGTTTACCTGGATGGCAAGTATTATTTGCAGATATCATAGTAGAAAGGAATGTTTAGTGTGATGGTTTGTGGCATTGAAGAAGAGTTAATGGTCATTGACCATGGTAGTTCAGAGGAAATACATTTGCACCAATTAAAGAGTCAACAGCCATCATGTCAGGAAAAGCAAGAGGAAAGACGAAAGCCAGTACAAGAAAAATAACTTCAGTCACTGGAAGAAACATGGAGACCCAAATAGGAGAAAAATCTAGGGAAATAAATAGCAAGAAAGCTGCAGAGTGAATTAGAGAAAGACATCCTTAACTGCTGTGCCTCGTGTGTTTCATGTTGTTTCTATGGTCACAGAGTAAGAAGGTCAAATCAGATCAAATAAAGCAGGGCAGAACAGTGCAATTAAGCCATAGTAAAAAAGTAATTACTTTTCCATCCAGTAGAGATTGCATGTTACTTCTTGGAACTGTACATTATTATCTAAATAATAGATACTAGCCAGCAAAGCAACTGGGAATGAATTGGGGAAAATCAACTAAAAAGCCACTTGGTTAAATATTATAACATTATAATTTATAGTAAAGCTCAGCTAAACTTGGAAGTTGAACACTGATGGGTCTTAACATATTTATGCTAACTCACCAAGAGACTAGAAAAATACAGAGTGCAGCACAACACAGAGTGGTACTAAAAAAACAAAACCCTATCATGAGAGCTAAAGTAGCATTCTCTTTGCTCTATACCCTTTGCATTTTAATGTATCAATGTTATGATTATGGCAGACGTCCTATCCAACTGATGGTGTTGATACATTAAAAAATTTTAACTGTCTGTGGAGTCTTGATTTAACTTCACCATCTTTTATCACAGTCATACATTTTTCTCTGTTTTTTTCACAGGACATGAGATGTATTTCTAATGCCTGCAGTCTTCAGTTCTTTTGTCAGTCATGTCTCTTTGTAACAGCACATTAAAGTTGGCTATTCTGCCATGCTGAAGCCAGTCTTTGCCTGAGCTAAATGACACTCTAAATGTGAGTGAATCTATTCTGTGTGAAGACAGAACTCAGTGTTCAAAAAGGTACACCTATCCTTATGAATAGGTATGATATGTTACCCTTAGTAACTTAACTTCATTCAGCATGGCAAGAATTCCCTTGCAGCACCTCAAAATCAGTGCCACCACTCAGCCTCCCAGGTCAACTGCCTTTCTTCAGAAGCCCAGATTACTGTGTCATTTGTGGACCACCAGTGCATACCAAATCCAAAGACAGATAGTAAATGAGAGGCAAATCATGCCATCATCACACTACCTGAGTTACTGTCCTTCAAAACCAGCTGTATTTCTGCACTGCATTATCACCTAAAAGAACCACACCTGACCAACTGCAATTCCTCCAACTCTGTCTGACAGCCTCAGAATCAAGAGTGTTTAAAAAGCTGTAATTTATTTCTACTGAATGAATAGAAAATTAGAATCTTTCACTTTCCCTCTTTCTCATGCAACCCAAAGAAAAAAACAAAACTATTTCACTGGAAATTATGATTTCATCAGCTGAACTGAAAATCAAGAAATAGACCACTTTAAATATTCACACCATCTTGATTAAAGCAGGTGTCTCCAAGCCTTATTATTGCAAAGTGATTGTCAGAATTTCCATTGTAAATCTCTTCTCTCCTTTTCATGGGTTTTTTACTTGTGCCTTGGCTAAAAGAACACATTCCAGACTGGAATTTACGCTGGCTGATTACTAAAAAGAGAAGAATTTTCCTTTACAAATGATATTAAAAGAATTGCAGGAGTAATAAAATGTTGGCTTTTCAGTATGGAGAAAAGGCAAGACATGTTTTTCTCTATTACGCATATTGATCCAAAGCAGTAACCACAATCTGGTAAAGAAAGCAGAGCTGAAAAATTGTCACTTTTCTCCAGATGGCAAAGGAATACTTGGAGTTGGCAGCATGTCATCCTACTTTGCTCTACTTCATTCCCTGTAACTCCTGGAATGGGGCAAACAGCATGGGACAGGAAGGAATGCAGTTACTCTTCCTAATCACAGAAATTACAGGCCTCGCTATCATACTATGTCTAGTCTTTACTGTGTTTACTCTCCTGGTCCCCCAGGAAGCACAGAATTGCTTCTGTTCATTTGGTAGATAAGAAATAAACATCAGAGATTTTTCACCTGATAAACTCAAGGTTGAACATTAAGACCCCAGCCAGTTGTTTTTTTATGTTTTGTGTTTAGGCTCTCTTCCTGCTACTAAATTCAATTTTTGATAGACACATACCGAGTGAAATATGTACATACTGAAAATAACTGGAACTGCTGTTAAGTGAGTACCAGTGCCACAACTGCCTGTGAGATGTTTTTAGCCTTTGACAATTTGTAAGTACCTTCCCAAGCAACTATTGAGCATGACTCAGAAGTTAATAGCGGCCAGGGAACCTTCTTAACAGGAAAGAAAGAGAGTTTAATAGCACTGGCATTAGCTGTTCCCTGTCAGCTGGCCAGAGAGCAGTCCCAGACATGCTTTATTTACAACTCCAGATGAAGCCAAACTGGTCAGCACCAGCTAGCACACAGTGCATGGAAGCTACGTCTACATGTTGAATTATGTCTATGCTTGCAGCAGCCTTTCTCATCCCCTCTCTAGCTATCAAATTCTGCAATACTTCCTCGTGGCTGAGAGTATGTCCCTTTCTCCTCTTTCCATCTATATTAAGGCTATGTACTGATTATCAGAATAGCAGCATTTTTTAGTGCAGCTCTGAAGGGTGAAAATTCGCACACATTGATACTTTCAAGGTAGTAAAAATATAGCTGCTCAAAGGAATCAGCAATAAGACACAGTCTTCTTTTTTTTTCTGGGCACTCTCTGTAACAACATTTCATAAGTATTTTATTCTCCTTTAGTGAAGATTCAGTGTTACAGGTCCATAAAGTGAAAACATGTGTTCTCTTTAATATGCATTCAGAGTGAAAATCGCTTCACTCACATAAAACCTAATAATTGGACATTATGCAGGAAGAGACTGAAAAAAGAAATTAAGTCTCCTGTGAAGTAGCACTAAAGATGTTTTGCAGTCCTGACATCAGCCACGAAAATGTCTAAGCCATCATCCCCCACTGGCTTGAGTAAACACTACATTTTCCTTACATCTGCATGCAAAACCTTCTAGATCATAAAACTTACTGAAATAAAGAAAAAAGGAGTTGCATAAGAACCTATTATTTTAAAAAAACATTGTTCATTTGTAAACTATTTTTAATACTATTTTAACTATTAGGTTCTTGTGTGATCAAATGGCATTGATTATATAATTTTAATACAGATTGCTGTCCAGTCCTTTTAAAATATCTGGGATCACAGAGGAGGAAAATAAACTTCTGTTTCCTAAAATCCAGGATGCACACTGAAGACTTCCCTTCCTCACACAAAGTAAAAGAATAAAGAGATGGATTATTAAAAAATAGTCACAACTGTATGCATCAAGGAGGGAATTTTTGTTTAAATTCTGTATATACTTTGGTTACATACCCTCCATTTTACATTATTTAAGTATTAGCCTCCCAGCCTACAGACCCGTCAATACGGATGCATGTCTTTTGTCATTCTAAAGAGGTTGAGCCAAACACTGACTCAAAGGCAGCTTTCAAAAAGAACAGAATGAAAGTGATGTAAAATTCAAGCCCACAATCAGCTCCAGAAGACTGACTATTTTTTCTCTTCTCCCCCATAAGGTATATAAGGAGTATTAAAGCTGCCTTAATGTTTAAAACACAGATTTGTTTCAAACTACAGCTTTGAAATCAGGGGGCTGCAGATTCTATAATGTCATTGAATTCTTTTTATGATGCCACTGTGGAAATGTTGAGGCAGCAGTAACTCTCAGTAGGATTACATCCTGGCAAGAAGAAAAGCAAAACGCCTGAAGTTATCCCACTGTGTGTTAATCACATGGTTAATTTGTTAAATTTGCATTTCATTCCTTTCTGTAGCTTGATAGAAATTTTATTGATAAGGGTGTTTTTATTGTTTTGGTTTGGGTTTGCGGTTGCTTTTTTTTCCTTTGTCTTCCAAGAGATTCTGCACTGATCAATCTGTCTTCTGTCCACAGCTCCATCATAATTAGTGACTGGGTATGTAGTGAGTAAGAAGAGTTAATGATAGGGCATAGTCTTTTGTGTAGTCTCTTGTTGTGTAATTGTTGCTTTTCTGAGTTCGCAGGTTGCATGCAATTTGCTTTGGTTTTGATCTTATTTTCTTGTGAAATTGCTTTAAGATAAGCCTCTCTCAGTGATTTTTTTTTAAAGTCTTTCTTCTTTGTTTGATTAATTTTCATCCTCTTGATTTCCTTGTATTCCTTTATAGCAAATGATGGGGTGAGAATTCTAATGTGGGGCCAGGTGGAGATTCTGGCTCTCTTGCTCCCCCCAGCTGCTGAAGAAAAATAGCAACATCGATAGTAATAACAATGTCATAAACTGTGAAATGTGCCATCACTTCTCTGGCCAGAAATCCCATCAAACTGAAAACAACAACAACAAAAAAAAAAGTTTAGAAAGAGAAGAATATTTATATCAGGATTTAGACTCTCAGCAGTAAAAAATTCCTTCACAGCAGTAACTTCAGCCCCATTTTGCTAACCTAAAATAAGGTATCAATGCAAGGGAAAACCTAAGACTAACCCAAGCATTTCTTACTCTGCCTCTTGCAATCCACTGGAGGTAAGTGTAAGTATATGTTCTTCACTAGATCACAGTCCATCTAAAAATGTAGGATGTTATTAACCCCTTAGAGTAACAGAAAAGAACTAAAATAGTCATCACACAAATGGGCAATATTACATAGAAAATATTGTTAAATATATTTCAAAAATGGCAAGCAACTCGTCATTGGTTATGCACATGGGATTCCCCTCAAAATATGTATTTCTTATTGTCCTCATTCTGACTTAAAGTACCGATACTGCATTTTGTATTGCCTGAAAATTGCACTATATAATGAAATATCCCTCAGGTGTGGATCAAAGCCACCCTGGTTTTGACTGAAGTAAGGTCTTGGGCCAAACATTTAGCAGAGTAGACAAAGGGAAAAAAAGTTGCAATGGCAGACTCAGTGTCTCCAAGTCTCATAGAGAGATTTCTTGTCTTTTTTCCCTGCAGGAAAATCTCTGAAACATTTTTTGGACAGACTAAGAAGTGACATTTGCATCCCTGATTCATTGTGACTTCAGGAATCTTCTTTGGATAAATACAGGGTTTCATCTTTCAGTTGTTGCAGCCTTCTCTTGCAATTAGTTTCACTGCCTCACTCACTGACATTCCATCTGACACTCACATTTCACTAATGGATTGGCAAGGTCAGTTTCCACAGGCAGAACTGTATTCCCAACAAAGTATCTTGTGCTTCACAAGATCTCAGCACTCACCAGTGCATCTGGAGAAGCGGAAACTGTCAACTAAAGTCCCCACTCAATGTTACGGCATGTCCTGCCCAAGGATATGGAAAATGAGGAAAACTATTTTCTTTAGAGGAAAGAGAAGAAAAGGTCCATCTACATATCTATGACATTCCTTTGTATGACGTGTACCTGCAGGAGACATTCTCCCCTGGTGCAAATCCTTCAAGGGGATCCTTCAGTGATCTGAGAAGAGAATTAATTGCACAGTAAAGGTCTGGCAGAGGCCTTTGGGAAGGGATAGTGAAGTGATACAGAGAAGTACAGCACGGAGTTTATTGATCTCTTCTCCTATATTTCTAGGAAGAAGGTAAATGATTGTGTCTTAGCACACCGTCTTTTAGAGAACATCATCTGCCCTGAACTACCTGGCTTTTGCTTTGAAGGCCTAAGGGGGTTTTAAGGCCAAAGTACATTTTCTAACAGATATGTTTACCAAAACAAACATAGAAAGTGAACATGCTCAGCAGGCAGAGTAAAGACACAAGACTGTTTTCACTTTCAAAGAGTAAAACAAGAAATACACATTAGAAGTCAATATAACAATGACAGTGGGCCTTTATCTCAGTCTAGTTTGCAAGATGGCACAGAACACGAGCCATATGTGACGAGCAATATGTGGAGTAATAAAGTCATCTTCTGGGTTCAACATTAACTGGGGTTTAGCCTAGCATCTAGAACCAAAGCTGATCAATGTCAACACAAATTTCAAAATCTGGTGCCATGTTTTACAGTAATCCTTACACGGTGATTGTAGCATATCTGGTTTTCATCTTCTTTGGCCACATTCGTATCAGAACTGGGAATAAAGCCCCCTCTCATTTTGAATATGATGTCCGCCACTGTCCAAAGTCACAGATTTAGATTTTTAATCTAAAATGTGAGAATCAGAACTAATTTTTGATCTCACAGACTGGCTAGAACTCAAACTGATAAAATAATTCAAGCAATTCACTCCTAATAAATCAAATGTTTAGAGAAACATCAATCTAAGCTCTTGCACTTGAGCTTGACAGAAATCCTACTTATCCAAGATACTATATAAAAAAGCATCTGAAAACCTTTCCTTCAGTATTCTGGATATTTGAATGCAAAAGGTATTTTAAAAATTCAGAATATCACTTTTAGTTTTCTTCCCCTAAAAGAAACAAAGCCTGGTTTAGTTAATCTTTACCCAAAAGAGCAAGAACTGAAGAAACTCTTTGCCCAGATTCATAGAAAATCTAACTAAAGAAAGATTTTTTTTTAAATTATAAATATGTCCTGTTTTAGTTTATATTGGAAAATGTCCTACAATATCCATTATTTTAATCCCTGTAATGAGGGACTTGCTAAACATACAAATCAGGAGGGAAAATGAGTCCAGTAGTGCCCACTCCTTGTGAACTGCTATCTGTTGTACATGGAAGAGAACACCCCAAAGAAGTCTCCTAAAACGTGGTTAATTAACATATAAACCACAAATGTCGTAGTACCATAAATATTCAAGTAGTGATGGATAGTGGGATAAACCCTGAGTGCATGCTGTAAGTTTTTTATCTTCATAGCTATCTTGAGTTGGATATTTACAGTAAATTACAGCTGCACATGCTTTACTCCAGAGCCATATGTTTTATTATTCAACCAGATGTAAGCCATAAAACTGTTTTATCTATTTTGTGGTTCAGTGTAGTACTAATAAAATAAACTACAAATACCTGACTTATAGCTTTGCTGGCATTTTTGCACTCCAGTGAAGTGCAGTGCCAATGCCTCATGCAGTGAAAGTGATCTAACAAAATCAGATGTTCTTCCTATTTCTTAAACTCTCATAAGGATCTTAAACATTTAAATGAGCAGTCTTGAGCTATAACTTGTTCTTTGATTGTTTTTCATCACATGGACTATCACCATCAATGATAGTTCATTTTTGTTTCCAGCTGATTGGAAAGGACATTGTAAGGGGCCTGCACTTTGTCTTGGCTTCTACATCACTGATTTTCTTTAAGCATTGAATTACTAAAATAATCACATATCCTAGGAAGGATGTATTTAGTCATATAAGAAAGATAATGTTGCAGTTAAAAGACGTCTCTCTCTTTTTTTTTTAATCTATCATATTAAACTTTGAACACAAAAATTAAATGAGTTTGTCTTGCCATTATTTTGCCATTAAGATCTTTAAGCACCTGTAAAAGCTGTCCTAAGAGCACGCACAAATGTTTTCCATTTCAGTCAAGTGTGTTGGAAGACAAATTCAGCTTTCAAATCACTGTTTTTAACCCGAAATAAAGTGTTCACAGAGCTCTTAAAACCCTAGTTTTAGTATGGAATGTGACCATAAACAACATAGTATTATAAGAGGGCTAGAGAAGACATTAAGAATACTGTGAAAAGATCACAAAATACAGCCAATTTTTGTATCATTTTAAGATACACTATTGGCCTTGGACTAATATGCTCAGTCTCAAGGTTGTCATGGACATCTGTTAATAAGTCTCCCTAGCACAACAACATTCATTTGACTCTGCAAATGCATAACCCTAGCAGACTAATGAGGAACTGAATGCTGAATGTTTATCAAAGGAGACTCTCTTCCATTCCATCTACTCCTTGCATACTTCCAAAGAATTAATCTATTTTAACAAGGGACCCTCTCTCTATTCTGTAGCCTCAATTCAATCTCAAAAACAGGGGATTAAATCCAGCATTCTGCAAGTCGAAATTAAAGTGGTTTGAGTTGTTTTTCAAGCCACTCTGAGTGTTAATTGGGGTAAAATCTGCAGTTTCTGGATTACCATTCACATTTCGATTAACAGAGGGAGAAAACTTTGCCAATAGTACTGCAAGGACTAAGTAAAATTAAGTCTTTTAGCCCTTTCTCAGCATAATAAGAAGGTAGCACTTAGAGGAACACAGGCAATGTAAAATTCTTTGGATGCTCTGCACGCAATTTAAAGAATGAAGAAAAAGCAAAGTACTGCATCATTTTTACCCCTCAAAATCCTTCAGATTTCATTATGGTTGATTAAAAATAATTGAGCAGATGTTACAGGCAGTAATGCTTTTTAAATCTTTTGTGCTTAGGTTTAAATCTGAAATAATGCAGATAAAGGAAGTGTGAAAGATTTCATACCATGATCCCACAAGTATTCGTAAAATGTAAGTGCTGTTTAGATACTTTCTTATGCCCAATACTTTATCATTTTTATGTTGCTGCTGAAAGGATAAGGTCTCAAGTGTGAGTTCCTGTAATAAACACATTTTCTTTTGGCTCATGAGTCATAGACAATGTAAAAAGACATTTTCCTCTCAAAACACCAATATTGTGAACATCTGGTTCATACCCTTCTTAACAGAATTTGTTCCACTGCTCTATTACATATAAACATCTGTCATTTATATCAAGCAGTTGACAAATGTTCTGTGGTGAATTCTAAGAACTGGCATGTTAGATCATTAAGTATCTTTTTTATACAAAATGGAAACTGGGTTTTTTTGTGTTCAGGACTGAATCATGTTGAACAGAGGTGACTTCTTTATCAAATGAGAAAATGGGTTAAATTTATATCAGCAGTCTTACATCTTCTTTCTCCTGACAACTGTATGTAATTGCTGTAAATCACTCTTCACGTAAAAGACAACCACATCCTACTGGGTGACACTATGTGAATATCATTTAATGGATGGTTTTGTCTACTTAAAAGACTGAAAACTGTGAAAAAAGCCATTTTCTGCTGGTGTTCAGTGCTAAGAGGTTGATTTCTCCTTTGTTTTCTTCAAAAGGGACAGACACAATACAGGACAAGCAATGCATTCCAGGAAACATTCTTCCTCCAGAGGTGTGAAATCATTTCTGCTTCTCCTTTTTGAGCCTTTGAGGCCTATGAAATCAAAATCTAGAGCAGCTATCACTCTTTTTTGCAGCACCCCAGCAACTGTTCAAGGACAAGAGGGTCACTTCATTGTCCTTGAGGACAAATAGCTGTTGTGAGTGCTGTGTGGGGGCCAAAGAGCCTTCTGCAAGAGCAACTTCTTCTGTGGCAGGGTAAGACAAAATCTCAGAAGGTTTCAGCCAGAATCACCACAGGATCCTGCCTCCTTGAGTTTTTAAAGTTAGAACAGGGACCCAAATAGTAAGAGCTTTCTGTAATTTTGTGATTCATGGCTTCAAGAAATGAATCCAAAATCTGTGTATGACCTCCAAAACCATCTGTATTGGGTAGAGTCTGCTATTAAGAGCAAGTCAAGATGTGTAAATGAGGTGTCTCCTTCTCTCCATTGACTGTACAGACTAAACAGAGAGTCACCTGGCAACAGTTAATAGAAAAATGGATTGCATTTCCTAAATGAGGTGCATGAAGTGGGCAGTCTGCACCTGGCTGTATGAGTTTTAAATTTGCCATCCTCATTCACAATGTAGGAAGCATTTTTCATAGCTTTTCTGGACAGGTATTGCACAAGACATTTGTAACTAGCTGAAAACAAAGAAACCCTGTGATTCACTGAGAAAAAGGGATATTTAGTTAGATGCATGACAGAGCCAGAGGCAACTTCAGAGCTGCAAATGTAATTACTGCTGGCCAGAGGCATTTGCTTTTCCCTTTAAAAAAAAAATAAAAATAGTCTGCTCTGATTTGTCTGATTTCTGTCCAGAGAAGAATAGCATAAAACATGTTCAGTCTTAGGAGATCTGGAAGATCCTCTCTAGAGAAAGAAAAGATTTGGAAAAGGTCCCTTTACCTCTACATGCAACATGAAAGGAGATGATTTCATCATCCTCTGCCTTCCTCCCACCCTTATTAGAATAGACTGAACACAGAATTTTCCTTCCAGGATTGGCAAAATATATGGAGCACTTTGACACATCGCCCATACTAACACTGAGAAAGTCAAGTCTAGTGTCCTAATGTAGTCGCTTGCAATATAAAAATGGTGTGTTTATTAATATGGCAGAACATTATTAGATTTTCTTATTGAGTTAGAGCATTTCAAGGCCATTTGGGGCAGGGAGTGAAAGCAATGCCTTTACAGTACATTCTTTGTTTCCTTAACGCTGATCACCTGTCGTACTTGATTCTCACAGTGGACCTTTTATAGCAATTCACTAGTCTGACCTTTGCATAGGTATTTTGCAAGTTTTACTCTGGGACCATTTAAGCTGGGATGGGTGGGCATGTGCTGAGCAGGGTAGCAAAGAGTAGGGAAGGATTAAATTTCAGTTGCGAACTGGCTGCATCTCTTGAACCATTCATTACCAGATTCCCTAACATTTGGGTTTTCAAAAGGTGATGAATTTTTCTGTAGAAAAGGGTATTTTGTTGGCTGGACTCCACTGAAGCATACTTTCAACGTTAACTCCCTACTGGCAGCAGTTTCTGCTTATGATTTGTTTTAATGAACACCAGTTTAAACTGGAGCTAGCCATAATGTCTGCTAGAGAAAGGTTAAACTACAGCATATTTTACACAAGTCTGACCCAACTAGATCTCATGTGCTGTGGATGGTAGCCATGCGAAAAGACTTTTGTTGAGTGTGGGAGTTAAGTCTATACAGGATATGGTCAGAATACATGAGGGAAATTAACATTTTTACATTCCTTTTTATTCCTGTTACCTCGGTTCCCCGTCTCCCTAACAATTGCATGCACCCACCTTCTGTCTCTCTGACCCTGTTGATGTCTCCCCTTTACCTATAACATTTTCTGCATTCCCCTGATCTCCGATCCCTCAAGCTCTTTTAATACTATCTCAGTTCTCTGATCCCACTGATCCCACTGTTCCTCATCATCCCCCAAACAAACATTTCCTCTTCAGCCTCTTCATGCATGTCCTTGTTTTCTTAAATCCTCCTTCTCACATCTGGGCCAAAAATTGGAATCAGGAAAGGAACAGCTTCTAATTTAAAATCTCCAATTGTAAATATCATATATTTAAAAACTACTAATTGAATCTCTCAGAAATGCCCCTAATTAAATCCTTGTGAAAATACTGAAGAGTCTTCCTTACCAAAGTCCACGGAGCAAAGCCAAAGCGAAGTTGTTATGTTTGTTACTGATGAAAAGGCATTTTTCATTAAAACTGAACCATAACAAAATATCATAGCAATAAAAATTTTAATCAGAATTTGAATTTTGCCTAGTTATTCAGAATTAGATTTAGAATAAAGACTTCCTAAAAAAATCTATGTAGCTTTGGTGAAATTTGGGAACCAACAGGCAATCAGCTTTACAACAGGACATCAGCTAAACCCCCATTGATTGAGCCCTGGTATCATTCTGCACCTTGCTTGTATCAGTGTTGCATTTCTAATTAAACCTTCCCGGTCCATTTGTCAGTACTGGTCTACGAGTGATAGGGCTGAAATCTTTTATTCTATAGAGATATTTGTCAATGATTCATGTATTTTGGTTTAAAACAGGTTAAAGTAAGCATGGATAATAACAGAATGGTGAAATTCTCTTTGGGATTAGAATCATTAGAAATTGAGGATGAAACTGAATAGCTTAAGCATTAAATATGAAGGGACAGATCCTTAGATAAAATAAATTGTTATTGCTCCTCCACTGATGTCATTAAGGCTGTATTGATCCAGCCCTGCTGAGAATATGCTGAAAAGTGGTTCCACATCTTACAGAGAATACTGAAAAAACTATACCGGCCCCTTATCAGAATCCACTTTGCTTACTAAAGAATGTTATTTCTTTGGTATTTTATATTAAATTTTATTCTTGTGAATATTTCTCTCTGACTTACCTTCAACTCCCTCAGAGCCTTTTCCCTTTGAAATGCAAGTGGCTCAGTGTTTCATTATAGCAAGGAACAATAACTTTATGCAATTTACATGTATAACTAAGCACTTGGATTTCAAACCTCGGGAGTGTGGTATGGGAACAATAAAAGATCCTTCTTGAATACATAACCCATTTCAATTATACCTATAGTGACTCCATTTAGTTAAGAAAATAAAGCAACACTTATTTTATTTACTAGTACGCTATTTATTCTTCCTTCTTCTTTCTACTGCAAACATCTCTCTATGTACTGCTCTTTTTGGTAACATTAACAGATAAGCATGTGAAAGCTGAAAATCATGCCTCTAGGATGCTGAAAAAAATGCTATAAAGGGCTAAAAAGGAGCTGCAAATATGGAGACCAGAGGTGAGATTTCTAATGCTTAAGGCATGTAATTGCATTAATTCAATACAACAATTAAAGAGCTTTGAAGCAATGCTACTGCCTTACCCAAACAGAGTGTGACTTAGCAACACAAGTGTAAGAAACTATTACAGATCAAAGTTCAATAAGATGAAGCTTGGGGAAGAAAATAGATCAGGAATTCTTAGAGAAGACATTTAGTGGCTCTGAGGAAAAATGGATTATAAATGATTTACAAATTTGTCATTAAATGTACACTTCAAAGTACAAATAGTGACAATGGATAGTTTAAAGATTTTATTATTAAATAATTATAAGAAACAGAAAATAGACAGGTCAGCTGCAGTTTGAACATCAGCCTCTTATACCTCCAGCTTAAATATCTACATTTAAACAATGGTGAAATAGTTTGGAGTCTGAATGATCTAAAATCATTGACAGTTTTAAGGAAGTATTAAGTTTTAAGGAAATATTACTGGGTTCTGCAACGCCCCTTTTACCATCACAACCCAGTATTCACTCTGGGCAGACAAATCACCTCTGCTTGATTTTCAGGGCTTCAGAGAATTCATTAAGCCATTCAGTCATATAAAACTCAGTAACTTCATAGTATCACAAGTCCCCGAAATCAACAACCAAGAACAGAAACATTACTTCTGATTCCCTTTTTTGGTCCCTTGTGTTCAGACTAATGCCTTTTTTGTTTTGAGAAGAAGTAGTCTAGAAACAGAGTGACAAAAACTGAGTATTTCAAGTATGCCCCAACGTACAGCTGATGATCATAGTTTTCAGTGTGCATAAGGTAGCCATGAAATGGCATTGGCCCCTGGAGAAGGCAACTTGACTGGCATGCCTGCAAATAAGATTTTAATTTCCTAGGTTTTTCGTGGACATAAGTTTATCAAAATTCATGTTAATATAGTGACTCCCTAATACTTCTCGGTAAACTGCTTATTTTTGTATTTTTAAAGGGTATTTTAAGGATTCCACAGGAAAGGTCTACTGCATAAGGGAGAGAGAAGTGGGTCAAATCATAATGAGGGCTTGTAAACAGCCACTGACACAACAAAATGTATCTACTAATAGCTTCTACAGGCGAGAATTTTTATTCAAGAAACAGTAGCTTGCTCAAAAGTTTTCCAGTCCACAATTTTCTTATGACAGGTAGCAGCAAAAAATAACTGGGAACAATCTTTCTTCTATTATTTGCTTTGCTTTACAAATTTCCTGTTATTTCACAACTTCTCAGGACATGCTACTCTAGCACATGAAGTGAACCTAAACAGTGTTTTTTTTCAGATTTCTCTGTTCAACACTAGATGGAAAATATTCAGATGGTTCTAAATTCCACACCCTCCCTACAACAAGATGAAGAAAGTGAAAAATACCATGATGTAAAATTAGAACACTACAATGAAGGCCCCAAAATGAGATGCATTTAAAACTGTTCAGGGAATCCATTTTAATACCCTGTGTTAAGCCTAATAAATCTGTGATGTCTTTCTCAACAAATGTCATAAATCTGAATTAAGTGTTCTAACTTTGGCCAAGCAATACCAGACATCAGAAATGTGAAACAGGTAAGTAAGACTTTCTCTGTGTCCATTCTGTGGTCATCTAAATAATGAGACTAGTTTTGGCACTTGGATCATTTTAGCCTTCTTAGGACCTCTCCATGTAACATCCACCCACAATAGGTTAAGAAGCTTCTCCAGCAGTAGGTGTTTGCAGTAAGACAGCGGGGTTTTCCTTTCAGAATTTCCCTGTTGTTTGTGGAATTCCCCCCAGAAAACACCATATTCATCTCTTGTTTTGTCATGTTTTGTTAGTACTATGTTGCAGCTCAATAAACAGCTGCCTTAACCAGCTCTGAACCAGCACTGTTACTTCCTACAACTATAAGTCAAGTCTGACCTATTTTAACATCTCTCATAAGTAACTGTCATGCTCCTTCAGACCTAGGAGCCAAACCATATTTCTTTTATGACAATTGAAAAGAATATAGCATAAAATAATGTGGCTGTAGAGCTTTAGTCATTGCATAGGTGGGGTCTGGAGTGTTCAACATTATGTTTATCCCTTGAAATTGCTTATATTTGGAGCTTTCTTGTGCTTAGAAGTGCTAATCCCATTGCTTTAAAGGCTGTATAGAGAAATACACGCTTTGCATATAATTATTCTCTACAGCAAGTTGCCCTGTAAATCTTGCAATGTTGAATCTCCAATGCTCTGCATTACAGTTTTATTAATGTCTGGATGAGTAGCCCCAGAAACAGACTAAAGCACATCTTCTTAGTGTTCTTTTGCCTGTCTCTCCGCTGAGTGAAGGGCTAATCTCAACAACCTGTAATTTTACATTTTCCACTGCATAACATATATCTTCTACCACTATTTTTTTTTTTTTATTTCTGGACCAGGCAGAGGTGTTGATATTGAGTAGATCAGTAGCATGTGACAGAATCCCTGGTGCAGGGAGGAAGAAAAAGAGAATTATGTAGTTAGCTGTATTGGTCTGTAGGTTTCCATTAAATGAATGTCTCTGGCTTGCTATCATTCACTGTAATTGCAGTGTCTGGAAAGTTGACTTTCCCTTGAGACTAATCTCTTTTAAGTTGAATGGATCAGGGAAAGCTTTTGAAAGACTTGTAGAGTTCTTTACACCTGACTTCTTAAGTTCAAGGGAAGACAATACTGTATACAATATGTACTTCTTAGTCAAGAATATATTAGAATATTAATTTGGTATAATTTATCACGTGAATTTCCACAGATAAAACACTCAGTGAATCACCACATATACATGCAATTATATAGATACTAATTATTTTCAGATACTATATTTAGATAACTTTAGCTGTTACAGTTGGAATTATATTCTTTTTATTTTTCTATACTTTATGTTTGACCATAACCTCCAGCAGAACTGTCAAGACAGTCAAAAGCTGTTGCAGAGAGATTCAGACATGTTCTGAAAGAAAAAAATATATATTCTTACAGGATTTTGGGGAATTTTGTCCAAATACCTTGGTTTAAGTAAAACTACTATCCCTTTACCCTTCTTGAGGTAAATTTCTTCACTGAAGTAGCTTGGAAAGACTATTAAAAGCTCTAAAATCATACAAAATAAATCATAGAAGAGGATATCCATTATGTCCAGAAATCTCTAGTAGGTAAAATGTCATCCTTCTTGCCTCAACATTCAGACTATGACAACTTCAGCAAACAAGGTAACCAAATAACAGCGAAAGACATGACCTTCTAAAATTTCAGTTCTGTGGCTGCAGTAATGTCTGTGACTAACTTCCATTCAAGTCTCAAACTCAACTCAAGATTCATGCAACATATTCATGCTTACACCTTTCTTACTCCTCTGAACATCACATAGCATAAGAGACCTACACTGTCTTCATGGTTAACAGTAATAAAAAAAAGCAGTAGTAAAAAATTAAGTGGTTTAATTTCTTCTTTCAGAAGCAAAGAGTGTTCAACACTGCAATTTTCACTGAAAAACTCATGCCACAGGGTATATACTGTTCTTTGCCAATAGAATTGCCTACATAAATTCTCTCTTGAGACAGAGAACAAGAGCAAGTAACAGTTCTTGTGCAGTTACTTAATGCATGACTAGAAGGTGCATATTTTTCCTGTAAAAAGAACCATGTTAAAGTTTAAGAATATTTGTTTTGTCTCTTTATAAAGGAGTACAGTCAGATCTTTCAGACTCCATCCTTTTTCCCTCCATCTTGCATCCAGTTGCCTATGAAGCCCATATAACAAGAGGTCTGACAGGAATTAAGAAAGACTGCTGCTTAACAGAAGCATAAATAGGCTGTGGAGTACTGCATTCCAGGTGATAAGTTTTGAAATTTACCCTGTCTGAGCAGATGCGTTCACAAATCAGGAGCACTGGAGATCCTACATATTTGGACTCCTTTATCTAACACATCAGGTTAAACTAAACACATATATCTGTTTTCAAAAGAAGAAGAACATGATTACACTCAAATTCTGATACTAAATATGAACCTCTGAACCCTAATTTAACAAAAAACTTAATGTTCCACTCCATCACCCTCATCTTTTGAGATCATTCTTTCCTCCTTTTCTCTTAGGATTCTCCGCTGTGAACTCAACTCCAAATTCAGCTGCATGCATGAGAGACTTTGAAGACTTTGCTGGTTCAAGAATCTAGAGTGATTGACAGGAACAGCAGTACAGTAATAGAGGGAATCACTAGGGGGATGTTGGAACAGACAGCTGTTATATTATTTCGGACAGTCAGTTTTCCTTATAAATATTTACTGTATTGAAAAACAGACAGCTATTGTAGCAGTGATCTGGAAAAAATTTTGAAAAATGACTGGGATTTTCCCTATGAGACCAAGATCAAAAGCTGTAACTGAATATATTTATGGTCCAATATTGCACAAAATTTGGGCTCAACCTGTATTGAGACAAAACTTCCAGTGAAGTACTGTATTGTTATTGTGAGAGGTCAATGGGACTTTTGTTTGAAGAGACATTTCAGGACTCCCACCTATTGTTCACTGATTTCACCTAACTTGAGACATATGCCTGAGAAAGATAGCCAAATATTCCTTAGGTGTAAAGGGGCCTCCACATCCCATATCACAGCTGGCTTGATTTACACCAGTGGAAGATTTGATCTGGTGGTATAGATCAGTGTATTTATTAAGGAATCATTTAAATTCATCCGAAACTTTTCTATGAAAAACTGCTGGTACTTTGATCATCTGCTTCTGAACGTCTTAAATATAATAAACCATTTCTAATAGCTGCAGTAAAGAATGATCACTTGAAAAAAATCACAATATGAAATTTCAATAACTTAAATATTTGAGCGAGCCATAATTCAGTTGCTGTTGTTGGTTTTGCTTTTAAATTGGCTCCTTCGTTATGTAAAATGCTGTACCTATGAGATAATTGACTTTTCCTTGTAATTAAACCTGCAATTAAAAAATTGTTATCATCACTTAAATAACTGCTTGGGAAACAATTCAATGAAAAGACGAGCTGAAATCGAACGCGTGGTCTTTTCTCAGGGTGTGAATAACAACAAGGTTTCATAGTCTGTCAGTCACAGTACTAGCAAGCCTGTCTTTGAAAACGCTTCCATTTTTCAAGCTGTTAGAGGGATTGCCATAGATCCTCGGGGCATAAGCCTGAAAGAAAGATCATAATTCAGCAATAGGAGGCCTGCTTATCTCACTCAACAGTGAGCTGGCAGAGGATGGGGACCCACGCTTTGTTTACATGGGGAATAAACAGCATACCTTCTTCGTGTCTGAACGGGCTTTCAGCCCCCATGGTAGAGGGATGCTGGATGGAGCAAAGAGACTGAGAGGAAAAAGCTGTGCATATGAGTGTGTAGGTGTGTAATTAGTGGGACTATTCACACCTTCGAAAAAAGAAAAAAAAAGGAATCTGTCTCGTCCTTACAGTATCCCTTGATCTCTTTGTTAAACTGTATTTGTAGGTTTCTATTGAAATGTCATTCAGGAAATCAGCTTCCCTTGACACAGAAAAAGGGAGGATAGTATTAAGTGACCTGGATGGTGAAAGGAAAGCTTTGGCTCAACTTTATATTATTGCTAATTAAACAGAGATAATTACAAAAGAGAAGGGGGAAATGGGAAGGAAATGAAAAAAAAGAGAGAGAGAGAGAAAAAAATAAAGGTCCTATTTATGACACACTTTTCACAGAGTTAAATTCTGCTATGCCTAGTTATTCTAAATTACTCTAATGACTCTTCCACCCAGGGTAGCCCCATTGATTTCAGTGGACTAATCTACTTGCAAAATATTCCTCTAAAAAACCTACAAAGGTGTAGGAGAGGTTAAATTGATTATAAAGGCAGTGTGCTGATTTATCTAGTAAGAAATGACCATTTCGCACATTTGAAAGAAATGTATTTAAAATCTAATTATAGTGGTATATTTTAATTTGGAGTTACAGGTGACACTGGTTAAACAGAAAGATGAGTAATTACTGTAGTTGGCTGCTACTAAGCCAAGTAAACAAAATCAAACAAAAAGAGGTCTTGGCTGAAAAAGAATATAGTAGAAGAATTCAAATATGACAACCCTATTGTATCAAACACACTTTGACTTCAGCTTTTCTTTATACATATCTAAATAGTTTCCTACTTGAATATGACACAAAAACACAACTGAAATAAAAACATTTATTATATTTTAGTGTATCACCTTTAAGAATAACCTTTAACACATCACAAATTGAAGACAAAAGTTATTATTTATATTCTGCTACCTATGGTCCAAAAGACAATCTGACTTGAATTGATTTTTAAAGGTCTTTAAGAATTTAACAAAGTATTTCCATTTTCTTTTGCATTCTTTTTACCCCAACAAAGATAAATTAATGTAAAGCAGTTTTAACTGCTTTAAGTAATCAGCTTGACTGTCTCAGTTCTTCACGAAAGATAATGAGGTGCATTTGATCAGAAGGTTCATTAAAAATGATTACATGAAAAAAGGAAAGTCATTCCAGACAGTGTTGTTAATTGGGAAAGATGAGTTGACGTATGACTGAAGTTTGGATTCAAGTTCAGAATCAAAGAAAATGTGTAACAATTTGTTTTCCCACGTGCATTAGTTTGTGTGATATTATGACATTAACAAGTCCCTCCGTTATATCAGCTTTCATTCCACTTTGTGATGTTGAAATAATTTACATTTTTCAAAATTACATTTGAGTTTCTGAATATGAATTACCCAAGAAAGTAATTGACTGTTTAGAAATCAATGTTTCTAATAATCAGACAAGTGTCGAATCATTACATTTTCCAGCATCAGTAATATACTTGAAATGATTTCTGAATTGGACATGTCACATCACTGATATCTTAACCCTTTTAAACTGAATAAAAATTGCAGCCAGATTAAGTAATTCTTTTTCATGTTTCATCTGCATAGCTAGAGTCATCAAAGTAACAAACTGTATGCTTGAACTTCTCATGGGCAAATATTGCTTGAATAGCCCTGTAGACCTCACAGAGGCTCCACTTCTGATTAAGATTTACAGAATTCACCATCACATATCATTGTATTTTGGAGGAAAGCACCACAAGTCTTTTCAGATATAACAAAAGTCATTATGAAAAAAGGACACTCATAGTTCAACATTGAATATAATTCAAAAAATCCAGTAAGATAAATGCAAGGGCTGGACAAGGCACTGAGCAGCCTGATCTACTAGTGGGAGGTGTCCCTGCCCATGGCAGGGGGGTTGGAACTAGATGATCTTTAAGGTCTCTTCCAACCAAACTATTCTATGATTCTACCTCCATTGAAACCTAAAGCAAGATGAAGAATGGATTGTGCCATGAATATGTGCAGAGTAAAATTTTCTTCCTCAGCAGATTACCTGGTGCTTTGGAGTGAAAAGATGGACATTAGTACTGGGAGTTACTCTCCATAACCTATTGATACAAAACATCTTGTTGGGATGGAATGAATGGTGTATCTCTCTTCATTGGTGCAGAGAGAGTTTAGATAGTAATGTTAAACTAGACCTCTTACTTCCTCAAAGTTGTTGAGTGAAACAAAACCTGAGCGCTACATCCTCTGTACTCTTTTGGGGGCTTTTGCAGCAAGTCACCAAAGTTCAAGTAACTTCTTAGGGTCTATGCAGGAGAGAATAGGTTTGCTTTCAAAGACTGCATTTGGTGGCATTTTTAGAAAACAGTCAAAAACTCCAATTTAATGAATCAAAGATGTGAAAGTATGACTTATCTTGGGTATAATATGTGTTTGATTACTAGAAAAGCAGATAATTAAAGAAAAAAAGTAAATGTAGCTACTATGGCACTTGTCAGTTGTCTTGTCTGCTACATGGGTGTACCTAAAGGCTTCCCAGGGCTGTTCCAGGCTTACAAAGTATGTTTGCAAAGTGACTAAATTAGAAAGAAATGTTAGTAACTGCTGTGCCTTTAAGAGATGGGAATCTATAAGGAACTCAAATCAAGGAGCAACAAAGAAAACTACTGTGAAAACAATATTCTACCTTTTTCAAAAAGCTGCTCTATTTTATGTAGTTACAAGTACCACTGTGAAGTAAGCAGGAAATTAGGTCACTCTTACTATTTTTCAAGTTAGATTCTACAGGAAATTAATTCAAATGCTTTTAAGCACTTGAAACTTGATTGTTCATTGTCTTGCCCTTAAGTGAGGTTATTTTTTGAATCCAGTTTGTACAGGGAAAAGACAATGCAAGATACAAGTGCATAAGTTCAGTCACTGGATTTCAGATTCAGCTTTGAATCTGAAACAGTCTCTCTATAAGCAAATTTCTCTCCTAGAAAATTCAGAGAGGGCATAAATATTATTAAACAGGCATTAAACAGAAGAGTGTCTTGCAGCCAGAAGTTATACTGCTGGTACTTGTTTGAGGAAAGCAAATAAATATTGATGGAATGTATCAGTTGATGTTAGTTGCATCACCAAATTGCATCATATATCTTCACAACTAAAACCATTAAAAACTTTGTTGGGAGTCAGGGAATCATTAAGCATCCTGGGACCCTGGTTGTGTAAAGAACTGCTCCATATTGCAATTGGCAAAAAATAGTTTCTGCAGAGAAACATGTAGACAGTGCACCATTGTAGGCTGCAGATCATCTGGAAAGGCATGGTGCACTGAATATTAACACTATTTCACACATTCCCAAGATGTATGAAATTACCTCAGGGAGAGAAGCTGGGAATGTGAGGTCTCAAGGGCTTAGATAATGACATAAAATAAATTGCAATGATTACCCATGTATTTTTCCAAGAGACATATTATTTAAAACCTGTCTAGGCTTTTGAGAATGAAAGACAGAGGAATGTCCACTTTATGAAATTGCTATTAATGTGTGACCTAGAGATGAAGACAAGGTTAATTATGGGTTTTTAACAGAAGTATCATTCTGGTTTAATATCAGTACCCAGGCCTTAAATATTGAAGTAAGTCACATTTTTCAGGGACAATTGCCTTTGAATGAAGAATGGCGGGGCTCTGATCTTTGCTGACCCTACTGACTCTCACTGTGTAATCCATAGCAACAGTGTTTCTACAGCAACCAGGGGACACGTCATAAAATAGGATAAGACCATGATATCTGATGTCATACTTCCACGAGATGCAAAATTGCAAATAGCTTCCTAGAGTAGATTTATTAAATGATTGATATGTTGTATACAAATTATATGTGATCGTTCTATGGGATCATTCTGAAACAAACAGGGATCATTGTGCTGTAACACCACCAAAACTACCAGAAGACAAGACAATCTCGGCAAACACATTAGTGTTCTGGACAAATGTTTGGTGCTTATGCTCAAATCTTCTGAATCTTTCCTTTGTTTTTGTGTTCTCTTAAGCATTTTCTCTCATCTAGATATGGTAGGTGATCAGGTACACTTGATCAAATCCCAGCTACTCCTAAATTAAATGGAAAAGAAGAAACAACTGTAATAAGTGTTGTGTGAGTGACAAGGAATTAATCAGGATATTATATACAGAGTTTCATTTTGCCATGTCTACAAACTGATTTTTCCTTGGGTTAGTGTACATGCATCCAACCAGCATGTAGTTTGCATGGATGTTCACAAATACAGTAGATAAATTGATAACATTAAATTATGCTTTCTGACAAAGAAAAATTACTTTTGACCATACGCTTCAGAACAATAGCATAAACAGCATGTCAAAGCTTTCAACCATAAATATGAGAAACTACACAACAAAATATAATGCCGCAGAGGCTGAAATATCTAGTAGTTTTTAAAAATCTGTGTTCCTCAAGAGCACAACAAAACAGACTGAGAACAAAAGTCCTATTCATTGGAAAAAGTTCTTGACACTGAAGCCTCACAACATTTGTTAATTAATATAACTTCGCAGTAAGCTTAAGTACACCTCACTGAATGCTATGCACTGTGCTATGTATATTCTAATAGACTCATAAACTACACAGAACAATACAGGGAATTTTTTTCATAGAATCATAGAATAGTTTGGGTTGGAAGGGACCTCAAAGATCATTGAATTCCAACCCCCCTGCCAGAGGCAGGGACACCTCCCACTAGATCAGGCTGCTCAGTGCCCT
>VZTY01032194.1:519139-536153 GCA_013400935.1 Turnix velox | reverse complement strand
GTGGCCCTTCTCTGGACCCTCTCCAACAGCTCAATGTCCTTCCTGTGTTGAGGGCTCCAGAACTGGACGCAATACTCCAGGTGTGGTCTCACCAGTGCCAAGTAGAGGGGTAAAATCACCTCTCTGGACCTGCTGGTCACACTCCTCCTGATGCAACCCAGGATTTGGTTGGCCTTCTTGGCTGCGAGTGCACACTGCTGGCTCATGTTGAGTTTGTCATCAGCTGACACACCCAAGTCTTTCTCTACGGAGCTGCACTCAAGCCACTCTCCACCCAGCCTGTATCTGTGCTTGGGATTGCTTCGACCCAGGTGCAGGACCTTGCACTTGGCCTTGTTGAACTTCATGAGGTTGGCTTGGGCCCACCTCTCAAGCCTGTGAAGGTCCCTCCCTCTGGATGGCATCCCTTCCTTCAGGTGTATCAACTGCACCACACAGCTTGGTGTCATCTGCAAATTTGCTGAGGGTGCTCATCTGCAAATTTGCTGAGGTCCTTTTTCAAGGATCAGGACTTACATTAATCAATTTCACATAGTATTTTTCCTTTGTTTAACAATACTTGGATCTGGATACTTCAGAAGAATCTCTAAACCCATTACATTTTATTCAACCATATATTTCTGTACCATAAAGTTAATTTTCTGCTATAGCACAAATCTACCTATTTTCTCAAGCACAAGATTTGATGGCTCCTGTTATTAGGTTCTCTTTTGTTAGTACAGCTAGTCAATGAGAAGTGTCTTTGTCTGAAAGTTTTGCCAGTATATTAATAGCTTGTGATGCTATGCTTTACTACACAATATTATGCAGTAAGCACTCTGCCTCCATAGGAGATTTCAAAAGCATATTGGTCCAAAATATTAACTCCTTAAAGATGATTAGTGGTATAGAAAGTTCAAGGAGATGCTCACACAAATCACTGCCGGGCAACAACTCATATTTTTGGAATTTCCAAGGAAATGAAAGGGTTTAAGTTGATACACTTTCTTTGAATGAATATAGATAATCACTGCAAATCAAGAATGTTATTTGTCTTTGCTGTGATAAAACATTTCATTTTCTCTAAAATTACTCACTTTTTGACTAACCACATGAAAACTGACCATGCAGTTCCAGCACTGTTTTTGCTTTTAACCAGATAATGTCCACATATATTGAGCTTCTGTAAGCAAACAAAAAATCTTTTCTTTTTCAATTAAAAGCTAAAATATTATTACCATTCAGTCAGCTCTAACATTCCTGTGGATATCAGAAATTTCAGTGAAACAAGTCAGCAAAAGATTTCAATTTTATGTCTGAAATTCTAATGTCAACACCAGATTTAAACTGCTGTTCCAGCCTTTGAGGAAGGTATGACCCAAAGTGTGATCCCCTTATTCCAGGTGCATACCAAGCCCTGACTTCAGAACTGTCCTGCTCCATGAAATGTCCTATAGAGAGAGTCCCCTGATTACCCAAACAGGGAGAACCAGTTGTCCTTCCCTGCTGACCTATCTAGGATCTTCCGAAGGGAAGGACACTTCTAGTTAAAATGCAGATATAACTAGCATGATTCAAACACTTGCCTAGATTCATTCTTGCATGGACTTCCAGTTCAAGAAAGCATTTAGCTTTCTTGTTTCCTCAGCTGTGATGACCTATGATGATCCTGAACTGCCCTCATTTCCCTGTATAGCATATAAGATCAGGATTTCAGTCTTTCATGCTCAGCTTTCTCCCATTTATTTCAATTATCTACCCATACTTCAGCTTTACCCATCAGTCTGATGGAAATTACTCACCCATTCTGTTTTCTCATCCCCCTGGATACACACACAAGCACAAGCAGACATAGACCCACACAGGAGGTCAAGCACAGGGCCTTGTACTGAGCAAAACCACCTAAATTATGAAATGCATTCTACCCATGTTCCTTCCAAATGCAGGGCACAGTCCAAAGATCTACTGACTCTACTACTGATTCCAAATCAGTCTGCAACCTGTAACTCATAAGTTTTATTTTTTTTACCTGAAATAAAATTAGCCACAAAAAGTCCCATGAGGGTTAAACTATTTTCAGGGGATATATAGTTTATTTTATGGATGACTTCTTGCCAATACAAGTCTCTCCATTTTAACAGTCTCCTTCCCTGTTTTGTAGAGCACTATTCCCCTGGATAGTGTTCTGTGTGAAAAGCAAGCAAACTAATTGTTCTGTCTGTTCCCCTTATGTTTCCTGCTCCACTGGCATTAGAAGGAACTTTACCACTAAGCTCAGAGGATGTCGGATCCAGCTCTGAACTGCCTCATGTACTGCAATAACATAATTTCCTCTTGTTTTCAGTGGCATACCTTGTTCTTTCTATTAATGTCTATCCAACACATCAAAGACTGACTGAGTCAGGTCAGTTAATAGCTAAAAAGAGCATAATCCCCACCAGAAAGTTTTAAGGCTAAAGATCTGACCTATTTTAACTAATAAACAAAATGGTCTTCACAGGTGTCAGAATTCCACTGCAATCAACCACTAATCTTTGTTTTGCAAGAGTGAAAGAACAACAAAAGCAATCTATCTGTAAAATGACCGGTCAACTCTTGCCAGTTTTTTGTTAAAACAAGAGACTTCTGTAGATATTTTCAAATCTATCTTTAATCGTGAACTTTTATTTCTTCACATATGTGAGGCAGGGAGGGAATATTTATATCATTTGACTGTTTTATCTACTTTCCAGGCTCAATTATTTTATCAGCTGAAAAACTGGAAAATATTCTGATGACTTAATAACTTCATGTTTATCATTAATTTTATTTTTTTTAGCTAGTCCCCATGATAGTATTCTAATTCTGATAATATTGATAGAAGGAGTTGGAAACATTTGCATTAAGTTATCTAATTATTTTTTTAATTCAAATACGTTGTCAAATATATAAACCACTCGCCACTGAGCTGACATAATAAACATACTTCATACTGCATAATTATTTTCCACAGATAGATTCTAATATTTTTTTACTTTTTTTTTTCGTAGGTTTATATATAGCTTTGTTTTGTATCTAAGTACTGTTTCTGGGAAGAACAAATCACAAATAAATCCAATTCTTATTAAATTGTAAGATCTTTAAAGCTGACATTCTTATTTTAATCTGTGAGGGAGGATGTACAATAACATTTGTGCACCAACAATAAATAATTATTATTTCCACTTTCCTCACATTTTCCCTATTCTGTAACCTGTTGTTATCAAATAGGCTTGCAGAATCAGAGTGAGTCTTGCAGGCTATGCAGGTGACTTTGATTTTGTGCAAGCAATTTTTGTGGCAATTAAGTTTTGATAGTCAGACATCTGCAGCCAGTAACCTGATTGGCTGTAATTTTAAAAATAATAAATTTTGCTGTACAAGTAGCCAAAAAAAATAGGGAAAAGGGACAAAGGGTTAAAATCTGGGCCAACTGCCTTTCCTCAGGAAAAGCCTGTAGCTGAGACAAGAGGAAATCATATATGAAAATCATTTTCTCATCCTATATATAAACAAAGAGAAACTCTACTGTGAAAATATTAGTGATGAGGTTGTTTCTGACAGAGTTCCTTGCATCTTGATTCCATCACAGTTCAATGTGTTGAGTTCAATTAGTTTTTGAACTCAACTTTGTTTCAATATAGATATTTACTCAGAGAGAGAATGACATCAAAATGTTATAGTCAGAGTTTTTATTATAATTTTAGACTACAGAATACGCAGATAGCCATCATCCACATCATTACCCAATAGTTCTGGGCAAGTAGCAATCACAAGATTTAATATGTGCACAAATGTTTCACATCAAAATTTGATAGACTTCATAGCATGTACCACTAAAAAGAAAAGGAGGGAAAAAGAATAATAAAAAGAGATGGGGGAAGCTATAAATTATTATGCCTTTGCACTGAAAACATTGTGCTTCATTTAATACAGATTTGTATGACTCTGATAATATTACATTTCACATACCTCACTTCAAAAAATCAGGAGTTCTCCATATGCCCCCGTTATATGTGGCTCTCATGGATTATGTCTCACACAGCTGAAGCACCTGACTTTGTTCAGGTGACCCTCATGGGCTGTGTCCTGAAGGAGTACTTCAATAGAAGCTGATACTGCTGACACTTCCCATCTCCATCTCTACAGCACATTGGAACAACGAACTATGAGAAAGATGGTTCCATATATTTCTTACTGAAGTCTTAACCTTCACCAAAAAGAAAACTGTCCATCACAGAAGACCCAGAATTTACCACTGCCTCCTCAGGCTACGCAGAGTCAATGATTGCACTCCCCATCTTTTCATCGCTGCTGTTCCTTTAATGGGAGGATACAGATGAAAACGTTCAAATTCAAGCTTTTACAATACTTCAAGCAGATCTTCCTTGCAGCCTTTTTTTTTTTTTACTTTTCTTTCTGTTTATTTTTAATTAGGGTAAAAATACAACCACAACTGTGATGTTTAAGGAAAAAAAAATCCTACTGTGAGGAAACAAGAACTAAAAAGCAGACAGAAAAGTACTATATTGTTGGTACCAAAAGGATCTTGTAGAAGCAACCAACTTCACCTAACATAGGTAGAGTCAGATTATTTTCTAAAAACAATAAACAGTAAATCTTGTTCACAGTCAGCTTAATATGCTATTTATAATAACCCTGTATAGCTCACCAGAAACCCAGTGTTTAATAACTGTGAAACAGAGCTGAAAGAAAGTTTGATTAATATTACAACGGCGTTATATCTTTGATGGGTAACAAAAGAGCAACTGACATTATCTGCCTGGATTTGTACATAGCATTTGACACTGTTCCATACAATATCCTGGTCTCTACACTGGAAAGATGTATTTGGTGAATAAGAAATTCCTCAGATGGTCAAATTCAAAGAGTTGCAGTCAATGGCTCGATGTCCAACTGGAAACCAGTGTTGAATGGCATTCCTCAGGGATCAGTTGTAGAACTAATGCTCTTTAACGTTTTTGTCAGTACAGGGACAGTGAGATTGAGTGCACCCTCAGCAGATTTGTTGACTACAGTAAGCTGAGTGCAATAGTGAACACATTGAAGGGAAGGGCTGCCATCCAAAGGGACCTGAACAGGCTTGAGAGGTGAGGCTCATTCCTGTAGTTCAACAAGGCCAAGTGAAAGATCCTATACATGAGTTTGGTCAATCCCATGCACACAAATACTGTCTGAGCAGAGAACAGATTGATTGCAGCCCCAAGGAGAAGAACTCGGAGGTATAGGCTGATGAGAAGCACAGCATGAGCCAGCGGTGCAATCCAGATCCAGATCAATTCTGCCCTCAATTGCAGCAAAAGAAGCATGATCAGCAGATCAAGGAAGGTGACTCTCCCCCTCTACTTCATAATGGTGAGACCTCACATAGAGTACTACTGCATCCAACTCTCAGGCACCCAGTATAAGAAGGCCATAGACCAATTGGAGCAAGTCCAGAGGGGGAGTACAAAGAAGGTAAGAGGGCTGCATTACCTCTCCTATGAAGACAGACTGAGAGAGTTGGGATTGTTCAGGCTGGAGAGAAGGCTCTGTGGAGACCTTCTAGTAGCCTTCAAGTACCTAAATAGGACCTACAGGAGAGATGATGAGGGACTCTTTACCAGGGAGTGTAGTGACAGGATGACAAATATCAGTTTGATATTGGAAAAGGTAGATTTAGATTAGATGTTTGGAAGAAATTCTTTATTTTCAGGGTGATGAGACACTGGAATAAGTTGCCCAGAGAAGTTGTAAATGTGCCCCTCCTGGTCTGGATGAGGCTTTAGGCAACCAGGTCTAGTGGGAGGTGCTCTTGACTGTGACAAGGGAGTTAGAGCTAGGTGATCTTTAAGGTCCCTTCCAATCCAAATCATTCCGTGAGTCTATGTTTCTATGATTATTGTGTAAACTGATAAAATAATCTTCATTTACATTAAGTGATCACTAATTATTATTTCAGATATTCAGTAGCAATACAGAAGACACAATGAAGATGTGCTGAAGATTCAGATTTCTATCTCTAGGGATTCCTCATACATCTCATTAGGCTGTCTGAGGTGCAAAGAAAGAAAAAACCATTTTTTCATGCTCTCCCAAACACAATAACCAGATAAGGATCCTATGACCAGAAGAAAATTAAGTTGCTCTTGTGGTTTGGCTATCCAAAGGGATTCACAGAACATCCAAGAAGGCAGAAATTATTCTACTCTAAACGAGGATGGAATAGACACTGTTAATTACAAGGGACTGTAATACCAAATACATCATTTAGAATACTTACACTACTAGCACTGTGTTTAACAGTGATGTATGATTTCAGTTGCTCATGCTTCGTGTAACCATCCTGATTTTAAAATGCTTGATTTTTAAAAGATGGAGCTGAGGCATTTGAAACCACTCATTTAAAAATCTCAGTTTTCTAGCATATACAGCAATACCTTAAAAAGGTGGAGTTCTGCTATCAGTTATCTGAGACTGCTTCCTAATTATCTCACTATTGCTAGGATATGGTGGCTCAGAAGTCAGTTCCCTGAAGCACAGAGCTATCTGGACTAACTTAACCTAGCTTGCTCAGACATCATTACCACTCCAGCAGCAGCAGTCCAAGCTAATTGCTCCTCCTTCACAGAGCAAATTGCTCTAACTTCAGCAGTCTCAGAATAAGAAATTGATGGTCTGCATAGACATGGTGTACTAACTTCTTAAAGTTAGCTTTTAATGTGGGCACAGTAAATCATCATTAACATTTGTGTAATATACTGGGGATTTTTCAAGTGGTGACAGATTTTCAGGTATGCAATAGAACTCTTTTCTTGACTGTGCAGGGATGAAATGGTGAAGCAAAACCAAACACTTACAAATTATGTCACTCATGGTACAGAAAGATCAAGTAGCAGAACTAAAGAGACAAGCAGATGCACTTAGAAAAAAATCAATGCCTATGAGATATTTCTTTGATGACACATGCCTAGTTTCAGACTCCAAAGAGGTGACAGGAGAGGGAGGCCAGCTGCAGGGATGGAAAAAATGAGTGAAACAGAGATAAGGCACAAGAGAAACAGGATAATATAAAAGATAACAATTGAGTAATGGTCAAGACAGTTATTAAGAGAGGAAGGAAGTGTGGCAAAAGCAGTGAATGCAGTAACAGTTTCTAATATATCATGTATTGAATATCATAGATGGTGAATCTGAAGAGGTGAATTGTATTTCACAGATGGTGAATCAAGAAAACTTAAAAATAAATAGGAAGTGACAAAACAACACAACCCAGGCTAGAATATTTTTCACCAGTGACAAGATGAAAACATAGAAGGGAACACTGAGGGGTATTTCAAGGAAGAAAAATATATGGAAGCAAAAACCTTGTGAATTTTTCCCTTCAATTAAATCTCATCTTTATAATTTTGTCTCAGTCAGCAATAGTTGCTGCTTATTACTGAATTTATTTTCTTTATTGTATTGGGGTCTTACTGTTGTAAGACAAACTTTGTCCATTTCATAGCTGGGTTTTTTTGCAGGTGTATTGCTGCTAGGAAATACTTCATAGAAAATATCTTTGTTAGCAGGTACCAAAGTTAGACTTTGGGTCCCATAGATGGATAGAACTGGATTATCCCCAATGAAGGACAAGTCTGACCTGGTAAGAATTCCACTATGTGATACACACACCTATACAGCACACCTTCATGACAGATCTGTGTCACTAAAAGTGACAGCTATCCAAGAAGAAGTAGTAGAATGCACATGATAGAGGAGGGCCTGTTCCACAAACCCATAACCAGGGAATATGTCTTTTAGTAGGAATGCTTTTCACATAGAGCCTGATGAAAAGATATCATCTGTATTTGCACCCAATTAGTGCTCACTGGCTCCAAGTCAACAGCACAACTCCTGTGGTATTATAACAGCTACAAACTGCAGAGTGTGATTGAACAGTTTGCTCTAAACCATTAGATATGAAAGATTCACTAAAACTTTTTTTTTCTCTTATATCTTTTAGTGAACATACAAGAATTATAAAAGAATTATAAAAATAAAAAATACATTCATGGATGTGATAAACCTTGTATTGCAGGTGAAGGAGAGTGGCCTACAAGAGAATTTCTACTCCCAGCTTAAGTTCTAGTAGAATCATAGAATAGTTTGGGTTGGAAGGGGCCTTAAAGATCATCGAGTTCCAACCCCCCTGCCATAGGCAGGGACAGAACTTGTGTCCAGCACAGATCCTCGCTTTATCATTATGCAAAGTGCTGTAATTAAATGCATCAGAAACCACGGCTGTCAGTATAGAATAAAATCAAAAAATACCATATCATCCATGAATGTATCCTACTGAATATTTGACCTGGATGTAGAACAGAAAATGCCTACATGTGGTATGAAAATGTTGTTTGAAAGCAAAAAAAAAACCCAAGACTTAAGCAAGTTTTTTTGTCTTACTCTTTTCCCTTTGCCTCTAAAGTAAAAAAACAGTTTTTAAAAAGAAAGTATTTTCTTGGTCTAATTTAAACTGTATTTAGGATGGAGATGTTAATCTATAAAAATAAGAAAGCAAGTAGTGAAAGAAGCCCATTCTCATATTATTAGAATCACTCTCTTGGTAGCTGGTTCTCACGGTTAATTCAGCCATAGATGATACTAAGCATGCAGGCATCAGTTGATTTTTCTGAAGTTTCTAAATGTTCATTGTATTTCTCATACTGAAACTACTGGATAATTTGGTCCTCTACACTGTTCTGAAGCTCTGTAACAGGCATTGTTTGTCTTCCATACAAATGAAGCTGACGCATCACATTACCATGGGCTTCACACACTGCATGTTGCATTTATAGTAAAGGAGACTGAAAGTTCAAATTGTTTGAAAGTACAGCTAAAGCTGCAAGTTTTCCAGCTGAAGGGAACTTTATCTTAATTGTTAAAACTCACACCTGTTCAGAGGACCATGCCAGGCTCTTAAAATGAATTTAAGCCCTCACAATATTGCTGTACATTTAAGCAACGACTTATCACAAGAGCCTTGAACTGGCTCGAGACCCAGGAATGAATTTCACCTGTGGTGAGTGTTGTGTGAAGTGAAAAAAATGTATGAGAAAGATTCCACAGAAATAAGAAAGCTGATAAGTTAAACAAGAGGATTGGCAGAAAGCCTGCTATGATTGGTCATATTGAATAAACAATGTGAGAAAGGTAATCTGAGATATTTTAAAAGCCGTTCTAAATCCTTACCTAGAAACAAAGGAGAGATATACTACACTTTCTTTGTGTAAGCCAAGAAGAAGGAGTGAGGATATCATTCTTCCATTCATGCCTTTGTTGAGGCTCTGAATTTTCAAGCATACTGAATTAAAGCCAAAGGAAAATCTGAGCTCTAGAGATACAAAACAAACCAGTGATAAAGGAAAAGACTGTATAATAGGATAACTATTAAATACTATTTTCCAGCAATTAATATCATAACAGATACAGCTCTAATAGGATTAGAAAAATATAGTTTGACATAATATCTCTGCGGTACAGAGCACAAAAATAACAAGGGCTATTGCTGAAGAAAACTATAAATGTTGAGTTGTATGAGCCAAACAAATAGTTTAAAAACTATCAAAACAAAACAAATACAAGCAGCAAAAATCTAGTAGGAGATGCCCAAAACCAACTTTAAAAGGTTTCATTAATCTAGTGGTGAAGCTGCAGGGTTGCTATTTCACACCTTGTCTGTGCTGCCAGATTCTGCAGGGATTTATCTGTTGACACAACATGAGTACTTCATGTCTTTCCACACTTGACCACACAAACTACACATCCAAGTGCAGGCTCTACATCCATCTTCAAATTTTTTTATGCGACTGGTGCCTGTAACAAACAAGTGGATTTGAAGTAAAGGTTAAATGAATTATCATATTTATCTGGGCCTCTGAGTTGTTTCCAGGACTTCCACAGGACTGCACTGTGCTTAGCAATGCATATTTCAAAGTAAAAGGTTAAAGAGTATACATAAAAATAATGGAGTAATCAACCAAGTAATTTGCTAAGTCAGGTGATAAAGACATTTTATCCTTGAAAGTCAGGATGGAAGTAACATGGTTTGTAAAATCCTTTATGATACCTAAGAATGTTAAGGGTTTTATTTAAAACTTCATCTTTCAATGGGAAATTCAATTTAACTTAACAAGATAATATATATGCTTTTGAATGACCTTCTTTTTGTTTTACAAAAGTGATATCAGATATTCTGACATAAGACTAGAGCCAAGCAGAATGGAAAGCAGATGGGAACTCTTGGTAGAAATTCAGCAGATTTTAAAACCTAGGTTCACATTTGCAGGTACTTAAAAATGGATTTCACTTCAGGAAATGCAGCATACAATTACAATATAACTGTCCAAACATTACTCCTGTATGGCAACCATATTTCATTCCCCTATTATGCATGATTTCAGAAACTACTTTCAAAGATGTATTGTGAAAATGGCTTCATTCCAAGTCATTGTGCGTAGGATATTACTGAATCTAATAAAGCCCAGTTACTGCTGAATATAAAATGGCTGTTATTCATGTGTTTTCTGAGCTAGTGACAAGCTTGCCTTAAATTTGTGGTTAACCAAAGCAAAACTTGGTGCGTGATGCAAGAATAACCTGTGCTAATTAATTATCTAAAGCTTACACGCTATCAGCAGTGATAATAAAATTACTTGATTCACACTTGCAAAGGCTCTATCTTACTGCTTAAATTTAAAGCAATATTTTGGAAGTGTAATTGTAGAAGTATTCATAAGACAGAACTGGAGCCATCTTTCATCCTGCTGTACTGGAGCAAAGCTTGTAAAAATGAGCTCTAAGTAGAAAAAAAATGTTGCAACCTATCATAGACTAAGTGCAAATTTAAACTGCAAAGACCTGCTGCAAAGTGCGAATGTATCACATGAAAGAAATATAATAGACTTCCTGCTTTTACTTGTTTTTAAAGATACTACATGCTCTTTTATACATTGTACATTAATATATATAAAATTGCTATCATTCCCAAAAGGAGCAATTGTGACCTGTTGTCCTATTTTTCCCCAAGTATTGACTAAATAAGTTTTAATTAAATACAAGTATATGAAGATTACAGGAGCTTGAGCATGAAAGCACATACTGTGGCACATACATGTGCATATATTATTTTTAGTAGAGGTTCAGTACACTTCCAAGAGAACCCTCTAATTTGGGTGTTCAAATTTCCATGTAATTTGAGGCTAAATCAATAAATAAATGAAGCATCAACTGAGGTAAAATTATGTACACACTTCCCGGACCAAGCTGTCTTTTCCTTTCCAGCAAACCATAATACTCTATAAGGATAACAATAGTTAACTATTGCAGCCATTAGATAAAAATGGCTGAATCAACATTTCTGAATATTAGTGTTTAACTTGAGTTCTCCATGTGCCTCGGGAGCTTATTGGATTTAATTATAATTTTGCATCACAAAAACTTAATATTTTAAACCTTCCAAGAAAAAATTTCCAGAGTTCCCCTGAAGGAATCTCATTGTCATTATTATTGTTTTTTGACAGGCCCACTGTGTGAAGCAGACTTATCATTTCATTATTCCAGGACATTAAATTGCTCAGCGAGTGCATTCCCTTCGTGGTGTGTTGAGCCATGCATAGACTATGCAGGGCTTGCACAATTCCTTTATCTCTTGTAACCCCTGTGACCCACCCCGGTGACTGACTGGCACCTTCGCTGTGTGGGGTTAGGATACCTCCAGGCTTTCACTTTGAGGAGCTTTTGCAAACTTCTTTTAAAAGCTGAACAAAGCCTTCACAATTATGAAGTAATCCAGAAAGCTTTTCTGCCTTTCTGAATTCTTGTGCAAGAGCTAAGTGTCAAGGAAGCCATGTGCCTAAATGAGCTCTATTACAGAAAGAGATAAAGATTACAGTTGTAGTGTTTAAGCTGACCTGTGATTATCTGAATTGAATCTGACAGAGATATGCCTCATGCTGAATGTTGCAACGGCCACTGGCAGACTATAAAATGTTGGCAACTCAACAAACATTTTCAATTTAATTGTATCAAAATGATGAGCCAGTTCAAATCTTCCCATTTTCATCATCTGGATGATGCTGGAAACAGTACCTGATAACGTTGTCAGTAAAATCAGCTGTCCCCTAGCCACAATACTGATAGCCCTGGGCAATGGTGACTTCTTTCAATTAGCACTTTCCTTTGCAAAGTTGGCCCATGCATAAATTGGCAAGAAGAGCAATTGAGCTAAATCACATGAGAGTGAACAGCCAAACACATGAAAAGAGATGGTATTTATTCTGAGTAAACTGCAAAAACAGACTGAAAAAAATGGTCATTTTTTTATTATTAATAAAACAGTAATTCAAAATGTGTCTAATAATTCCACCTCAGGGAATGGGTATATGCACAGAGGTGTGGACGTGATAAGTTTGGACTTGTTTTTTTATAATTTGTGTTTTAATACAAACCTAAAGAGGAAAAAATTATACACCATCACCTTCTTTTGTCTGTGTGTGAAAGATACAGGTCTGAAGTAACACGAAGTTCCTTATTTTTCAGTCCATTCTTTATTTTCTATCATCCTGAAATTACTCAATATTTTACAGTGTGAGCACACCAGAAATATGAAGAGACAAAGGGAAGATAGCGGTTTCATGCCTATTCATATTAGTTGCATATTGCCTAAAGAAAAATAAAAGATATTGCACAAAAGAAATTAACTGTTGTAAAAGTAATGTAATGTCAGACTACAGCCACAAAGCACTGAAGGGCTTTTGTATCACATGACTATTCTTTCGATAATGTGTATTCTTTCCTTGAGACAAGGTGGCCCTGTGTATACTACTGTGACTTTTTTGGTACCAGAAAAAAGGAAAAGAAATTATTTTTGGAAAATAGAATAATAAAAATGTAATAGAATAACAAAAAACATGAAATATCTATCTGTTCTGTACCTGGTGTACATGCTACTATAAAATGAGTAAGAAATCAAATATATCCAATAGAATGGGACTTCTTTGCACCTTCCCAGCACCCTGAACCTTAGTAGTCTAAAGCTCCAGAATACTTTCAATCAGCTGAGATCAGATTTTAATATCTTCCTGCTTCACCTTGTCAACAGCCATGTTGATTTCAAGCTGCCTATACAGGGAGTAAGGAACTAGGGGCACATGAGGCAGACTTCTACAGAGAAAATGCTCCCTGCCTAGCATTCCCCTCTGCATTTGTCCAGCTGCATCTGTACAGTGTTGCCCTCACTTGCTGAATCCACTCCATCCTGCATCCTGGTTTGCCTGCTTGTCCTTCTCCAGGAATAGCTCTCCTGTGCAATCTCAGCTCTTCAGACTCAATCTCCTGATGAAACCGCCCCTTGCTACAGCACTGTACTAAGACAACTACAGATGAAATAGTTGTCAGGCGTGACTATTTTTCTGGATTTCATTTCCCTTCCTGAAGCCAGCATTGGAGTGAAATGATATTTATTACTTCTAAATAAAAATTTTCAGATCCAAGAGAGATCTGAAAATTATATTTCATATATGTTTTCACTGCAAAAGGAGATTTTTAGGTTTGGTGTTACTCTTGTTTTGTTTTTTTTTTCAAATGGCATGCAAAATGGAATATAGAACACAGACATCTTTGTTACCTACTCTGTAGAATTTTGCATTGGTATTTCCAAAACATGTTTACACTTAAAATGGCATATTATTATTCCTTACATTATTAGTCATCATACTCCTGGCATTTTCCTTCTGATCTTTCTTTTCTAAAAGTTTCCTCAAAGGCAGCCAAGTATGAAGTTCCCTTTCATTTCTTGATTCCAAAAGGGAATATGGTAAGTGGCTGCTCTGCTTTTTATTAATGCATAGTTTACAGTGGAGATAATCCACATGATCCAAGGAACAAAAACACCCACTCCATGCAGGTGTGTGGCACGGCTGAGCTTCACCGTACCACCAGAAATATAACACAAGACTTGAGATTTATGCTCACTGGTAAATATGCAATCCTTCAGATGTTTTTTCATCCAATACATCACTAATTTATGAAGGTAAATAAATAAACAAGAAGCTGGCACTTGCCACCTAGTACAGTCTTTGAAAAGCCTTGGTACAATAATGATTTCTCTTGCTTAACAAGGGGGAAATAATGCCTAGTATGCAGTTGTTAACACTTCTTAGAAACCTCCAAAGCAATCTTTTTTTACTCAGTGGCAGAATATATCTTCACAGGTTTTCACACAAAATCTCTAAGCAGCTATCCAAGATCTGCAGGTTTTTTCCTCCAGCGTTCTTCCTCCTTCTGTTTGCTATTCCTCTTGGCTTCACTCTTATGTGTTAATATGAGGTGCCATTCTACAGAGAAAAGTTTAATCAATACGATATAAATTCGCTGATGTGAAGGTATATCAAACACAACAGAGGCTAGAGCAGGCTTTGAAGAAAACCCACAGCATTCTGTAGTACCTCAAGTACACACCGCACTGGAGGACGTACAGGCTTCATGATTGCATCTCAGAAACAAATTCTCTCTATCCTGACACAGTGAGAGAACAAAAACTGAGAAAAAAGAGAGTAAAACCTGCTTGTTTCCTGATCTGACCTGGCATCTGTGTTGTACCATATCTCCATCTACTCCTGGGCACCTGTTGCTGTGGGAGGAGTTATTTGCTCAGATGCAGTGATGCATGAGCATAGGGAGCCAGTTCAGGCCACAAGATACTGTGGGGTTTTTTTCACCTGGATCCATGCCCTACCTAGAGAGCCCTCTCGACACTAGAAATACTAGAACACTACACTATTAACATTTGGGTAAATGCTGTACAAATGCAGCATTCTTGTTCCTGGACAATAGCTCCAAGTATTAATGCCACACAATACTTGATCTAATAAGCATGGTTGGATCTACGTAGTTTTTGTGGAGTCATACATGGCTGTATGTCATGGCTCTATTCATGTTTGACTGTACTTACTGAGATCTCAAAACAAGGTTTCCTTTCACCTCACTAGACCTGACCTTGGCACAGGGGAAGAAGGAGCATCTGGTAATTGTCAGCAGCCATTATGGTTAATAGAAATTTTATCTCTTGATTTAGAAGGCAGCATAGTCTTCTGACACTACTTTCTCTCATCTTTAAATGAAAATGTTGGATAGACAACCTCTATTCATTAATTTTCATACATTTTAATCTTGTGCCTTACTTTGCCATGCTTATTTAAACTTACTCTACAAGCTCTCCTATTGATGCTATTAAAATGTCAGCATACAGCGATTAGGCTACTTTGAAGATCCTTCCTGAAAAACCATGGAGCAATTTCAGCTCTATAAATTTTATCATCTCATAGAGATAAAGAGCCTCTTCAAACAAATGCCCAATAGAACAGGTATCATAAGAAATTATGAGGGCAGACAATTACGTTCCTATTTATTATTGTCCCCTTTTTCTGATTTTAAACCATTGCCTATGGTTAACAGACAAATAATTTCCCTCTTAACACCTAGCATTCCCCTTTTATGTTAATAGATTTCTAAAATAGAAATACAAGAAGTGTTGCAAACAATGCACAACTGTGTTTTGGTTCACAGAAGACGGGAGTATTTGGATGTCATGGGAGTGACTGCACAAGAGAAGGTCTTGGTAGCATGCAGAGCCATATGTGGGAGTACTCCAGACAACTGGGGAAAGATTTTTTACAGAAGATATGTGTGCAGCAATATATAACAACATAATGGTTTTGTTAAGTCTCTTCTATCTTCTATCGTTTACAATTCTCCAATGCTGTATCACGTTTCTCATCAGACTGCAATACTTATAAGACAGGGCTTGTGTCTCACTGATCCACCTCCAAGGCATCTAGGATACTACCAGGGTGTCATAAGTACATAAATTTAATCCTTTCTTCTCCCTAGTCACACTCTCATCTCTGTTTATTAACTGCCACTCTTTAGAAATCCTAGTACTGAGGATTTGCCACTTCCCTGTTTCTCCATGGAGTTAAACTCTGCCTTCAATTCAAGCAACTAAATTAAGTCAGTGGCACCCAGCTTCTCTCTCTAAGCTTTCACCTGCTGCTTCCAGGCAGAAAAAAAAGAGCAGTTCTCCCCAGACTGCAGCTGTAGGCTAATTATCTCTAGTCTGTCAGCAGAAAATTTAAAGAAATACACACTTTTACTCTTTTTTCTTTTCTTTCAAGTAAACCACAGGCCAAGCGTTCTCCATTTAATTTTCAATTTAACCCCACTGACTTCAGAGCCTGCGCATAATTGCTGAATTTAGTTGGGTAGATTATGATTCACTTAGTTCTTCTCCCCAGGCACTAGGTGGGGAATTCACACACCATGTTTGGGACTCTGGATTCCACTACAGAAATCAGACATCTAAAATTTAGGTTTAAGCATTGTCATGCCTACCTCTTTCTGCATCTGGGGCATGAAGATCTACATCAGATGTGCCTAAGGCTGTTTTTCCCTCCCACATCCCTTCAGAATGAGGTTTCCTGCCCCACCTTAGCAACTAATAGATGAAGGGTATTATAGACACATCTCTCTTTCCCTCTTTCAGATAATAAGCATTCAAGACTGTGCCTCTGATTTTAGGGGAAATTCAGCCTCACGTTGAGAGATACAGAAAAAAAAAGCAGAAATTTTATAAGAACTCTAGATGCATTAGCAAGATTAGTTTATTATTCCTCTTCACAGATGCCAATTAGTTCAATAGATGACAGTTTATTCTAATGATCCACTTAAATATTAAACAATAATGTGACCCATAGTTCACACCTGTGCAATTTGAACACCACTAAAAAAAGCATATGGAGCAATGCTGAATTCTCTGTTGACCTAGCAGTAATTTTATTCATGTTGCCATGGGGAAAACACTGTTCATTAATTAGTTTACTCATCCTTAATATTTTTTTGCATTGGCTTGTAAATAGATATCTCTAAGTCAAATCAATCATTTGTCGAGGGTCTGATGGGTCGGCCATGTCCTTGTCGG
>VZTY01032194.1:462826-518978 GCA_013400935.1 Turnix velox | reverse complement strand
AACAAGGAAGGCCACAAGATTTGTTAAGCATGACCTTCCCCTGCTTAACAAATCTTGTGGCCTTCTACATCAGATGTGCCTAAGGCTGTTTTTCCCTCCCACATCCCTTCAGAATGAGGTTTCCTGCCCCACCTTAGCAACTAATAGATGAAGGGTATTATAGACACATCTCTCTTTCCCTCTTTCAGATAATAAGCATTCAAGACTGTGCCTCTGATTTTAGGGGAAATTCAGCCTCACGTTGAGAGATACAGAAAAAAAAAGCAGAAATTTTATAAGAACTCTAGATGCATTAGCAAGATTAGTTTATTATTCCTCTTCACAGATGCCAATTAGTTCAATAGATGACAGTTTATTCTAATGATCCACTTAAATATTAAACAATAATGTGACCCATAGTTCACACCTGTGCAATTTGAACACCACTAAAAAAAGCATATGGAGCAATGCTGAATTCTCTGTTGACCTAGCAGTAATTTTATTCATGTTGCCATGGGGAAAACACTGTTCATTAATTAGTTTACTCATCCTTAATATTTTTTTGCATTGGCTTGTAAATAGATATCTCTAAGTCAAATCAATCATTTGTCGAGGGTCTGATGGGTCGGCCATGTCCTTGTCGGAGAAAATGGTTATACTGCATTAAGCAGCTAAAAATTGTCATCCCTGCTAATGGAAGAGAGACAGGAATCTGTCCAAATCTCATGGAACTAATTCTACAGTAACAAGACAAGCCAGAGAGGCTTTCATACACTTCTTTTCCACCTTGTAGTGGAGAACCGAAAGCAGTTGTAGACACCTAAGTAACTGAAGCCCTTGACAAAGACATATGGCATAGGATACATCATGCCATTGCCTGGATGCAAAATACAGAAGACATCTGAAAATGTCATCTGTGAGTCTTGACTGTTGGTGGGAACATCTCTCACCCAGAGCTAAGCTTTTTGAAGTGTAAGGCCTCAGCTGTTTCCTAGCACTTCCTGCTGACATCCTTGTCTTTGATGCCAACACCAGCTCTGCTTCTTTTAGAATAAAGTATGTATCTCGAACATGAGATAGATTTTATTCATTGAACCTAAAACAAAAGGTTTTTTCCTCTTGCTCTGTTTTTTTCCAACTGTTTGTAATATTTTTTGGTTTAATAAATTTGGGGCTGTGAGTGGTTTAAAATAAAGCCCTGCAACTGCTACAGTGGGATGGTATTTTCTTCAGTTATTGGGCATTTTGCAAAATTGCCCCTGCTGCCTGACCATTCAGTATAAGCCAGCTCATTCTGGCTCTTAGAGGCAGAAAAGCCAGAAGTTGAATTTATAAGCTGTGTTTACAGCAGTCTTCCTTTCTGCCTTTATTCTGGTTGAGAGGAAAAAAAAAAGGCTATTGATTTCCTATTACTTATTTTCCACTACTTTAATTTCAGGCCCTTTGTAGTTATATGAACCTCAGAGGATCTAAACCCACGGTGCTGAAGGGGTTAAGCAGGTTTTTAAGCAAAAAAAAATGTGTCCAAACTTGTTGAAGCTTTTAAAATGCCATCTAAAAATCAGTGTACAGGAGTCAGCACCAGCTCAGCTGCTGAACATAGAAAGCAGTGCTTTCAAAGGTGCACTTTAGTGTTCAAGTACTCTAAAAGTGTATTTTTAAACATCTGGAGCTCCACAAGCCATGAGGCTGATACTGTTTGTTACAGGAGAAGGCAAGGGATGGCAAGCAGCCATGGGATCATCAATGTAACACCTGGTTTCTGACCTAAAGTGACTAAGAAACAGAGGATCTCATCTCTGACACCCACAGTTCCTCTGCAACATGATCTCTTCTCTGATATATCTGTCTAATGCTCTTTTTAGGCCTCCTGTAGGCTCTCACTTCATTGTAGAAACCGACAGACAGATGAGAAACAAAGTATGAAAGAAGGGAAATGAATCTTGGAGGAGGGAGCCTCCTTCCCCTTCTAATGATCAGCCAGCAAGCTGTTGCTTCAGTACAGAAATTCAAGTTTTGTCTTGAAAATCACCAGGCATCTCCTAGACCTCATGGATTCCTTAATTTTTCCTCCATTTCCACATGATAGCATTCACACTTCCTGCCACAGGGGTCCAGACACATAAAATGTTTCTCAGTCTGCCAGAAGGATTGCTCTCAAGCACTGCATTACTTGTTCCAGTCCTACACACTTCCATACATTTTTTGATGCAGACATGTACAAAATCAGCAGGAAGTATGACTGCATACTAGAGGGATGAATAAGGCCCTGCATTTACTGTGTCATCCAGAATTTGTAACACAATAGCATTTGTCAAAGTGCCAATGTGAAGTGCAAGTGGATTTCAAACAGCTGTAGAGCTGCCATATGCTGCCCTTTGGTTAAGCCATGACTTAAAGTTCAGCTTCCCATTTAAAGGAAAAAATGACAGATTCATTTTTTTTGGATCTTCAGAAGCAGACAGGCTCCTCAATGTGCTCTTCCCTCATCTAAATCCTTCAGATGGGTGTTGCTGATACCTCCCCTTGGTGCTGGACCCAGTGAATGCCCTGGTTTCTGAAAAAAACAAACAAACCAAAAACCAAACTCCTGATGGAGTGATGAAGTGTGTGGAATATCAGACCAAGCCAAAAGCTCAGAGGAAAGCTTAGAAACAGGCAGAGATTTGATCTCCCACTTAGAACATGAAGCAAATTGAGACAATATAAGGGTTAGAGCCCTCAGACAAGATTTAGGCTGTATATAATGTGCTTGTAGTCCCCTCTGCCACATGAGCCATGCCTTCCTCTTTAAAAGTGAATTCCCTAAGTGTCATTGGTGTGGGATGTTTTGATCTGCCTCTTATTGAACTGCAAAAAGATAATGCCAGTGCACATAACTTGTGAGGCTGGATGAGTAGGGCTAGAGAATGACTCCTCACAAATTTAAGTACATTAGAGGCTCTTCTCTTTTGGTTCAGCTACCAAAAGTGATATGATCAAGCTCCAACAGAAAAGAATGATAAACTCAAAGTACTTGGCACTAACCTGAAATTATGTATCTATAAAGCCTGTTCCGAGTCCCACGGGCCATGTATTTAAACACAGGACTCCTCCACCACTGATGAACGACCTAAACTGGAAGGCAAATGCATGTTTCAAGAGGCAGCATTGTTGATGACAACCTGGCTGCTTGGAGGAACCCTTAGTATGTGAGGAAGTACCCAGCCTTTACTCAAGATGTGATCTGTTTACAAAAGATGTGTTGAGAAATAAGGCAAATTTTTAGCGCAGGGGTGATTCAAATGGATCATGGGAGAAAAGATGGACTAAGAGGACAATGTGAAAAAGACATTTCATGCAGCAAGTTGGAAAACGCAACAGTAGTGTATGCAGAGAAATATTTCCTGTTAATGCATTAAGAAGAAAACATCCTGATTTTGCTGTAGAGAAACGTAGGTAGAAACAACTTAAGCTTTGTAACTGCAGCCAAAAATATAATCCTCTCTTTCTGGATAGGACGCCTGAGAGATGTTGAGCAGTTTCAAATCCTACTAATAATAATGCAAGCTTAAAGTGTTTATCACCATCCAAGATGTTTTACAGGAGTAATTTCCCACAATGCTGTGGACACAATAATTAGCCATGATGGCATCCAAAGTAATTCATATACAGTTCCTCATCAGCTCTTCTGAGATTACACTACGGGAAAAAGCCATACAATCTCGACTAGAAAACTGTATCTATTTCCCTTCTCTTTGTTTTTAAAGGATAAAGCAGAACTAAGGCAGAGTTCAAAGCGGAGTGAAAAAAAAAATTGTTTGGGGCATGGAAAATTCACCAAATGGAAATAGACTGAGGAGCATGAGCACCATAAAAATGAGATGAATTAATTCAAATTTTTTTTAAGGAGTGATGGAACTTAAGAGCTGATTTCTCTGTCTCAGAATAAATGAATAGAGAGAGTTTCAAAGGTAGAAAGCTGAAAATTGATCAAAGAAAACACACTTTTATACGATGTGTGACTGAACTATAAAACTCACCTTTACAGAAAGCTACTCAGATGAGAATTTAGGAAGATTAAAAAAAAAAAAGAATTTCAACATTGATTAAGATGCTCAGAGATCTGATTTTCACTGGTTTTTGAGAAAAAGAACTTGTACACTCAACTATTCTCTCTGTCTTAAAATAGGTTTGATCTTTAGCAAGAGATTATTTCTGAGAAACTGGTAATGTTATAAAATAGGCCTTATATTTTGCAGTGATTTCATTACTGTCTGATTTACGGCTGTCACTTGGTTAGTCATTCAGTCACTCACATGAACAGAAAACTACGTTTCAGGTTTAAGAAATCATCTTTGGGTCAAATTCCATTCTAGGAGATAGTAGCAATGTTAAGAGGAGCCATCTAATAGCAAAAAGTGCAAGCCTTCAGGAGCCCAGAAACAGCTTCTCCTGAGAAGCTGGGGCCCACCTCCAGGTCTGCAGAAGATGCTGCTATGGTAGTTGCAGCTGCTTGTGCCTGCCTCCTTCATTCCCACCTCCCATGCAGCTTCTGAGGGTTTAATTAAGCCAGATCCCACACATTGTTCAGTTCTCGCAAAGCATGGCTGGCGGAGCACTCAGCAGCAGATGAGCTAGAGCACGCCAAAAGCCCTGGGTCAGACCCCACGTGCCTTGCTTACACTGACAGTCCACTTCCAAGAAATCTTTTGATTTCCAAAGGGTTGCTGTCACAGCCGTGTGTGGAAGGCTGAATGACTGAGCACAGCGTCTCGGAGCTTCAGCCCGAGGTTTATCACAGGCCTGATGCCGCTGCGAGGGCTGCGCAAAACTCCCATCTTGTGCAACAAAGAACAGCTCTTCCCTTTGAGAAGGAACGATCAAAGCGCTGGGGACTGAGGCCTCTCCACCCCCTCTCCGCCTCCCTGCAAAAGCCTAAACAGCCCAGAGTAATCCCTCACTGCTGGCTTCTGAAAGAGAGAAATACAATCAGCCCTTATAACTCTTGTGAGGAGGGATGAGCCCTTTTGGGGCTGAGGTGTGTAGGTGTTTTGATCCCTCAGCAACGCGACACAAGTAAAATGAGACAGTAAGGTATTTCTCAAAAAGAAAAGATGCAAAAATAAGTCCATCGAGTCTCTTCCAGATCCTCATAGCCACTAGTCTGTTAATGGTGTCTTGAGTGAAGGGATGCTGTGGAAACGCTGCAAGTAGCCAGTACACAGAAAAAAAAAAAAGTGTTATATAACTTGATAAATATAGTTCTGAAGCTATCTTTAAAATATTTAGGCTGGGTGAAAAACCCAAAGGAAAAGCGTCTGCTGTTTTAAAACTCAGCTCTCAAAGTAGGTGGAAGGGAGCTGGCTAAAAAAAGGGATTTATGTTTCTCCTGCAGGAACAATGTTTTAGTATAAATCCCTTGTATTGTGTGTAATCACATAGGTTACACCTACCGGGGGCCAAAGCATCCAGATTTAAGTTTTATCACTGCTCATCATAAGAGACTGAAAAAAATGAAGGTACCTAAATGATCCCCAAGCTGGCTGCCACCAAGTTTGTGCACTGACAGCACTTTCTCCTTCTCAGTACAGAAGGAAACAAAATGAAACCAAACCAAATATTAGTTATTTCCAGAAGTCATCCCTTTCAAAAATGCTTACTCAGTTCTGAGTGGCACACCAGTCACTGTTAATACTTCTCAAATGGTGTCTTATGAAGGCAACTGCTTACACTTTTCTAAAAGCAGTTTTAATAGAATTTTCTTTTAATTGCAAGAAAGAAGATAAAACTTTCTGAGCTACTTTTAGCTTAATATATCGATGAATGGTGATGTAAACTAAATCAGATTGAAATGTGCTAAACTGTATTTAGGAGTTTTTCTGTATGTTATTTTCCTTTAAATGCAATTGAGAAAATACAAAAGGAAAATATAAAGCCACATAAAAATTCAAACTAGAGCTGATTGGGAAAAAAAGGGGCTTAGAAGAAAACATACTCTTGGTACAAGGATTGTTCCTGTTTTCCATAAGAACACTTTTTTTTTTCCTGAAAAAGTTGTCACCAGCTGAAATCTAGAGCCAGTCATACAAAAGGAAGAAAGCCCAGGGCAACATTTGAAAAGAAACTTTCACAGTGAGTAACATAAACTTGGTCCAGAAGTGAAATCTTATCTGGGAAGATACAAAGACTCAGAAAGGGCTTTGGGAGTGACAGGGCTGGTGTACAGAGCAGGTGATCAGGGCATGGCATCAGGATATGTGATAAAGAGGCGGAAGGAAAGCAGTCACCATTTTCTCAATAGTGGAAATTTGAGAGAAGAGCTCCAACCCCAACATTATGAATTTCTACAGCCTGAATGTTGGTTTGGGGCCTGGAAAATTCACATGTGCTTTGTTACCTATGTACAGAAAGAAAACATCGCACATCGTGACTGAAAGAGTGTGATGCAAAAGCTGCAAAAGAAAGTATTTTAAATTCTTGCACTATCATTTGGGCTTTCCTAAATAGTGAGATTTTTCAGAGTGACATAAAGAGGATTCTTTTACATCTTTTTCTGCCTTCTTGACTCACATCCTTCAGTGCTCCTTGTGATGATAAAGTGCTATTTCTTCTGAGTAATTACTGAATTGTTCATGTGATCATCTACATCCAACAGTGGATTTTAAATTTTAAAAATTGGCATTTTGATTGAATTAGATGGAAATTTTGAAATTATTTGGAGGTTTGGAAACACTGGAAGAAAGCGGAGTGAGGATGAACAGGTATTGTAACAACAGCAGGCTGCTGGCCTGCAGGAATAAGGAACAGAACTGAATGCAGGAATAGGAAGGAATGTATTTAAATTCTAGAAGAGAGGACAATAAGATACATTAAAATGTTAACAATTTTTATTATATATTTGCTAGTACTCCAATTCAACCTGCTTTCAATGAACAGATACAGCAAATTGCTGAAAGTGTTTGATAAAACACAAAGTACAAATTTTATGGCATTTAATAGCAGTCACTTAGAAAAGCATGTCAATGTTGGCATGTTTTTTAGTATGGTCTTCATAATATTCAGGATACACTTATAAAGCTCTTTCTTACAGCTAAGAGGTATAATAAAACCTGTATGAGTACTGCTTATGCATGCGTGATTCTGAACTGTGATATGAAAGATCAGATATCAAACTGAACTGTGTAAATTTATATTCACCAAAGGCCTGATATGGAAGCAACCATTCTCCTATCCTCAGTGGATTCCCCATATTATTAAATTAATTGCACTTCTTCAGCAGCCTGAGTGCATGAGGATCTGTCAATGCACTCGGAGAAGCGTAAGTCCCATTTGAGAGGTTAGGACAACTATGCACAAGGTTCTCTACTGTTTATACTTCTGATAGTTGTACATATATTCAGTTCTCATAGATCTTTGATCACTTTTTCACAGGATCCCAGCTTGCAGAAAACACTGTTCTGCTCTTTGTTCTACATCCCACGCAGACTCTTTCTCCTCTCACTGTCTAGCAGAACAGCCAGACCTGATCTCACCTGCTTGAAACAACAGCCAACACTTATCAAATGCTACACTTCCTTGCCATTCATCTGTCAACATTTTTCTTCTATTTGCAGCAGAATGTTGCTTGTTACTTGTTTTCTAGCAAAGGTTTTAACAGAGCTCTAAAGATCCTGTCTTTCTGAATGCCTCCATAGATAGGCATGTCATCTGGGTTAGATTTCTCTCAGGAAGTCATTACCTTTTCAAACACCTTTCCTTTCCTCATCTGCTCCCTCTGCTCCACAGGCCTTTCTCCAGAAAAAGCCACCTGCACCTCCCCCTCTTCATCCTCACAGCATGTGGGTTAGCTCTTGCCTGTCACCCAAGAACCACCAGCCCCCATTTGCCAGCACCTCACCCACCATCAGGCACAGCCAAGGGTATCATCTGCATGTTACTTCAAATAAGGTCTCCCACTCCACCATCAGTCCACTGATTTTATCTATAGGGTGACACTTACGTGTTGCATTTTGCCTTAATGAAGCAACAAAGTGTTTCTGTAAGTCACATGAAGGTCAAATATTTCATTATTTTACAGAGGATAGCTCAGTCAGCTGAATCCAGCGCCATTTGGATTATGAATGGAATGATCTTGAATACACTGTAGTATATCCTCCAACACTCATCTTTTTCCAAAACAAATACTACTTCGTTTCTGATCTATTGTTGCATGTAATGACATGCCAACTGTATAACGACTATGTTTGGTGTTTGTAAACTCCATGCCTTTTCCTCACAAAAGTTTCTATTGTGGATATGAAGACAGAGGGTGTCTCTTAGATCAAGTTTTCATTTTCCTTTATTTTGCTAACTACACATTTTTAAGCTTTTCTGCAAAAAAGAAAATTGACAGTGCCCATAAAACCAAAACAAGCATGCTGCTGACTGTGTGAGCATTTAATCGATGCATCACAGCAAAGCTAAAGAGAAAGGCTAAAGAAAGAGGTATAATGTTTTAAACAGAGGCAGTAATGTTATGCTTACATTGTGAGGCACTATTTTATGTAACAGATCCTTATTCTGTTCTAGATGGGTAACAACTGTGAATTATAATTTTATTTTCCACTTAACGGAGGCTATTGACTTGGACTTCGTTCTTGTCAGGGAACCAGTTTCATAATAAAGGCAGTAAATTCTGATTTTGTTCTTGTTTGATAATTAATAGTGCGGTGTCAGCAGCAGCACAAAATGCAAGCACGATTAGTTTTTTCCTCTGCAAGTTATAAAAGATGGGCAATAAATTAATGACTTTATACTGAGGCACATATATTTACTACACATATATTTACTAATATGAGTTTAGCAGGCTCTGTGGAGGTTCTGTGATGTTTGTGGAATTATGTGTGCAAGGTCCTCCCATAAACCCAGCATCCTTGCTCCCAAGAGTAACTCTGGAGTTACACTGGCAATCATTTCTTCTCCCCCCCAGCATATACATCGTTTACAGTATGACTGATTTTCCCTTATTGTGAAAACAGTGACAAAAATAGGATGTGGGGGTGTCAGTATACATGCTAGTTATACATATATTTACCGTTACAAAGCATCCTCATCATAAATGGAAATAAAGAGACACAAAAAAGAAAATGCCACTAAACTTGACACTTACTACTTTTCTTATCAACAAGTTCTGGTATTTACCAATGCCTAAAATAAAAACAATAAACTTAGCATTAACTTAGCTCTGATAGATGGCTGTATCAGACAAGTTTTTTTAATAGACCAGACCTGTCCATCTCACAGCCATTTATGTGAAAATCCTCATAACCAGCCACCAAGATGAACAAGTGAAACTCCCCCATGTGCAAGCATGAGACAGGGGTTGAAGTCTCTTCAACATGTGCATCTTGAGTATGTATGACCACTTGCTTTGAAGTGACTTGCAGCTCCAGGAGCAGGATTAGGCCCAAGTGATTTACTGAGAAGTCAGAGGCACTTATGCCTTTTCCTGGACCAAGTAACTCCTCCAAGGGCATCTGTAGCAAAACCAGGAGGTGAAGGAAAGTGCAATCGAGTAACTTTTCCTCTAAGGTCAACTTCTATCACAGATTCTGTAAACTGGACCTATAAAATGTGCTCCATCAGTTACACGCCATGCTATTCACGGCATTCCATGGTGTCCAGGACATTTTGCATATCCAGTTTCAGAATACACACATACAGAGCTTTTTCTATACAGCAATTTTTTCCCTGACTATTCAGAAAAAATTATTTGACAAATGGGAATTGCCTGACCACTACTATGAATAACTAGCTGCCTTTATTCAATGAAAATTCTATGACAAATTGACATCTGTTGTAAAGTGACAAATGCATCTTTCCCCTCCAGATTTTTTCCACCTGTTACTCTATGGAGGATCATGCCTTTTATATGCTGATCACGCTGTTTATATGTTGCTGACAACATGAAAGGCATTTCACTTACAGGGTTACTGGGCTTTTTCAAAAAAACATCAAGGTATTATTTATTAAATGAATCAATTATTAAAAATTAGGGCAATGTAATCGCAGATCTTGGATTAAGACTTGTATCACTTGCACGTGTTGCCCCTATCTCCCTTAATTCAAGGCACAGAAAAGCAGGGATAGGGGGATGCATGAGCCCACTGAATGAACCACGCAAAGACAGTTTCACTTTGCAGCATTTCTAATCCTTCACCATTCTCCTAAGGTATTCCACCTCCTGTCCCCAATTGCAAATCCCTGCCACCCCAGGCTTGCTGCTCCCCCCTCCTCAGTGCAACAGTTAGAGTAATAGCACCCAGAAGGCTCCCAGCATATTTCTTTCATTGAATCTGCCCACAGTATAAAACCCTTCCATAATGTCTGGGAATTAATTACATATGTGATTACAGTCTCATCTCTCAAATCCAGGCAACCTACACACTACTGTACTTAACTGAAGTTCACTGCTATTCAAGGGCATAAGACCCCTCTTGTGATCTTTAAAATCTGCTGATACAGGTATGAGAAGTTGGGGAAAAAGCAAGTTGACAGAAGCCAGTGTATTGTAAGGAACTTTCCTTCCTACAACCATTAGTTATCAGTTTTGGGGAGGTCAGTGGGAAGAGAGAGAGAGAAGTAAGGAGAGGGGCAGTGGAAATCAGGCTTAGTGGCTTTCTTAAATTTATTTTCATCTTTCAAAACTGGAAAAATAATAGCAAAACTAAGGAAGAAAATACTTAGAAGGCAAGGTTTCCATAGGAAAAAAATATTTTATTTTTTTAAGAACAAATTCAGTTTGAAACAGATGTGGAATGTGATTTTCATAATCTTAATTTTCTGGGAACTAATTGCAATGTGGAACTAAAGCAAATTTCAAACTTAAGACCGGCTAGTTTTAAAACAGAACAAAACAAACAAACAAAACAAAAAAAAAAGGAAGAAATTATTTATAACTCAAGCATAATACTGTGTTACTTACAAACTGGACAAAGAAATTCTTAAATAAATATTCATGGTACACATTTTCAGCACAAATATGCGGCAATTTGGCAACCTTTTATACCATTTTTTTCCTCAATACAGTGCAAAGGGGAATGACACTGCCTTTAAACAAGCTGTAGCTAAATACATTGCAAAATTCAAATTTTATACAAAACATCTTGCTCAGACTTTATAAAAAACCAACATTGCTCTATATACACAATCTGGTTAAGAAAAGCCATTTTTTGTTTTGTTTCCATGTGGGTTTTTGTTTTATTATTTAAAAAGGTGAATAAGGCTACTGTAACACCCCAAATCCATATACAGTAAATCTGATCCTATTTACAGCACTTAGACATGATGGTGCAAATTCCAAGTCGGGTGACTAGGGATGATCATACAAGCAAGGCATTTACAGTAACTTTTCAAAGCTGGACCAACGCCAAATAAAGGAACAGTTGGTAGATTGTCATAATTCTGCACCAGACACAAAACAGACGCACAGTACATTTTCCTTTTATTTTTTTTTTCAATTGATTGCAGGTTGCTCTTGAGCAATTAGTCTGATTTTTTTTTTTCTCACAGTTTAATACATAACTAGAATGTAGACAGCTGATGAAGTGTAGATTTGATTTAATAAAAATCAGGATCGGTAAGCCCATCTTTTCCCTTCCTTCCCCTCCCCCAAAATGAAAATCTTAATGACTTACAAGAGAACCTTGTATGGATGGATTCACAGAAAGGAAGGGTTGTTGAAAAGAATTACATATGTACTGTAGTAGTTAGTCACCATGGTAACCTTCCACAGAACCATGGGTTGGGGTTTTGTTTTTTTTTCGTTTTGTTTCTCTCTTTTGGATCAACATCCCAACATCATTTTCAGGTTCATGAAACAGAGAGAGAGATCATCTATGACAGATTTTTTTTTTCTTTTTTTTTCCTTGCAGGTGCTCACCAGAGGTCTGAGAACCCCTAGCTGCTGTTACTACATTTTCTTTCCAAATCAGAAAGCAAAGTGTTACCATAGTAACATGACTATGTTAGAAATGTCTATTTGCATAGCACATATAAAAGTAGAGGATTTTTATTTCCTCCCCAGGGTGGGGGATTCAGGGGAATACACATGCTAAAGAGAAAACTTCAACTTGAAACCCTCCTCCCAGGAACCTCAATGAAATCTACAGAACACATCAGCCCGTAAGGCAAGGGAAAACACAACACAGAAAATAAATGCCGGCACACCTTGTCATTGTTAAATATGTGATGCAGTTACACTGATTTCCTGATATTTTTGGCCTTAGATTTCCTAGTTTTATCTCATGAGATGCTTTGGATAATTTTTTTAATTCTTTTAATATGCTCCCTTTCTTATTTTTGGGTGGCTGATAATTTTCCCAGAAGCAGGTTTTTTTTAAAAAAAAAGAAAGTTTGTATACATATATGCATATATATTCATATATAAACACATATACATGTGTATATACATACATATACACACACATATATATATATGTAAAATGATGACAAATTAAGACTATTTAATTGCCGCAAATGAATTTCACATCTTCTGGTGTAGATTCTGTGCAATCTCAAAATATATATTAGTAAAAAGCAAACCAAAACAACAAAAGAAAAAGAGAATGAACTGAAGAAAAACTCTCTTTATCTCCCTTGTGTTCTATACACCTATTATAAATAAGACATATCTTCCTTCTCCATCTCAGTGTCATAATTTATTTTATTCTTACAAACTTGCAAGAGGTTTGCCATATGTGCTTTAACTTTGCCACAGAGCACCAATGAACTGCTGTGCTAGTCACAGCACTGACACTTCACTGTGCAGGGACAGCACCACAATAAACCAAAGTGTCAAAAAGGCTCAGTCAGAAAGAAATTCAGTTTTACCTTTAGAGATGAGAAAGGTTCTTTTTTCACAACTTTACCAGTGATAGAATTACAGCTCACTTGACCCTGCTGGCTTATAATCATCCTGGTCAGATTTGGCTCTCTGCTATTTTCTTCCATGCTTTCCCTGTGTTTAGTATAATGTGATAGTATAGCAGCTGAGTCTGCTTAAGTGTCATCCAAAGCAGACTACATTTTTGCTACAGCTTCAAAGCTGTATATTTTATTGCCAGTACCATAACAGACCTACCCTAATATATTCTCAGCGGCCTGCTATTGTCTTGTCCTTCCCAAGCTTGTTCACTCACTAACAATCACCCTTTGTTCTACTGTATTGAAGGTACTATTTTTTTTTCTGCACACTGGTATTTGATAACCATGAATTCCTTCAAACACAGCCCTAATCCACTGCATGTGTTATTGTGTCTCCTACTTGCCTCTTAAAACTTAGCATATCAAAGTGCTGTGCTACCTAAATATGGTGGTTTGGATTTTTTTGTGGGTTTTTTGTGGTTTTTTTTTTTTCTACTTCCCAGTTCTGCATTTGAGGCAGCAGCTATCAATCGCAACTGCAGCCAGCCCTTCTCTCCACCACACAGTCCTGCTTTTGACTTTGTGACAGCCCAACTTTTTGGCTGGAAGGCTCCTTACTATTAAACACAATTTCTATAAACACATTACCCATTCAAGTGAGGCTGCTGTAGCAGATGGATGGAGCGTGGATCTCCAAACATTAATGTTCCATTAGTGATTCAGGAGGTGGAGTGAAAGGAAATTTTATGTGAAGGATGGCAGAGCCTTGGATAACAGAAACAAATGGAACAGTGACGTACTAAAAGCAAGAGAACTTTAACAAGTCTTACTTAGACATCAAGGTCTGTGTGACAAATCCAGTACACACTGAGAGAGACACGCAAAAGTCAGAAGATTGCATTTCAAGCTTGATATATTCTAGAGCACCTTCCCAGGATGCCTAGAGCTGTTAACATACGTGGATCACTCCATCTTCCCTTGGCTTTTGTACATGCCTGAATGCCTGCAGCACATGGCTTTGAGGATGATGAATGTAACAAGAGAACAGCAATCAGAATGGGCATCTTCTACAGAAAAGTCTTCCAGCTTTTAGTGAATACTTTATTCACCAAGATCAGAATTCTACAGACTAGGTAAGCTGTCCAGCTCGCGTCGGCTCCTGGAGAAAGAGCTGTCGCCTTTTCCCCTCCCCTGTGCTTGAGTCTATGCCAATGCACAAGGTGTCATCACAAACCCCAACAGAAAGCATTTGACCAGTGAGTTTCCTCTCCGACTCAACTGTACCACAGAGTTGGTTGTGTGTTTCTCAGACCTTGTAATAAATGTTTGCTGGACTCTGAGGAGGCATCTCTTGAACTATGTACACCGGATGTCCATAGTCGCCGCTGACCTTTTCATAGTGGGGACAAAAGACACTGTCTGCAGTCCTTAGAGGAATGATAATGTCACTGGGCTCAGAACCATTGTTGTTGCCACTGCGTTTTGGGGTGGCTAATGTACTAAGTGAGAGAGTTGTCGTGTGTTGTGGAGAATGCTTCCTGTGTCTTCTCCGGTACTTCAACAAAAGAACCACCAAAGTGATGATGATGACGATGAAAATTATGCACCCTGATGCAATCCCTGCAAATAAGGCCACCTCTGAACCCAGTATACTGGAATGCCCAGCTTTACTGCCATCTGCGCTAGATCCTGGAAAGAATAGAAACACAACAGACAAAAGTTATTGCCACCCTGTGACCCATTTACGCTGCTCAAAAATGTGTAGAGTAAGCAAGATTGGAAGAATTAACTGACAGCTAAACTTTGACAAACCAATTACCCCGTTAGATAGCTAAATGCAAACAGCCGAAGTCAGCAATCAATAATAAACAAGACTTTGTGTCTGTTGGTCTCACTTTTGTGTTGCTCCCAAACCACCCTGCTTCATACATCATCATCCATCAGTGGTGAGGACTGGCACTGACAAGGCGGCCTTTGATGCAGTCCGCATCTTTTAACAGATGCTGGCCAGCCCCAGGCAGCAGAGAGGGGTGGGACTGGAGTGCAAAGGGAAAACAACACAGGGAAAGGAGAATTCTCAGGACAACTGGCATTGTTCATTGTCACATCATTCTCCTATTTTATCTTTCACATACCAATTTAAGTTCAGCTGCCCTTAGTGTCTCTTTCTATGGACTACTCTTGCTTGCAGATGAAGCAAAGCAACCTGAGGTAGCGTGGGAGACAGGCAAAATGGCTATGGCATTTATCTGTTTGGTTTGTCCTACACTGACTTGGGAAAAGCTCACAGGCTTAACAGCTTGTTGAATATTTGGTCCACCCTGCTGTCGTATTATTTAACAAAAAAATTAAATGAGAGCTTACTTGACACTTTCCCACTTGAAAATATGAACTGACTTCCCTCTCTTGGTGCTTACTCACATGTAGAAAAGTGCTGCAGATGCTACATACATCTAACTGTGATTTTTTTCATACTGGAACCTCTAAAGGAAATGGTTGAAGCCTGCACAGAGACTGCCATATCAAAGATTTATTAGCTCAGTAAGTAATGACAGAGTAGCAAGGAAAACTTGCAGCCATTTTTGGGAACTCCAGAATCAACTCCCAGGAAGTTTTGCTTTGTCACATTCCCAATTCAACAAATTTTCTTCCAGAGACCCAGTGTCTTAACAGCTATTTTTTTTTCTTGTTCACCTAATGTCTGAAATACATCCTGAAGACATTTTTTTGGATCTATCTGTTTGTCTTGTTTTGGTAATTATTTTAAAAAAGATAAATCTTTACATTTAGTGAAAGACCAGCCATTCATGTGTAGATTTTATATGGTCAGTTAAAAGATCAGGACATTAATTATAGATGTCTTGAGATAAACTTTATAAATGGCTGTCGAGAACCACTTGATAATGTATTATACGGGAAGAGACAGACAAAAAGACTCGTTCATCTGCCAGAGTACTAAATGTAAGGCAGAATTTACCATCGTAAAGCTGCTTAGCCAATGTCCGATCCAAAAACTTTCCTGTAAATGAGTGATATTCTCACAAGATGTAATTAACTTCTGCTGCTGAGTGGAAGAGGGGAGAGAGCAGCTGTTGCCAAAACTTGCAGCTCCCAGACACCAGTCACCAGAGCATCAGAACTGGCTTTTGCTTCATTTCAGTAGGAAAACGTTTGTTTTTCTAGCACTTTAATATGTCTGGGGACAAAGGAGGAGACTTTGCAGAGCCCCACTGCACCCACCTGAGTGGTCCTTCACAAAGGGGCTGGTGGTGGAACTCTTCCCATTGGTGCCAGCTTCCTGCTCCGGGCGCTTGGTGGGATCCGTGTGCCGGGGCAGCCCTGCTGAGTTGGGATCTGAGGGAGAAAAACACGACTCATGCAGCTTTGGCACTTAATGGCACAGAATAGAGCCTTATAAGCCAGCTCTAGGTACCTTGTGAAACAGGAATGGCTTTGAACAGAAGAATCTTTATGCAAAGGTCTGGGAGATATAAGCACGCAATTTTCCTTTTAAAGCAAAATGATTATTAGTTATTTCAGAGGTTTAAATTGTGAGGCCATCTGCAGAAACTATAGGGACTCCTGTAATTGGCAAGAAAAGCTTTGCAGATGACATTTCAGTTTAACTGAGGAAGCTGATTGACTACTGAACCAACTTCTACTCAGAAGAATAATTCTTTCTTCCTGCACAATAGGTTATCTATATGTGAAAACAGACAATGAACAAAACCCTCTCTGTAATCAGAATTCATAACAAGCAAACTATAGAAATATTAGCTTCCCTCTTTTCATGTATTTTAAATAATTTTGAGCAGCAAGAGTTGTGGCTTTTGTATTTAAAATAAAAATAAAAATGACTGAAACACACTACTCCCAGGTGACCTTTCCTTCTAGGGATCTCTCATAGAAGAGATTTGTTACACTAACCCTCCTTCTGTAGAAATCTGTCAGTAGCTAAGGAAGAGAAAACAGGCTTTGTAAGCATATATATTGTATTTAAAAAAACATATAGAAAGTGTTTTCACTCACCTCCACCCAGGATTTAGGGTAGGGAAGCACAGAGGTGGAAATATATCAAAANTCATAGAAGAGATTTGTTACACTAACCCTCCTTCTGTAGAAATCTGTCAGTAGCTAAGGAAGAGAAAACAGGCTTTGCTTTCAGACTATAAGGGAGGAATGACAACTATAAGGGAGGAATGACCACACCAGACTTGGCTGTCTCCCTGCTCTCCACTGCTAAAAGAAGCCTGAAAACTATAAAGATAGTGAGACTGATCAAAGTGATTTCATGAAACAGCAGATGGTCTTTACCTTGTCCAACTTTCATGAGGATCTTCATGGTTTTTGTCTGGCACACCCCTCCCTCCTGGTTATCCAGGCCCTCCAAAGACCCATTTGATGTTGCTGATTAAAAAAATAAAATAAAAATAAATAAAAATAAATAAAAATCAGGAAATCAACAGGCAAAGTGAAGTGAACATGAATGTCTGAAAGGAGAAATCTTTCAATCTACCAGGACCTGTTCTTGTAGCTCAGGCTGACCTATGGCAAGTTGTGAAATGTTGAAAGCCAAAGGAATTAATACATCGGTAAGCCATACAATATATACAAATGGAGGAATGTTGTTATCGAGGTTTCAAATTTACCCAGCAACCTTTTTTTTTTCCCTTTGCACAATTGACTGATTGACTTGAATGAAAACACAGCACCTTGCTAAAAGGTGACAGAGTCAGCTGAAAAGCAAGCCCTGGCAGGCTGAGAGGAGCAAAGCACTGAAAATTCACCCTTTTACTTTTTTTTTTTCTTTTCTTTCCCAACAATATCTTTATAATCACCACGTTACACCTGCTTCCTCTATTACAAATCTCCTGCTGGAAGAAGTGAACGCATACAAAAGACTCAGGTGAAAGCCGAGATTCTGCACTGATTGGAAAACCATTTAATATTTTAAAAGTACAATCTCACTTTTCTCAGCATTGAGGAGCCTCGGTGGGGGCAGGTGCCAGGAGGGGGGCGTCAAATACACTCTATTCTCACGGAAACCTTTTAGCTCGTACAAACGGGTGCTTTCCCCTGCATTTATATTGTTCTCGCTTATCTACATGCTGGCTGGAACCAGGCGCCTCCGCCGCCAGCTGACGCTGCAATGCCATTTCAAGGCAAAGCCCAACTCCCTTGGAGAGCCCAAAACGTTGAGTCATGGTCTAGGGGTGCCGCCCAAGCTGGCTGTTGGTTGTTAACCCTCAACTGTTGCTTGAGAAATATTTGGCAGCTCCTCAGCCCAGGGCACCTAGCCACCCTGCACCATGCCAGGCACTGCCACCTTGGTGGCATGCGTTGGATGCCTCAGTCATGGTGGCAAAGTACTCCCAGCCACCAATGGTGGGCTCTGGCTTTCCTGTTTGGGGAACCCACCAGGGGTTTTCCCCCACCTCACTTGTCCCAGGGGTGCAGATTTCACAGCAGTTTCTTACGTAAGGGCCAAAAATTGGCACGTATAAGCAGTTGCATGCATAGTCACTGGCACCTGGCCACCAACAGGAGAAAAGAAACAGAAAACGGGAGATGATGGAGCTCGTTGCTCGCCTGTGGCTAGAGCAAACTGCTTAAACAGCACTTCCCTGCCTCTGCCCCTCTACTTTCAGCTCAGGATCTAATTCAATCAGGGCTTCACACTGTTCAGGTCTTTGTTTTTAATTCTCACTCCTCTTTTGCCTTCCTTGGGGATTTTCTTTCAAATGCAGCCTATGTATATTTCCTTTTTCCTTCACAATATCTTCTGAGCCCCATAGCACTGTTTTTCTTGCTCTAATCTTCTCTCAAGCCATAAAGATATAAACCCCATACTGCTGAACCCTGCTTCCTAGCCTTTGATCTACTTCTTGTTTTTGTTCCACTTCTGCCTCTTTTGTGACTAACTCGAATTACAGCCACCATACAAACTTCCCAAATTGTGCTTGTTTTTCCCAAAATTCCCTTCTCTTCATACATGGTCCCTTCCCAGCTCCTCCTCTTGCTCCCTTCCCCCTGTAAAAACAGGACAATGGCTGTCTGTGAATCTCTTGTCTTTTCTTTTTCCTGACTTGCAAAAAAACACTTTTTAAAATATAAAAGATCACAATGAGTAATTTAAGTTAAAGTTGATCTGAAATGTGCCACTGCATTGCCAGGCTCAGAAACTAATGGAGACATATAGTTTTGCTTTCTTTTGTTTTTTTTTTTTTCCAGAGGGAAAAAAAAATCAATACTAAGAAGCAGTTCTGGACATAAATCAAATGTGTCTTTGCTGAAAGTGTTTTTTATGACCTATTTACCAATGTACCAGCACAAGGACAAGGGGAAAAAAAGCAGTAAATAGAAATACCAAAGCTGAGCATCCAGAAAGTACAACTAATAAACGCTGACTTTTGTCTTGTGGTTTTTGTTATTCTTCATTTGTTTTTTAATTGATGCAATGGGGGTTCACAGCTCCTTAAACACCTTCTACTTGATTTTAATTGAATAGAGTAATGCTTCTTCTGAACATCAATGCTTTTTTATTCTTTAAAGCCCTATCCATTTAACCTATATTGAGCAGTAGAGCAAGAGGCCTCAATCAGATGCAGGGGAAGCAGCTTGACCTTAGTACAGAATAAGAAAGTGAGATGGCAAAAAAAAAGAATGCAAAATTACTTCAAATACAGTCTCCAAATGGGAAGGCCCAGATGTACAATGAGTGTGGTTGTGCGCCTACGCGAGCACAATCTGCCTTGCTTGCTTGCTAAAAGAATGCTTTCATGGCTTTGATGTCAGATGAATGAATTTGCAGAAGTATTCACTTTTTCCACAGTTCTTCAAGGGGTTTTCGCAAAGCCTATGTTATAGCTCATAGTACAGACTGCTACATCCCAGGGAACAGGGAATTTTCAAAGAGGAGCATTTCAGTGACAAAGGAAAGTTTCCATCTCAGCTTCTCCCTGTAATTAAACCGACAATTACCCAAGGCCACTGGAGGAAATTATTTTTCAAAATTCATTAAGACTATCGAAACATAACCTTGCATATCCCTAGTGTACCAGGAAGAAAGTGGGTAGTTTTAAACACATCATTCAAGCTTTGAAAAGCAGCACGGAGAAAAAGAAGTAATCTGGGACATCAGAGAAAACAGTTTCATGCTGCTAATGCCCCTTGACAGCTTAGTGTGCAGAAGTCAAACAAGAGAGTGAGTACAAAATATTCCTCAAATACTCTCTGCTGCCTTTCTATATTGATCTCCAAATGAAAATTATACCCACTCTCATATAAGCTCCTTCACTGCACTCACAGTTCTACAGGAAAATGACCCCTCTACCTGGAGCTCTGCTCACTTGGAAATGATGTGTCCAAAATAAAAATATCTGTGATAGGAGTTCTGGGTATAAACACAGAAACACAGTTTCTCATGTCTAAAATAGAAAAGCTACTCACTGGCGTGTTTACATGATCAAATTTTAGACTTTCCATCCAGTTTATTTTTATATACATATGTATACATAAAGAAGAATATGTTTGGAATTTATTTAGACCTAAATATGGATATATTTTAAAGGCAAATACATAAGCCCTGTGCTGAGACAACCAGATACTACTTAAATATTAATAAACATAATTAATGATTAATATAAAGTTTCTCATGAGTATTAAATGTCCTCAGGATCCCACACTTTGCTCTATATTAATACAGCAAGACATAGGAAACTAGAAGTACAATCTCGCTGAACAGGTAGCAAAATATTTTTTAATCTTTTTGATGGATAGGTACCTCTGGTTCTCTCAGACCTGTCCTGTTCCTCTGGTGTCAATTGCAAAACTAGTAATTAGTCAAAAGTATATTCACTTTATCCACACATCTACAAATAAACACATATAATTGCTCTAAAATGTATTAAATTTAAGACTTTCTGACAAAACCATAGAAATTTACAGGCAATGTTACAGCAGTCAGTCAAAATCTGAACTCCCTATAAACATGGTATATTTGCATTCCTTGAAAAACAGCAGCTGCCATTTTATCAGGAATTTAAGTTTGGGGTTTCAATTTTGAATAAAATGATCTCTTCTTATAAAATTATGATTAGAAATGCTGATACATACTCACTTTGAAGAAGCCATAATACATGTTCAGTTTTATAAAATACTGCCTAACATATCAGTGAGAGGAAACAAAATTATTCAGACCAAAGAATTTCATTCCAGCTCTGCCTTCCCTTCTTTGAATTATAAAAGTTATATGCAACTGAAAAAAATTAACACAACCTGGAACTCAATGTATGAAGATGTTTTACATTTATTTGTTTTAAAATTTCACAAGTGTTGTTTATTGTATGAAATGCATTAGTCATAAATGCAGAGGCAGGGAATCAGTGAGTGAAACACAGTCAGCAGACAATAGTTCCTGGCTATGATTCTTATATAGTCCCCGTGGAGAGGAAGTAATATTGCATTTTAATATGTCTTCATTTGATTGTTATTACTCTGCCTCCCAGGAGGCCAAGTCACTGCATGGATCTTGGCTGTTTTCAACTATCAGGTTGGTAACATTGCTCTAATCAGATGGAGAATTAAGCTGCTGGATTTGTGCCTGTATATAGCTTTTCATTCACAAAGAGATTAGAAATGAAGGCACAGTCACAAAAATTCAACTTCCTTCAATCCTAGAAACACACATTACAAAATGAAAAAAAGCCATCACAATTACTTAAAAGAAAACATCAGCAGACAAAAATCTCAGCCTTTTAATTCTGCCACAATTATTACCCATACTTTTATGTTTCAGGATTATGAAATACATTACCTACTTGCAAATGAAATGTCATATCCTTTGAACCAACACAACTTTATAGCTAATTTATTTCTACAGCTTGAATATGAAATGGTCTACATAGCTGAAGACAGAAATTATGATTGTTGTACTTAATCTTACTGTGAAAACTAAATGGACCTTAAACTGCAGACTGTAGAAACGAATGGGTGATGTCAACTGATGGGTGAGGGCAAAACTGGCTTTGTCTGCCCTCAGTGCGGTGGACTATACAAGCCATTTGGCAATGTACCAAAGCCACATCATTGATGAGGTAATCAAGTATTAACTGCAGCCAATTTGGATCTGTTAATATAAAAGTAAAAATTACAGGTTTCTTTAGGTTAGATCAGTACTGTCCACCAGTAGTTATTCTCACCATTTTTTTTCTAGAATACTGCTTGTATTCAGTATTAGAACATACGTTTCTCAAAATCAGAGCTAAATGAAATCAAATAGCTCTACCTGTCTCCTCTTTTCCCCTGCTGTGTTTAGAAACAGAATGGAAAATTCTGTATACCAGCAAAAATCAACAAAAGCTTCAGATCCAACAGTGGTATGAAATTATTCTTCAAGCAAAGCTGCACTTGATCTCCTGTGTGCTCACTGGATTACTAAGTGCATGTAAAGCTTTTGAGGGTTTTTTATTTTATTAAGTAATAGAACATTATTTTGCCCAGGCATTGTGTGTTTGTGCTCTGTTTTCATCTGCTTTTAGGCCTTTTAATGACTCTCTTAGTAAAGCACCAAATAAATAATTCTTCTTTCCCATAAATTATCTAATTTTACGGGACAGGTTTAAGAACACCAGAAATCACACACTGTGAAACCACAAATCACAGATCACAACACAGAGGTTGTTTCTAAACCAGCCAGGAATGAAGTACAAGGCAGCTGAGGTAACAAAAAGAGTGTTTTAATTAAACTAAATTAAAGTCTTTTTTTTCCCCTCTGAGTAGCAATGCCAGATCTGCATGGAGATCTGAAACAACAAAAAAAACTAGTTCAGGCCACTCACCAAAGAACAGGTAGCTTGGCAAACACTACAATGGGCGAGCTGCAGAAGAGTTTACACAGAAGATAAATACATTAATTTCAACTCTTAGCAACTAACAGTTTGGCAAAAAAAAAGAAAAAAAAAGAGAGACTGACACAGAGACTCCACTATTTTTAAAAAGTGAAATTGTCTTCCAGAATTTAAGTATCAGTGGTCCCCAAACTGGACCACAATTGCTAAAACTTCAATGCATAATGGATAGTTGCATGGAGTACTCATCCTATTGTCTCCCTTTTTATTGACAGGTAGGATGTTTGTGCTTGAACAGTAAAATTAAACCCTAACTTTTCTCCTGATCTTAGAAAGAAAGTATCTTTTAAAAAAAGATAAAAACCTACTAAATTTGCTCAATACAATGTAAGACACTAAGACAGTAATGAAAACTGTACTGAAAGGGTTTACTAGTAAAGTTTGGCAAATGTAACAGGTCTGGCTTTTTGTCTATCCTACTAGCAAAGTCAAGCTGCTGGCAGAATTTTAAGAAGTTTCTCAATCTAAAGACCATTCATAAACTCTCATTAAACTAAAGCTTATAGAGTATTTACAAATACTTTCGGAGGCAGCCACTTTTTCTCCTCTATCCACATACAAGGCAAAACTTCTATGTGAAGGAACAGAGTACTCCCTTCCTCTTTCCCACTTCTCATTCTTCTTGTTTTTTAAATTAAGTCCTATATGGTATGTGTCAGGATTTATATCTAAACAAAATCCACAAATTACATTATGCACAGCAAGTGAGCTGCAATGCCCTCTCCAGTCAAGCTAAAACCAGAACAAAATGAAATAAAGAACAGGCCTCTTCTTGCAGGCAAAGGCTCTGCAGTGAAACTCAGTGATTCACTTTTCTAACCACTGCTCTGAATTGTATCTTGTCCAAATGTGAACAGCGTGACTTGCGGTACATAGATGAGACTTATGATATAGGGGCCTTTATGTAATTCCCCATAAAATTCTCCACTTGTTTTCATATGTCAAAAAAGGGGCAGTTTTTGTTGCTCTTTCAGAATTCTTTTTTAAGGGGTGCTATATGGAGGACATAAAGAGAGAGGCAATCAGTTCCATACTGTAATATACCTTGGTATATACTAGATGTTTAATTGCAGGTACGTTTCGGTAAACTTGTCAACTCTCCTTCCTCTATTTCATGTCATTTGACTGAGAAGCACTGCCCAAGTATTAAACACAAAATAGCAAGACAATTCTTGTAAAGCCTCCCACCAAGAATGATCCTCTTCATTCCAGGGAGACATGGCATCACACAAGAATACTAGTGGCAGAAAAAAGCTTTTATGTCAACAAAGTCTTTCCATGAAGGAATAAAGAGACCAAGATCAAGGCAGAAAGTACCAAAAAAACCATAAGCTCCAAGTGGTTTCTGATGACTATAATTTTAAAAACAGCACCACCTTATCTCTGGGATAAAGAATATCACAGTTGAAGTCTACTAAACAGTAAACTATTTGCTGAAGGTCACCACATCTACCCACTCAGAATAAAATCATGCTTGCTTCACTGCTGGCAAGTGTCCTTTTTCCAAATTCTCTTAGAATGATATAATAGATAATTTAAAAAAACCCAACCCAAATCAAAACAAGCATCTAAATACTATATCACTATGAATTAAAATTTAAGTCTTTCCTTACAGTTAAGCATTTCTAGAAGTATTTAATTTCTATATTTCACATACTTTGCAAAATGTTGTCACATAATGATCCACTGCACACATGGTTGCTTCTAGTTTACATAAACAAATTATGTATTTGTGAGCGCTGAAGTAACTGCGGCAGATGTAAGCCCACTAATTATGAAGTATTCAGCTTATATCAGAAAGTATGCATCTAAAACAGATTACTAGCTAGTTAACTTCAACCACAAACAAGTATTTTATGTAAGCTCATCCTTTCTCCCAGTAAACTACTGGCAAAAGCCTCTCGCAGATGGGGAGAAATACCTCCCCAGCACCACAGCAAGCTTTCCTTAACAGTTCAGCTGAACAGAACTAATAGAATTAGTTAGCATTCAGGCTACACTGATTGTTGCTAATGACAAGCAGGCTTGCTGGAAACAAAAGCAGAGGGTTTAATATTAAATGGGGACCGTATTTTTTCAACTTCACTCTTCAAGGACGTTCATCTGCCTTGAAAATTTTCTCTTGCTTCTGTCTGTGGCAGTTGGATAAGAAAGGGTTATAGTGGAAGTTCATACTAAATAAATAACAAACCTCTTGCTCATTCTACTGTCACTAATTGCATGCAATGATATTAATGACCCAGTAATTGCTATACGAGTAGCACTGAAGTGGAAAACATCATTTGGAGGCAGAGTTCATCTCTAGGTGGTAGGACTTCACCAGTGACTGAGTTAATGCCTAGTGACAGTTTAGAGTATAACACTATAGATGAGAAAATGTGCTAGTCTCATGGTTATAACAGTTTAGATGGACATGACGTTATTTGCTTTGACCACACAGAGTCCAGAAGTAACCCCAATAAAATGCCACAGTTAGAGCTTGCCCTATAGATGAACCTCATTCCTTTCAGGGGAGATGCTCTGTACTATAACAATCTAGAGCAATTTTCCACATGTTTGCTTCAATAAAAGAATACCTTCATCCCCTGTTTCTACATCAAGCACAACAAAAGTGTGCTTTATTGCAAAACACAAAAAGCTGTTTACATCATCCAGCTATCCTTCAGCAACATAGTTTGGCACCTCAGTACCCAGATCTATTATGATACTATTGGATTACAGTGCTCTTGGCAAAAATGATCAGAACTTTATGATCAGACTGTTTTGACTGCAGCATGCTTATGCTTGTACTTGGAACTTTAACCCATGGAGTAAAACTTATTGAGGGAACATAGCTAAAATAAAGCAGTCTGAATTTCCAAGGTGCCACAGGACCTCTAGCTCAAATACTTGTTCTAAGAAATTACGGGATTTAGAAATCATCACACTGGCACATATCAATCCATGTTAAGCAACTCAGATTGGACGAGCATCAGTATCTGAAATTTTGAAAAGTTGTTACTGGACAAGAGAACCAATATGTTTAATAATTACATTCTTACTGTTTTATTAGAATTTTGCTACCATTTTAATTGGTTGGTTTTTTTTTTGTTTTCATTATAATTTTGCAAGAGAAATTCTTTAATTAATGACTTGATTCTGCTGCTAAATCTGCTGTAGCAGCTGCTGGACAGCAGGTGGAATCAAGTTTCAGTACAGTCCACGGGCAAAGGCCTGGAAAAGAACTTTGCAGAAATGGTATTGTGGGTCCTAGTGGTTAGCAACTTGACCAAGAGCTAGCACATCCACATACACTTGTGGCAAGGGTGAACAATGACTTTCTGGGCTTCATTTGGTAGAGTACTGCCTGCAGGAAGAGGGAAGTGACCCTTTTCTCCTCTGCTCAGCACTGTTAAGGCCACAAGCTGCAGTGCTTGGTGAAGTCATGGCCTTCCCTATGTAAGGCAGACATGGATTTACAGAAGAAAACAGAGTAAATGCTTATAGAGATGATAAAGTAACTAGAGCATCTGCATAACAGAAGCGTCTGAGAAACTGGGAAGAGAATGTTCAGAGGGATTTTGTCCATGAGCATACATACCTGGAGAGGCAAGGTAAAGACAGTAGTGCCCAATGACAGGACAAGAAGTAATGGGTACAAATTGAAATACTGCTTAATTCTCAGAAAACCTTTTCAGATTTGAGGGTCAGATTGAGCAGTCAGGCAGGCTGTGGAGTCTCCATTTTTGGAGATACTCAGAACTCAGGTGAACATGGTCCTGGGCGACTGGCTGCAGCAGAGGCTTAAGCATGGGGACTAGGCTGTCTCCAGTGGGGCCATTCAAACTTGACTGTCCCATGTTCTGCCATCAACTGCACCATTATGGCCTAATGAATTTCAAGGTGGAATACGTGAAAAACAAAACCATCGAAGTTTCCCTGCCAGGGTTTGAATCCAGACTCCTGTTTCCCTCACAGCATCTCAGTGAGCACATAAGGGCAAATCTGCTGATGCAGTCTAGTTATTTTTGCTGTCTTCATCTAGTGAACAGAAAACAGATAAATCATGTTTACAAAGATCCGAACATGCTTTTTAAAACCAGAGCCTTATCAGCTTAATACGGACTCTTCTCCAAGAACTGCTAAGAATACCTTAAACCTAATCCTGCTTTTACTCACAGAAATATTTGCATGATTTCCCTGCAACTGAAAAAAGCAACTGGAAGACTTCCCATTAGGGCTTAGTTTTAGAGCCTGATTTATCAGAAATAAATCCTGAAAAATTCTTCCTCCAAAGTTTTCAGGATTCACTGAATCTGGGAAAGAAAGTCCACACTAATATTTAATTTTGGTTTATGATCATTCAATCCCTGTGCTTTAGCTAATGCAGTTCTCAGACAAAAGTACATTTCCTTCCAATCCAACTGTGTAATGATTTTAATGAGGGAAACAACTTCAAGTTTTTAAAATAAATTTCATTATAGTTTTCTTAAGTGACTATGCAGTCCATCGCCTTGTATTTTAGAACTCAAACTACTGTAAAATGTAACGGGATGTAATACAAGCAACTGTGTAAAGACTGATCATGCCACTTGAGAAGATAGATGCTAATCACCAAACTTAGGTACAAAATGCAAGTCAAATGTCTTTTGGGATGTTAGTGTACCTCTGTATTTCAGTTTAGACAGATACTTTCTCTATAGTACAGCATGTCTACCTAGTACACCCCCCCTTGATTTAAACGGTTCTTCATAGCCTATGTATAAACCATAAAATACACACTCAATTGGACTCTCTTCTGCACAAAGTCCTATTACATAGGATGCATATGTAAATCTAAGATCATATAGAACTTGTAAAAGATCACTGTTTAAGCTGTTTATTCCAATGCTCTTCAAGTGTCCTTCATTGCTTACATTTATACTATACAAATACTTCTGAATGAGACCATTGTATCTTTCTTCAAGAATGTATTATCTTTCCAGTATTTATAAATTGTTTAAGGAACTAAAAAAATATAAGAAAAATAAATACCCACTAAAAATATTAAACAGCTTCCCATGAAATTTTAAAACCTGTTTAAGTCACGAGTATTTCCTGAATAATTCTTTCTTCCAGTCTGAATAATTATTCTTCATTTTCATCCAATTTCATATCTATGTGGAATAGTTCAGGGGGTGTGGGGGAGGATAAATGTATTTTTTCACAAGATGCCATCAATTAACAAACTGAGCATTTCTATCTTTCATTTCCTTCCCTTAGGAATAGAGAAATGATAACAGATTTCCTGCTGAACTATCTCTGTCTACTTTAAAGGAGATAAACGGTTGGTATTGCCTAGGTAATGGCACCGAATATGAACAAAGTCCATCAATCTAAAGTAGCCTTATTCTCTTACAAGACCTGTGTGGTCTGGGACAAAACCCCAAAGGACCATGACTCCATTAATCCTGTAGGTCTTAGACTCAGATAGAAATCTGAAGCTGCACACTGATTTTTTTTTTAGTCCGACAATATTATTTGTATGAGCTGTATTTATATTTAATTCAACAAGAGCTAAGTGGTATTGCTGAGATATCCCTTAAAAGACTCTCAGCAAAGTCAAAGACTGACCTCTGGATATCAATTTACACTAAGAAGAAATAATTGTATCTAATTTTTAGAGGAAAGAGGAGAGAGGAAAGGAAAAAATTTGATCTTTGTACAGCTGGAATTGAAGTGGCTTTTATCACATAGGCTTTAATTTAACATCACCCCCACCAAAAAATAAATAACAATATGATCCTGAATCATGGATTCTTTAACAAAAAGTGTGGAAAATGTCTGTGTTGAAAAAGGAACACAACTAAAATTCTGATACAGTTTCTTGTCCTGGTTTTGGATAGAATTAGCCCCTAAACAAAGGAAAATCTGCTTTTCGCTTCAGGTATTTCTCATTGGGTGTTTGGGAGACTGTAGGGGGCCGAAGACTGAAACCTGCCTTAGAGAGAGGTGTCAGGATGCCCAGCTAGACAGATTAGCCAGCGCTTAAACTGTTTGGTTGGAATACTAAAATAACATTTTAATGTAAATCTATTTGGCCACGCAATGAGATTTATTCTTCCCAGCTGGGCTGTATTTCAGGGCACAATCTATATTGGCCTTTAATGTGTTCTTCCTCAGACAGTTATTGCCCTTTAATTGTAACAGAATGACAAAGTGAAAACATAAAATGCCTCGTGCTTTTTTCAAGCCCAGCTAATGCTAAAGTTTCAGAATGACTGTTTCGACTTTAAAAGCCACAGTGCCATTAAAGCAGTTATGCAAACTACAGTGCTACTAGCCAGTATAAACTTTTTAATCAGTCAGGGATCAAATATGTATATATGCTTTTTAATATAAGCTAAAACCTAAATATGTAAGCGGGTTGGTCATGTGGAAAAAATTGAACAAAAAAATTAAGGAAAAATGAATATTTGCCAGTGAATATCATTAGCTCAACAAACTTGGTTAATGGCATTGCAGGCAGAAGAAGCATTTTGGAGGAAACTTTCCTATGACCACTCCGTAGCCCCTTCCCAAGCCTGAAGCCATTCATTTACAAACAGGTGAAGACTTCATTGCAGGTGACTTTTTTGTTGTTGCTGATGATGACAGCCCATAATCTTCAATTTTGCTTATGCAAAAGAAGAGATGAAGTGAGCAGAGCATGTGTTTGCTCAGCCAACCTATTTCAGAAGCTTGATGGTGGTCCATAGCATAGCTTCCTGGGGACTTCCCTGGAGCACTCCCTCAGTGCAAACCAGGCTACCACAGTGCTTCCCCATGCCCTCTGACTAATTTAGTTGAGAATTGTTCAGAACAACCCCTGTTCACCAAAAGTAAACAACTTTAGCATACTAAATATGCTTATACTGCACTAACACATCTCCTTTCCATACAAGAAACACCTCATTTGAATGCTACTGAAGCAGCTGTACCAGAACTCAAGCAGTTGCAGATCAAACCCTTAGTATTGAGAAGATACACCTTGCCCCTCCTGAGCAATTCCTGGCAGTGTAAAATTATACTTCATTCTCTACCCATGCAAAAACTCAAAAAGCACTTTTAATGCAAACATCAGAGTTGCAAATGTATGCATCTTTCTTCTACTTTTGCCCTTTGCACAGATATTTATGTTGTTGGGCATGATGTATCTTCCTGCACACACCCGATTAATGATTTCCTTAGAGAGACTTAGGATATGTTAGGTAAATGGTCGCATATTTTAGGATAATCTAACATTAATGCTTCTGAGACCTCAAGCACATTTGACCTTCTCTTGTTCTGCTGAAAAGAAATCAGTAGCTGCAGCAAAATGAATCTATTACTTTCTCAGGAACCAAAAATTGATGATAGCGAAGAAGAGAAAAGCAAGGACACTCGGTTAGATCATTTATTCACTTTCCAATACCATTCAGTATCACTTTTCCAAGTACTGCTGTTCACATAATTAACTCTTCAAATCTCGATATTTATATTAAGAAATACCTGTCCAAGATATGGATTAGATTCTTTTTTAATTAAAGTATCATTACATGTGAAAAGAGGTATCAGAAAGTAATCTACATTTTTCCTTCTTTAAAAAATTGTGAATTGTGGAATGAGAAATGTTTCATCTTTTATATGCTTAGACTTAGGGAAGTAGTGAGTAGAAAAGATCTCCTTCTGCTATACCTATCATGAACACATCTGGATGATATAGAAGTTATAGCTTGAAGAATTTCTGTGCAATCACAATTCCCTAAAGGTACAGGGGGGTCAGGAAGCCGATTCATCCTATGTTTTAACTCTCTATCCCAAATGATTAACTCCTTAATCTGAATTGTGATTTTATTGTTTAATACAGCTCCACAAACTACATCCTATGACTTCAGAAAAACAAACTATGTTTTCAAATAATGGCAAGAAGATAAAGGTACATGACAGTGCACAAAACACTTAAGGGACTGACAATAGCCTGCCAGCATAAATAGCATGAGATCAAACTGCAGACGCAGCCATGGTGAGCTCCGCCAAGATGTTGGGCTCAGAGTTCTCTCCTCTCAGGTTTGTTTCATGCCACTTAGTTGAGGGAATGCAAGATCATAAAATGTTTCAAAATCAAAAGCTGGCACATAAAATGCATAGCCAACTTTATTTCATAGCACTCCCATACCCTCAGCAACTCCCAGACCTCAACAAATCAAGACAAAACTCCAAACTCACAAACAAACAGGCAGGAAGAGAGGAAGGAATGAAAGAAGGAAGGAAGGGAAGGAATGGAATGGGGAAAAGACGTGGGTGGGGAGGGAGGGAGGTGGGAAGAAGGAAGGAAGGAAGGAAGCAAGCAAGCAAGGAAGGAAGGAAGGAAGGAAACTATTTACAAGCTGCATTGTGTTCATCGTTAAGATATTACTATTAGTATTACATGACTTACAAAAATGACAGCAAATGTTATGACTACCACAACTTGTATTTGACAAGTCTGTGTCAGGCCAGAAGCTTTTGAGCACTAAATGTTAAAATCCTATCTAGCCCCAGTATCTCTGTAAAATGGTTTCCTAGCTGAGCCCTGGCCTAGTTTTACACACACACACACACAAACTCACACACCCCCTCCCCTTTTAGTGTTTCTGAGACAGACTTCATTGTTTTCTCCCTGAATGACAGAAAACCCAGAGTTTTAGCTTCAGGATGACTGAGTTTTCAAGATGGGGGTTTTTTCTGTTTGTTTTTTTTTTTTCTTGTCTGAGCTGTTAAAATGTATGGGTAGCCCTGCTGCAGCTTGGTTATTATGCTAGCAATATAGTGATAAATAAGCCATTTGTTTATGCCAGAATGAGCAGGGAAAGTAATATCCTAAGGCACTGCAATATTACTGCAAGGCCAGTGTGATTTTTTGAGACATGAGGCTGAGCAAGTTCTTTCAACCAAACTGTACTATAATCTTCCAGGAAATGCAACGTCTATTATATCTTATTGCTATAATGAAATAATTATACGAAACTAATGAAAATGAGGCATATTTAATAATTCTCTGAGTAAATCCATGACACAGATATGACAGAACTGACAGGATATCAGAAAACTCCATTTGTGCCCCTAATTTTCAGGTAATAATTGTAACAGTGCCGTTTGTTCCACTGCAGTTAGTCTGCTGTGGATGTTTGTTAAACTAAATACCGAACATATTTCATCATTAAAGCCAACTATTGGACCATGGCCATTTCTATGCTGCACTTTTCACTGGAGTTACAGACACAACTGTCTCAACATCTTACCTTGCAGCTTTTACCTTGGCAAACCTCACTGGATTTCAAGTGAGAAGTCTGTCAAAATTAAATGCTGTGTAAGTGGAATAGGGTTTTTTTAATAGCCCCTGATTTTATATAGCCCCTGACTATAAAAGAGAAAGTACCTATATTAAGTGATTGTTTTCCCAAGCCTTAAAAACTGAAAAATGATGTTTCATCTCTTACAACTGCTATTTAGTACTTTCTGCATTTAAAACAGTGAATTCTTTCTTACTTTCTGTGGCATACAAACTGTTTCACCCAGAGTGTGGATATAACTGGGAAGTGAGCATTAATTCATACTAAATGCATTTCCATTTCCATTTTAAAAGTACATGCTCAGAGCACTTGTAAAATTACCAATATTTTTAACTGAGAAATTAAGAAATATTCAGAGTGACAGACATTAAAAGAAACTGGAGTTGACATTTCTGCCTCCTCCAATTTTGAAGGAAGTGGCAGAAATTAGGCACACCACTATCTTAACCTTCATCATAACTGCAGAAACTCCAAAGCACAGAATTTGTCCATCTCCTGCTAACTGGTGATCCTTGCTCAAGACTTCAGAAGTCCCCATGGGACTAAATGAGATCCACAGGCCACAGTAATGCAATAACAAAATCTATGCTAATGTAAATTGCTGTTGTACTGCTGAGGTCTCAGCTTATGTTAACTCCTGATTCACATCATTAACTTTACACACCATAAGTAATTTGAATCACTAAACACAGTAGCTACCTCCAGACTTCCTTTCAGTCATAAATCCCTAATGAGACTGAAGCTCACACAAAATTTAGTGTTGGACGCGGGTCTGCATCATGCATTCTTTCAACGAATCCAGGACCATGAAAAAAGAGGAAAGTCAAGAATGATGCTAGTCGAAGTTTCGCCCAAAAACCTCCTGGCTGATGTATAGACACAGTAGGTATAATTTGCAGTTATGTGCTGCTCAATTAGATAGAACCCACCAGTAACCTTTATGGGGAAACTGCACTGTCAAAAGTTGTCACCAAAGTGGCCAGGTAGGTCACTGCAAGAATTGATGAACCACTTGGAGCAATGGTCAGATATTTCGTGTAAGATGCCTCATCTCAGAATGGCTGGGCCAACTTATTCCTAACTCCCACAATACTCGTGGGCAAGGCCAACAGCATTGCACATCACCAGAGCTGTGAGCAGGAAACACATCACCTGTGCATAACCTTTAATGTGAACAGGGGATGTGATGTTGTGCACAAAAAAAGAATCACTTTACTGGTGCAGAAGTACAATCTAATTTGGTGTATGCACACCCAAGGAAAAAATGAGACAGAGAGAGGTCAGAGATAAATTTGGAATAATATTTACAATATGCTGTCAAGAAAATATTTTCAGAGAAAAAAATACAAACCCATCCACATTTTTGTTTGCTTATAATGTGCAAGACAGCATACAAAATAATTAACAATAAGAATGAACAATCATAACTTTGAACTTACATATGACGTAATAATCTTTGTTCTTCTGGAATTCCAAGCCCCAGAGATTAGGACTGAACTCTTGAAACTTGATGGTAAACTTAACATCTTGATCTGGCTTGGCACAGTTGAGTAGAGGTGTATTGTCCTTTTTAATAGCACAGCTATCTGCTTGGTCTTTATCAACCATGTAGACCTTGTAATATTCATACTGGCCAACAGTTTTAGAGTCCACCTTTGGGCATATAATATCCAGTTTGTCTCCTATTTGTGGATATAGTACCAATCCTTGTCCAGGAAGGAATCTAAAACAGAAAAAGGGAAAAAAAAAAAAAGGGAAAGAGAAATAAAGGGAAAATATGAGACACCTGGTAAAATTACATCCAGAAAAGTAGCAATTTCAGTGGACATAAAGGAACAAACACACACTTGCCAAAACCAAAATGACAGACTGAGCAAACTAGATTTTTATAGTTTGGGCCTCACTCAATTTAGTATCAACGAGATGTTTATTTAGAAATTGAAAAATACAGATTAATTGAGTTATTATGTTCCCTGTTCCAGTTTTAGGAACTCCAGGTTTTATATCTCTGACAGGTTTCATGTTTGGTCACTTAAAAGTTAGACATTGATCTGACAGGCTGCAATCCTGGTTTTTCCACTTTTGTAACATTTCTACTATTCTTGCACATATTTTGCTAATTTTGGACATGTCAGAATGACAAGAATAATGTTTCAATCCCTTTCCTCCCCAGCAGCCATGTGGGAAAAGAAACACCTTAGACTTTAAAGAGTTAACATATTGTTGTTGATTTGTATTACCAATATGACACAAAAGTTACTCATCAGGATCATGCACAGAGACAGACCTGGGGTGCATCTGACTAAAGGATCACATGTGCTTCTGATAGAACACTTTTCCAAGACGGTGACCACCTGCTACACAACAATTTTGTCTTTTCATAAACTCCACCATGACTGTCATTACTTTAGGTCTTTTTTTTCCTTCCTTATGCCACCAGTGAAACACGGGTGTGCTTTTTTTGCCTTAGCATACATTGCTGGCAGTGAGCCAGTGTCTGGGGTTAGACCCAATATTGTTTCTTTCCTACTTGTATTAACTAATAGGAAAACTTCACCATTTCTTTGTGGAAGAAAAATGTAAACAATTACTTATAGTATTGATTCATCCACAAAATGAGGAGCCTTGTTCTCACAAGGACAAAAGCCACAGCAAGTCTGGTTCTTTTTTTAATCTGTGAGACATATTGGTCCCAATTAAGGCCAAGAAGCGTGTGGTTTAGAACAACAGCCAACGACATGACCTCTTCGAATGCACAGACCTAAATGCCTGACTTCCTTTCCTCTTTCTCCTGCCTGACAGCCTTTTCCAAAGATATTCCTTAATGAAGAATTGGTCTGAAAAAAACAACTGAAACAATTGCCACTTAATGAACACCCTTCTCCAAGTGTTAACATTTAAACAGCACATGTAGCTTATTCACAGCCAGCCTTCTTGGAAACTTTAAAACAGAGTATTAAGTCCCAAACAGAACAAAGCTGAAGGCCTCAGTGACCTCCAGGCTCTGGCTTGGCTGAAGGAGTTTAACAGCAAGCAGCATTATTGGGGAAGAACTTACTAAAAGAGGAAAGGATGACGCAGTGCCCCAAATTTCAAATCCAGCGTTTACAACTGCTTGCTCTGACACAATGCAAATTTATGATCTGTTCTAATTGAATGGGATTATTTTCACTCACAAAGCCTGTGTAAGAATTATATTTGTTGTGAAGCAGCAAATAGCAGGACAAAGACATATAATTACAGATTTAGGGAAAAAGAACAATGAAATGTTATGGCAAGAAAAGCTACTGTTGATGTATAAATCACGGCGCTCTTTTGTGTCATGAAGTGTAATTTCCAGACTACAGAAACTAGGCTTGGCTATGGCTGTTCAGACTGGGATACAATGGGGATGGATGGAGAAAAACTGCACCACCACCTCCTCCTCCAGTTTTCAGACATGCTGAAGGAATGCAGTGACTACCACCTCCCAAAAGCCAAAATGGTGAAGCATATACAAAGGTGGAAATGCACCCTACACGGAGTCACTGGCTTAGTGAGGGAGGACAGAGAGTGAGGCCAGTGCCGCAAGGATCACAAGGAAATGGCAGAAGACCTCAGCTAGCAAATGTTCCCATTGGTGCAGTGAGGATCCTGACTCAGGCTCTCCTTTGGGATGGACTCTGACCAGGCAAAGGTAAAGGGATAGTTTCTGAGCTAACCTCCATCACCTGTGACTTTCCCCTGTCTGGCCACAGTTTCATTTTACTTGGCTCCTTTGAAGCAGTGTTGCACCAGAAAGCTGAAAATTCCTCCATCTGCATGCCAAGACGAAGGCTGGTCACACTGTGCAATCCCTCTGCTACAAATATTTATTCTTGGAAGTGACTTTTCTTCATGTAAGAATGTGTAATACAAAACACATGAGATTGCAGAGGACTAGATCTTTGTTTTTTGCATTAATCAATTTAGATTCCCATGTACAATAAATATGGAATTCATAAGGTTAGAAATGCGCACCTGTCTGTCATTACCAACATTATGACCTAAAAGCTGTCCTGAAACACAAAAAGCATTGATTATAATTTAAGATTTTGTGTTGTGTGTGTGTGTGTATGTGTAACAAAGCAGTGCATGTCCTCCATGCAAACCCAGAGTGCAAACAGGACATGGTGTGCCAGGGAATTCTCACAAACAGCTACCATAGAAAAAGCACACTCGTGTGCCTTGGTTAAGTAGCCAGGATTGCCTCATAAAAGGTAGAGGATAGAACCACCCCCAGCAGACAGCTAAAATACATTTTACAAGAGCTTTAAACCAACACACTTGATGCACTCGTTAGACTTTATGGAAGGGGAATATTCTCACTATGACTCTCAAGTCTGTACAATTTGAGAAGTAAACTCAGTAAATCTCCTTCCACTTGAGTTTCTGAACTTCTATGATCTAACGCTGATTGGATTAGAAAAGAAAAAAAAGAAAGGATTAATTCGAGAGCCTGATTGTATTGAAATTTTTTCCACAGTTTGCAGATTTGATCATGACCTTTGCAAGAAAGATATTTTTCTGATGTGCTTACCTTATTTTCTTACAATAAAGAAAACAGGGATGAAAAGAATGAAAGTTTCACCTCATGCATCTCAGTTCAACCACAAAATTTATAGTGGCCAATTAGTAGCAGGCATAATTATTATACTTATATTTTGTAATATTTTTGCTACTGTATTTTCATCATGATTTTTTAAACAAATCATTGAGTGGGTACTAAGTATTTCCTGAAGTCATTGATTAAATGCCAAGAGGATTAAGACTACAGTTTTCTGATCCTACTTTTGAAAAACTTACATCTGAGAATAAAAAAAAAAAAGTATAATGTACTTGCTAGAGGCTAGTAAAAACTTCAGGATTAATTCTGAATCTTTGTTTCTGCAAGTAATGGTGCAGTCTCAAGCACTCTGGGGTAGCATCAACATTTACAAGATGTTTGCAGGATGGCATCTGTAAAAATAAAGTAAATGAACTGTGCCTTAAACAAATCAAAAAACTTTTTTTTTTTCCCAAACAGAAATATAATAAAGACAGAGACTTTCAAAATCCTGTGGCTGATCCCAAGGAGGCTGCATTACTCCAATGGTTGCTTGGAACACCGACATGGCTCTCTGAGCAGTTGGGATAGTGACAGCGCTGGACAAAATTGCTTTCTATAAAAAGCTAGCTTTTGCTTTTCAGCTCTAAATGTTCTTTGCTGCAAAACCTACATATTAATATAGGCTCCTGTACCCTAGGAGAAACTTAGTAGAAAATCTCAGCGAGTTTCACAACTCATTTCTGTCAGCAGTCAGATATAATGAGACTAGAGCATTTGAAGACTCTTGCTTACAATTAATAATCCTAGTGCTTACCGTGAGAAAGCCCAGAAAAATATATTAAGTCCAGTAAAAGCTGTACAGTGAAATTCATGTGCTTTCTGTCAGGCATTTTTGGATACAGAGGGCATTTTTACTGTCAGGTTAAAATTGCTGTATTGTAGGTGACATTTGACATCTGTGCAAAGCTCATGGATGTGAATCCCTCCCACACATCCAACTAGTCAAGCAGTTTATCAAGTAACAGCAGTGTGCAGAGTTCATAAACCTTTTTAAAAATAAGTATTGTATCAGATCAAAAATTCACATGACACAAGAATAGAAATTAGGAGCACAGTAGTCTCTTCTTCCCTTCTCCATTATTTTTCTGCACCATACTTATTTAAAGGCTGAGCAGCAGTTCTTGGCACTAATACACACTTACTAGTAAAAGCCCTAGAGAAGTAAAACAAAAAATGGAATTTATGTTATATTGAGTTTCCAACTAGTTACCTGGCACATGTATCTGCTTGGAACATTCAAACATTTAGAACTCTAATGGAATTTTCCTTAATGATAACAATTCAAACCCACCTATTTTCAGAACATTAAGCTCTCAAAAATAACATGACTTGTTAGTGTTCCTTTTCACTGAGAAGATTCTATTACACCTAACTACACAGATATTTCTGAAACTGTAAAATCATCAACAGATAAAACTGTTAAATTAATAAGTTCTTAGAAATTTTGTTCATCAGTACTGGCTGATGTGAAAATTATGTCCTCATGGTTGCAAAACTATGTATGTATACACATACTATAAATATATATATGCACACTTACCTTTAACTATACCCTAGTAATTGTGTGTGAAATGCAATTTTAGAAAGTATATTCATACTCGTTGAGAGTCTTCTATATTTAACTGGGGAAACAGTGCCAAATTTCTGTGCTTTAATACCTTACCTGAACTAATTGGTGAAGGCAGTTTTAAATTAATGTAACAAAAATAACCTGAAAAATGCAAACAATCAAGATGCTTCTTAAAATGCAGCCTGAAACCTTCTGTTGGGGAATCCTAGCCACTTAATTTTATGAAGTTTAACTACCAGCCTCACTATGAAGTTATTCATTGAAAAGTTTTATTAAGGAAATGTCATGAATACTAATAACACAGTATGTTAGTCCGCTACAAGTGCAAACTGAAACAGAATACTGAACAGCATTCAACATACAAATCCTTACTGTTTAAAAAAAATGGTTATTAAATAGTGCATATATTAATCATCTGGCTTGAGAAAATAACAACATTCATGTTTTGAAGCCAGCCAGAAGTCCAACCAGATTGATGCAAAGCAAACAGAAGTTCCAGGAAAAAGTCCTGGTGATTTCAATGAAGTAGCAGTGGGCAAATCACAGTCTGCTGAATGAGATGACAACCAGTTAACTGATTCTCAAAAACTTCAAACCGAATAAAATTCAAAAACAGACCAGAGCTCTCTGTAAGAGTCCTTTGCTCTACACAGGGCTTTCATACTAGTCTCTGTCACATACAACATCATACACAAAGATGTACCATGTGGATATATGGTATAAAACCAGGTGTAAACCTGTAGCGCTTTTTTTGCAGAAACAGTGTTTTATGGGACTGATCTCACTCCATTTATATGGATTAAATGAACATGAATTCATTGAGAAGAGGACCAGTAAATGTTGTGGAACAGGCAAAAAAACAAGCTTCAGCAAAAAATTAAAAGATTAATTTGGAGTCTCTGCCTCAAAATGGGTATGGAATTTGGTTAAAAAGAAAGGCATTGCTCTTACTTGAAGTCTCTGCAACAAAAATTACCATAGTTTGACACAGCAAGATGAGAGACTGGCTTTATACACAGACTAGAAAATGAAACTTTGAAAACAAAAGTACAGCGTTTCATGTTACTAAAATTCTTGTGAGTTTTGAAAGCTACTGCTCTTTGCCACTGCAGTATTATTAAATTATTTGAATACTCTAACGAAGTTTTACAGTACATGTTAAATAGGCATGTTTTTGAATTTAAATAAAATTTAAGAACTTTAAGCTGCTGACCTTTATGTATATGTAACATTTTTCCATGCAGTTAATGAATCTACTCATGTAAGCAATGGTTACTTGCATTAATAGGATTTGCAGGCTAGAAACTAAATGGAATTCAAACAAACACATAAACAAATATATTCCTGCTCATCCATTAAGATCTTTAATGGTAAGTACCACATTACAAAGCCATCATATAAAACACCTTAACAGCTGAAGCTCTTGATATCTCACATCCAAAGGAAAGGAAGAACCTCTTTTTGGAGCTCAACTTCTCCCTACATAAAACCTGAAGCAAGCCCATAAATCCTTAGAAAAAAGTCCCCTGAAACTGTAGCTAATCTCCATCCCAGGGTTTGTGGAACTCAGTTGTTCTCCCCCTTCCACCTGGTCAAATGGGAGATGTCCCTGCCCAAAGCAAGCACGGGGGTTGGAACTAGACCTTTGAGGTCCTTCCCAACCCAAACCACTGATTCATTCAGACTGCCCAGGGAGAAAATACCTGCAGTGCAATGAAAAAGGAAATGGTAATGGGTTTATTTGGTTTCAGCCACCATCTTGAATATGAAATGCTAATGGACACCATTCTTGGTGCCTTTTGCTGAACCTATTGTTAATGAAATTGGTTGCAAAACATGCTGACTTCAGCGAGGCAAAATTGCAGCAACTTTACAACTGAAGCACAGCACAAGAGCGATTCTGCAGCATATTGATGTTTTCTCAGAAGTACCCAGGGAATGAGGAGCATTCATGGCACTTCAGCTGTTTCATTCCACAATTCATTGTATTACCTTTTGCAAAATACTAGAAAAAAGCATTTAAAACACAACAAAGGATTTCTAATAGTCAGCAAATAAGGATGGGCTGGGAGTTCATACACTTCTCCCTAAAGAAAACATTTTTCTTTGCGTGGACCTGCAGAATTTGATGGTCAAATTGTACCATCACACCATCACCCTAAAAGCACAGAGATGTCACTATGTAGACAGAGACTCACAGACACCACTCCTCTTCGAATATATCAGAAAATGCCACGTGGCCTCTTAGAGAGATATCTCCTTCACCAAACCCTTGTGACTACTGCAGTTGCAGATGTACATACACTGACTTCTTTGCTCCACTCAGCTTAGGGTGATTCCAAGTCCGGCACTTAAGAGCACAAAATCTGCAGCTAAGAGATGATATCAGGCAAGACTTGTAGCCCTTCAACTCTTCATGCATCTAAGAAAGTCACCTGTGACCTGGCACCAAACACATCTTATTGGAGACACTGTCTCTAAGAGAAAATCTGTTTCTTAAAAGTTGTGATGTATATGATCTCACTCCACAGAAAAAGACAAAGGTGGTGCTGCAGACTCTCCTTTGGAGGCATCCTCATGCTGGGCTGAGAAAGAGTCAGCTGATGGTGATCCCTGTCCACAAGATCATGGCATCTTGAGGTGACCATGGACTCCAGGGTACCAGGATCTCCCTCTTGCTAGGCCACTCTTCAAAGCAGAGACAGTGTTCTGCCTGCAGTCTCCCCAGTAAGACAATGCATCTGCTTCAACTGGATGCCATCTCTGCCTGCAAGAAATGGCAGAGTTTGGCTGGAAAAGGGCTGCCCTTCCCTTTGCTGCTTGGCGCATTCTCGCAGAGCAAAGCCAAGCAAAGCAAAAAGCTCACGTACAAAACTAAAACCTTCAAGCCAACTTGTGCTTTCACTTTTCCATCTCCAATGCTAATCCAGGGTGCAAAAATGGATGCATGGTTTTCCTCCTGTAAAAGGGAAGCATATTTTCCTCTGCCCTAAAAAATCCTTCTGAGACCAAACACCTATCATCTTTTTGTATTTTCTCTACAATGGGAAATAATATCTGGGCTTTATGCAAAAGAAGAGCCTGGCTTAGAACATTTACTATATGAGTAAGGCTTGAAATGCTGAAAAGATGTATGATTCGATTTTTTACCAAGGTTGGCAAAGGAATTTTTTTTTTTAAATATAGATTTTTTCATTCAGTTTTCATACATGACCTCTACATAAAGCCCTATTAATAGCAATTAACTTTTTGTATTATTGTGCAGAAAGCAATTACTGCTCTGCTAAAAGTACTTAAAGCACTAGAGAATTCGGATCCATTTACAAAATCAATTCTGGTTACCACAAAAGAACCACTAATGTGCTTCAGGACGGTCTCCTAACGAAGAGGGGGGGGGAAAAAAAGATGGATATGACCAATGTTCTATTTTCAAGTGTATTATATTAACATTTCATCAGCATTTACAGAAATATGAACCCTCACAACAGTGCTGGGCTTACTCAGCTTCAGCAAACAGCAAACTCCTCGAATCACTGCTTGCTCACCAACTCTTGTGCACAAAGCATGGAAATACACAGAGGCACAGTCTCCTTTTTATTGAGTTTCAGCAGAAGTATGCTTGCAACACAGCATTTAAAAACTGCAAGTGGCTGCAGTGAAGAGTAGCAGCCAGTCTGTACAAATGGCCTATTCTGAGGAATTTCTGAAAGAGAAAACACTCACTAGGTGCATTGTAATTAGTTGCTCTTTCTAGTTACCTCTTGATAAATGATGCATGTGGGGGCTGGATGAGAGCCCAACTCTTGACCCATGCCACCACTACACGCTTTAGCACTTCAAGCAGAAATCCCTAGCCTCAGCATTCTTCTCATTTTGTTTTTCCAGAAAGGGGGTGCTGGTAACACACAACATGAGAACCAGACATGATTAGCAAAGTTGGAATTCTTTCAGAAGTTCTTCGTGTAGCTCTGTCCTAAATATATCAGAAGAAAGCTTCCTGCCTTTGATTCCTTCCAAATATGTAACATTTTTCAGGGCTAGGTTAAAGTAGAGAACACGGAAATACACACAAGCAAACGCTGTTCCCACAATGCTTAACGATATGCTTTGGTGACATTTCTAAGCCTTTCAAAAAAGAGATAATCATGCAATCATTATTTTAAATACGAGAGATTACAGGCCTATTGAGAAATGCAACTTTTACCCTTAAAAAATAAACATTTTTTGGATAGCACTTTACTGCCCCCTTTTGCACTTTAACATTAGAACAGGTTTCAACATGAACATACATCTGAGAAACACTGTGAAAATATGGAGTAAAAACGGCAGGGCATTATATGTTTACACAGTAATAGATTCTCGGGAACTGGGGACATCTTCCACTTGCCTACACTGCAAACAAATGAAACATCAAGTTTTCATTGTCCTTAATCTCCCATGGAAGAGATCAATAATGGCTGGTTTAAATTACCATTTTCCATTTAATCCGCATGTATATGGGCAACTGGGAAAGAAGGGGATATTGCTCGTTAACAGTAGTTGTCTGTGGCAGTTTTCTAAAGCAATCATCTCCAATTTGAATTTGATTTTATTCATCAGGAAGGAAAGAATGACAAAGGGCTTTCCAGTCTGAGGCCATTCATGTGTAAGCTATCCCTTAACTGAAGAATGGGTGTATCCTTCAGAAGAAAACTTTGCAAACTGGCAGGCAAGAATATTTTCATGATAGGTGAAGACAAGAAGCCTAGACATTCAAATACCCTGCAAGCCTACAGGCATAAACCCGTTCTGCAACTCCACACTCCAATTACAGTCAGTACAGAATCCAGGTATGTCTCCATGTGCCCATATATCTACAAAAGGTAATAAATCTGTATTCTAGTGGACAGTTATTTACAAAATACTAATTCATTCTGACGGGACCAGAAGGGAACCCTTCCTGCCCCAGCCCTTGGCTTCCATTTGACAAAGTCCATGTGCTGCTGTGTACACTTATATTTAAACTTAATCCATTTTCCTCTGTCATCCTACAATTACAATACAAGTCACAATAATATTAAATTTCACTGCCTACAGCATTGCACAATTGAACCATTACTGTAATGAAAACTGACTCCCTTTGATATTAACACTGGTGTTTTCTCTCATTTGCTAGCCATGAAATACAGGAAGAGCCCAATGCTGTTTTAATTAAAGAATTGTTGTTCAAAATATGCTACTGGGAATATTAAAGTAGTCCTTCGCTCTTGCAGCAAAGATAATCAGGTATTTATATGGTTTGGATTTTTGAAAAAAAAAACCAACAACCAAAAAACCTCTGTGCCATGAAGTCAGTGTAACAGAAAACCACTACTCAACTCAACTTGTGCTCAGACAGGCAGCGTGTGCCAAACCCAAGAAAGATGGTGCTGTGTTGAAAAGATGCAGAGCACTAGTTAGCATGGAATGGAAAGTCAAAGCAAACCATGTGTGCTTCTTAAACACAAGTCACTGAAGTCTCTTTGCTTTTAAGAAACCTAACAGAGACCAGCTGGCATTTGCCAAAGAGCTACTTTTCACAAAGGGCACTGTAAATCACAAGAAAGAAACAATAAAACCAGATTGTTCTGTTGCGGGGCTATTCTCTGCTCTTCTCCACTGTTCCTATTAAAGAAACAAATCTTATGTCAGCCACAACACAAGAATACCAACCAAAGTTCGCAGTTTTCCTTCTCTTAAATGTAATTTGTTCGCACCTGTATGGTCTTGTTTCAAGACATGCTCCAAGCAAAGTCTATAAAAGAGGGCGGGGACTGTCTTGTTACTTGATGAGACATTAATAATCAGTGATTGTATCTCAAAATCAAAGAAAAACTTTCAGCTGCTTTGCAGTTGATAGAAAATATCTTACTGCATGTCATTTGCCTGCATAAGTAAACACTGGGAGAAGAACAAGCTGTTAACTTCCAACTTTCAGGAAAAGTTATGCCAAACCAGTAACAACCAGTAGCTTTCTACAACAAATCAAACATATTTAGGCAAACCATTATTATTGCAAAGATTTTCGGAATCCAGTTACAACTTTTGATCACTCCCATACCACATCCTTTTTCTCTTTGTGCTAAAAAAGAACAGTGTTCAGATGGCAGACAATTACCTTGGCTAGCACTCCAAATGGGAAATCTACAATCAGTCTACACTTGCATCTCACATTTAAGCCAATGTTCAGATACTTACAAGCATGGAGATTCTACTTTCTTACATTAAATGTGAACTTTTCCAAATTTTTATTGACTTTCAGAAGCAGAATATAACAGAGCAGCCACTGCCACCTCCAAGGCCATAGCAAAACACAACTTACTACGGCTTTCAGTCTGCCGCAGGCCCGAGTCTCTCAAAATTAAGCTAAACAGACACTGTAGTATTTTAAAAATTACTTAAATGTCCAAAAGTGTATTAATCACTAGATTGACCATCCCTGCCCTGGGTAGAATGGTCCATCAAAGGGGTTCAACAGACAGTTACTGACAGCAGGAGCACCAGCCCTCTCCATTTTAACCCACTTATTATTGGCAAAGTGTATGAAAATTAAGACTCATTCCAAGTGCTGACAGACCCATAGCTGCTGACATCATTTTCTGATATAAAAAAATAATGTAATGAAGCTTCAGAACGATCTGTATTTGTTCAACCTCAAAAAACCTTTTCACTCTGGCCTTCGTTCAAGACAGCTCATGCTTAAATTCATCTCGCTTCAGAAACACTATTCGGCATTCAGCACATGCTTAATATGAGTTTTTCTGAATAAGGAGTTTCCCAAGTCAGGCCATAAGAGCACAGTGTTGTCTTGCTTGCCTTGGCTGTCACTCACTCAGTCCACAGAATGGCAAAGACTACAAAATAAGCAATAAGTTTGTGAAGATTCAGCTTTTGGTTTTCAAAAAGTGCCTGGAAGCTGTGTGATAAAAAGTGGAAGAAACAATGTTTACCACTAAAAATTGACTCTCTTAAAATATTTATCAGGTGGACTAGCAACCTTGCCTGCCAATATCACCTGCCCTGTTTAGCTAATCTATAAAGCTTGCATGTGCCTTGGAAAAAGAAGTCCCTAAAAAACCTAAAGGTCAAGTGTGGTACAGTGATTAAGCTAGACTGCTTCTGAACTTGACTGAAATTCATTAAACATGAAGAAAGCAACTGAAGTATGGACAGTGAATGCTATGGGATTGTAAATCCCCCAAGAAAGGAGTCAAGGTGTTCCCAAATCCAAATATACACTTTTATCCAGTCAGGTAGGTAAGCAGATGGCAAGGACCAGCAAAAAATAGAAAAATAGAAAAGGATGCCCTACTCGAAGGGTGAGAAGTGCAGTTTTGTGTGCTTTCACCAGTGCTTGCTGCATAGGTTCCTTAAACAAACTGCTTCGAACTTGCAGAGCATCAAAAGCCAGATGGGTCTTACTGAATGAATCTGCAGGCAAGGAGCCAGAATTCCCGTTTGCTGCAGAAATAGGCCTGGACTTGATTTGAGTTCTTCTCAGCTCTGACAGGCTGGAGTCTGGCAGAACTCCCAATCCAAAGTAAAATCACATTCAATCGCAACTGGGCTTTAACTAATAACAATAACAATTTTAACAATAATAAATTTTTAAATCCTTCTTAGTAGCTCTAACATGCACTTCCCTTTACAGCACATTCCTCACCTTTCCCACCACTGTTCTTTGCTTTGGGTACCAAAGTAAATGCACTATTTAAACAAAAGTTAACAAAACAGTGGGAAGTAATTTGCAGCATCAGACATTTTTCAGTCTAATGTATCGTTCTACCTAATGTATCTAAACCATCTTCCCCGTGCAAGACAAGCCATATCACTTCTTGTTTTTGGTTGACCTGTGGAAAACCCAGTTATGCTTTAAAGGTCTGCATCCAAGTAAATAAAGTTCTGTGAATCATCTTTTAGCCATTAACCACCAGACATTTAAAAAGAACACTATAGGTAGAAACCCCATCTTATAGTTATGTATAGGCCATACATTAGGAATGATTCACCTAGCAACATAATCCTCTACCAGCCTTTATAATTTTTGGCATGGAACCTAGGATTAAAACCAGAAGAAAGCCTAGACTATTACATCAAAGTTTAAATCAGCTGCATAATTATCGTGCTGATACCGCAATAAACACTGGGTGTTGGCTGGCCAGGATTGCCAAAAAAGATAGAGGTCCTGCCCTTATTTGCTGTCTTTGACAATGTATATAATCACATCAAAGGAGATTTTTCTGCATCACAGTTAATAGGGAAACAAAAATAAAACTGGATGAACTCTTTCCTTGAGTAGAGTGATAGATTTTGATCGTTATGAGAAAATTAAAATTTTGCCTATAATGATAAAACAATTATAATGTCAAGCCCTTGCAGGCTAATGAAATACTAACTGAAAATCACTGGAGGTGTTTGCATGGAGTTGAACAGGAGCTAAATAGAAGCCTTGAACATATTAATCAACTTGCAACTAGAAAAATAAAATACTAAATGCCATTTTTTAAATATCCAATTTAAAATTATCTCTTGTGAACTCACATTTAGTCTGCTTAAACACTTTTGAAAATCAGGCTAAGGGTAAATGTCAATTCACCATCACTAAAATATAACAAAAAATAGCAAGTGACTCAAACTTACACTGGAGACACTTGAAAGTTTAGGGAATTTTTGTGTGTTTTACATTTTTCCTTTTCAAGAGGTAGCTGTCCTTGGGGGCAGGGGAGAAATGGCAAAACTGGTTTTTGTTCTGTCTTTTTGTTTTCATACATGGATTTTGGAAACATCCTGAGTGCAATATGCTTGTTTTCACAAAGCCTCTCCACTGTTTTAATGTTTGGGCTTTCTCTTCATCCCCCACCCCCTCTCCCCCCCAATTAGGGGAAAGAAGAGCAAATTGCAAAACCTCTGCGTTGGAAGTAAAACTTCCAGTTAATGTCTGTCAATGCAAACTATTTCAGGAGAGGGAAACCTGCAAAGGATTCCCTATTGGAACTGTAAGCCCAGGATGCGCTCCATAAGGAATTACCCATTCCTTTCTGTGCCCGGCAAAAAATTTACCCCTCACTTATCTGGTACATTTCTGAAATGTGACATGACAGGCAGGTTCGAAAGCTAAATGTTGGATAATAGTGGGCAAACAAAGGACATCGGTTTTTGCATTATTTCTTTAATTACTTTAACCCTTGTTCGAACAGAAAGCGTAAGGCCAGAGTAATTCAGCTCCTCTCTTTGTCATTTGCCTGCCATAAATATGCACCAGTCTGCATTTGAAAAGCTGAAGGAGGCCGCAAGCTTGCTGGACATTTATCATGCTCTGTTCCCTGTTAACAAGCAAATACTTTAGTTGAATGGCCCATTAGCAATCATTGTCAAATGCAGAATGCAAGGTGCTTGGATGTGACCGGCCTGTAAATTAGATGAGGGGTGTCCCTTCGCTTTGGAGAATTTCAGCAAATAAATTGGATTCTTTTGATACAGATTTGTGAAGGTTAAGCTGTAAGAGAAGAGAGGAAAGGTACCGGAGCACTTCAGGCCCCGTGTGTGTATTCATATATATATATTCTGAGAATCTGTTCAGCTCCCCTATATGCACTTGTTTATTCTTTCTCATTCGTTAAATCACACCAGCAGCTTCACAGTTTTGGTTCTGGAATTCCCTTTTCAGGCAGAATTGTGAAGCTTCCAGCTTACTATGAAGTAGGATAAGAAGGATAAATTCAAGCATGTAATTAATATCTTTAGGAAAAAAAATTAAAAGCGAAAAAAAACAAACTCTTAAAAAGTGTCCAAGCCACTGCCAGACAAACAGCATGAATTCCATTTTGCCGAGCTCATCCCAGACTCATTCCCACCAAAGACACAACTGTTATTGTAGGCTTCAGTGTTTTCCCCTTATGTCTAGACTCTGCCTAACAAATGCAGAGTGCTTCCCCCCTCCCCCCAGCAGATAAATGAGCAGGCAATAAAGTAAATATTTCATTTGAATCGTGCCCCTTATTTGCAGATTTTAAGTTGTGGATGTTTAGGGTTGTCAGTTGGGTAAGAAAAGCAAGTCTTAACTATTTAGAAGGTTCTTGAAGAGAAAAGGCATCCAAAAAAAATCCAAGTTGTGCACTAGGGGAGGTATTTTACTACCTTTACAGCTCCAGACTACTTAAAATAAATGACGAAACAATGGCTGAACTCAGGAGGCTGACAGCAAACTCGTCCCAATGATTTTAAGTTAGGCAGAGGAAGAGGCGGGGGTAAGCAGGCACATCTCTCATTCATTTCTAGTATTTCAGCCTATCCTTTAGGAAATAAATACCACCTAGAGACTAAGCCAGATTAATCTGGCTGTCTGTAGCTTTATTGGTAAATAGGGATAGATGTTGGTTAGTTTATGGGGTGTTTTTTTTCTTTCTTTTCTTCTATGCTATTGCAGGATGGGAAACAGAAGAGATGCTGAAGCATCACCTGGCCAAGGCACAGACAATGCAGCATGTTTATCTTTGCTGCTTTCTTGGAGTGGGAGATGGAAACCACAGCCTGAAACACAAGTGAAATCAAAAGATCTCTGTTTTCCTAACAGATAACCTCAGTCCTACCTATCCCTCTAGTCTGTGCTCCTTGCCAGCGTGCTCCTTGCCAGCATGCTCCTGCCCGAAGCCCAAATAGATTAAGGCAACAAACCCCAAGCGCGGCCAATTCTTCAGAAGAGCTGCTGCTAGGGCAGGAGTTAAAAAGGAAAATCTTCCACACCTAACAATTGCAGCCATCTCAAGTTTTAATCGGTCCCCAGCCTCGTCAGAAAGCAGTAAATGAAATCTATCTATACCATATTATACGCCACCAATGAGCAAGAACTGAGCAGCTTTTCTTTACTTGCTTTAACCATCCCAAGCCACAAGTAGGCCTTTCATACTTTCTAATCCCGGCCCCCAAGTTTTGTGCGGTTCTCACATAATACCTTACAGCCCCGGAGCAAGGCCCTTAGTTTCTAACACCCCTTTCAGAGACGTGTCATTTCTAACATCAAGCTAATCTATATGTTGCCATGGCATCACCCTTTATCTGCCTTTACATCTTATGAACTGCATGGATTTACCACATTATTTTTATCTGAAAGACAGAAAATGGTGGTTTTATTGCCATACAATCAGATTACTGCTGCTAGTTTCTCTATGCCTTTTTACCATACTTCAATCAAAAGGGATCAGTTTCTTTATACTCTGCCCTTGATTTACATTACATCTGTAAAGACCTAGTCTGGGTTGTAATCCCCTTATTAACTATGACCAGGGTTGATTTGCCTAAAAATAAAAGCAAATTGTGTCAGACCTTTTCACTTTGTTTTTGATTCGGAACTACAAAATGGATTACTAAAGAAATCTTCAGAGTTCACACGGCTGGTATAGTACTGAATTTAAAATGAGAATTAAACAAGTTAAACATGGGAGCTGTGTCAACGGTTTACATTTTCCATCATGGGAGAAAGGCTGAACTGCGTTTGTCTTTGTGTTCCCTGGCTTTAAAGAGACAATGAAGCCACAGGAGTTTTTCCAAGCTCTTCTAACACTGTCCATTTGCCATCCTCCCTTCCTCAGCTTTTCATGCAGCTCCCTGCCCCCCCGGACTCTCCTGCCTTGGGGCTCCCTCCCCACCCCTCAAAAAAACTTCCCTTGCTCAAGACAAGAGTCTTCTGGTTAAAAGTCTGTATTCCGAGGCACCACGCATTTTAATCCAAATATTTCAAGCAGTTTAACATTCCTAATAAAGTTTCCACAACGCCTCACAAAGAATGAGCTCATAAGCAAATCCATGTAGATGTATGATAAATGACCAGAAAAACAGGTTTCTTTATGTCAGCAGCCAAGGCAGGCAGACATTAGGCACACAGGAATAACATTTTAATCACTGGTTTTTCTCTCAGAAGAACACTTTCTTCTCATCTGCAACAAGCAGTTTCAAGTAGTGCAGGTTGCACGACACATCAAGACCAGATCCTAAAAAGAAAAAAAAACCTTGAAAAAAAAAAAAACAAAACCCCAAAAGCAACCTTGGCTCTGGCTGCTGTGTAGGCCTGAAAGGCCTGTCTCTGCCAGCGTGTCACAGCAGTCACCTCAGGTCCTCTGCTGGCTTCCCATCACAAGAACCTTGGCTGAATTTGAGACGATCCTGAACATCACAACTAAAGCAACGTGATCCCCTTACAGTTAAACAGGGAATGGGAACAAAAAAAAAAAAAGAGAGAGAAAGGCATTCTTCTGTGTGGGAAGAAGGAGAACTTAAGTGATTTTCGCTTGACTTTTAGTCACTGCCTTTTCTAAAGGCAATTACTTCATTAAACAAAGTGAAATAACGTAGCGCAGCTTACAGATAACATGCTTTAAGATAATTGCTATAAATAATATAGCAATTATGCTCCATGTATAAAAGGCTGGGGAAATTAACCAGCTCAAGAATTCGGCCTTTGGTTTGTTCTGAATTCATTTTGCTAATTCACTTGTGCTTGGGAGCCCTGGCTACGAACACCAGGGATATCAAATGGACTGGAAGCCACTGCTCACTCCTTACCATTAGCATGCCAAGTGTCAACAGCTATGTTTTGAGTACAATTTAGGAGCAATGTGCTTAAATCATTTTAACCTTCCACTCCCGTTTCTTCAGCTGGAAGCCATAATTGCTGAGGTTAGAACGCGCGGTCCCATGAGACAGGACTCCCAAATAAATTCTTGTCTAGCCCAGAGGCTCCCAAACATGTTGTTGGGAGATATTGTTTTAGCAAGCTCTTTTGTGCTCTGGCTGGCTTGCCTGTCCTGCAAAACAACGGCTGTCCATTACCTACAGTTTATCATCCTGACAAAATGTGAGGAATGTGGATGTGAAAGCACTAACAATTCCACCCCTGGTGCTTTCTCCTTTTTTTTTTCGCCCCCTCTCTATATTAAAACCGACAAGATTAACCCAAATGCAAACTGCAGAGCATAGTTCAAGGAGCTATTCAGTCGGTAGTGAATGTGCGTTTGTTTACCTACAAAAATAAGAATTTCAGATACAATGAGAAGCAGACTAGTCTCTGGGCTGCTGAATAGACCATTTAACAAGGTCATCAATTGTAGTTTATTTTATCAGTGTCTGACGTGTTAGCATTCATTCAGAGCAGGCTGTGAAATATCCCATATATTACTGGTTATGGGAGGGAGAGGAAAAACAGCTATACAATCTAACTTAATCAGTGTCAAATGCACCACTTGTGATGATAACCTTCGCATGGCACAAGGGAGAAAGAACCACACTGCTCATCGGCCCACAGTACACAGGGAGTAGTAAAACTGCTAAGGCACAAGCGATTGGTTTTCTGAATGAGATTTCTCTCCCGCTTGACTAAAAGGTGCCTCATAACACGCTACATGACATCCTGTGTGCCAAAGGCGGCGCTGAACCTTTTTGAGGCGAAACTGAGGTAATCCCTGCTATCTATATACATTGTTTATCTTGGCAGAAACAACATAGGCAGAAAGGCCCCCGTTAAAAAGTGTCAACAGGAGTTAAGTCTACAGAGCGATTTTTCCTCTGTGTTTTCAAGATCATGAGATCTAAGGTTCCCCAGATGAGGTCTGTTATGTCTACCAAAGCCATCTGCAACAATGATGTTTAACTTCCCAAGTGATAAAGTCGCAGGTATAACTATTTTGTGCATGTCACTTAAAAAACACACCCCTTGTGATTTGGCTGAGAACACAACGGCAGATCTCTAAAAAGGGAAAAAAGAGGGGGAGCACAGGGGAGGGAGCTGTGTTCAAACAGCTACCGCATGCTCTCCATCTCAGCCAGCTGCTAGAAATTATAACGTCTAAACTTCAGTGTGAAACCAATTCAGTTTATACATTCAACTTAACCTAAAATTTATTATTTCATACTCGCTATTAACCTGACTAACAGCTTCTCCCAGCATTTAATTGCCTACCTGTTCAGCAGATTTATGTGTTGAGGCTTTCAATAGAGTTAAATGCACAGCTTCCCTGAATAAATTAACCAGCACCGAAGATAGTTATTATTTCAAGCCTAGGAAGGAGCTTTGTTGTTATTATGCTATGCCAAGACCCGTTCCAGCAGCTTACTTCTCCAGCTACCATTCGGCTTGAATCCAGTATTAGGCCAACCTCATCTAAGGAGAAATTATCTGGTATCCTTCAGGCAAACAATTGTGAGAAGAATTAGTAAGAAATCCTGCTCGGAGAAGTGGAGCTGTCTCACCGGCAGCAATATCGGTAATGCATTTGTAAGCTTCCTCAAACGACGGGCCTCCAAGTGGCCTATAAATCACTAGCCCCAGCAATTGAAAAGACTAATTTTAATAGTGTACTTCTTCACCGTGGTGATTAAGCCTCAATGAATCACTCAAGAAAACTCAATTACATCAGCAGCCAAACCTATTTTTAAACATGCATTTAAGTTGAAAAAGTAATTAGATATTATCATTAGATCTGCCATTAGCAATATCCAACTTTTTTTTGTAATCAAATAGTTCAGAATTAGCCAAATGAAAACACAACTTGGATTTGATAAAGGAAGCATATCCCCGGGCGCTGTAAGATGAGGTGGATACTTTCATTGGATGCTTCCATTTCACTGATGGCTAATAAAAACTAAGAAGGTAAGTTAAAGGAAAAAAGAAAAAAAAAAAAAAGGGGGAAAGCAGGTTGGAGCTGGCAGGGGAGAGGCCAGAGCTGCAGGCTCTTCTGCATTGGAAGAGTGACCTCTGTAGGCATAAACCCATCAAGGGCTGGGGATGCAAAAGCCTTCCCCCCTTCCTTCCTCCAAGGCTGAGCCGAGCCTGTTTTCCACCAGCACAGTGGGCCCACTAACGCAATGCAACCATAGCTCCTAGTCTTTTTGACTTTCGGGAATTCAAACAGTGTTATAAAGACTGCTCTTACAAACGGCTGGGAGGCTTTATTCTCATGTCATGTCGTACCTCTCTTAAGAAAAACGCTTTAGCTATGCAGTGTTCTAACAGTGCAGTACCAAAGAGCAGAGCCAAACTCTGTTTTATTTCACTGGTGCACATGAAAAATAATAATTTGTCACACAAGGTGAGCAAATAAAAACACAGCATTCCTGTCCGTTTCCTTTTTTTTATTAAAAAGAAAAAAAAAACCACTTTTACCTGAAGACATCCTATGGAGATAGAGCAAGTATGGCTATTACTGAAAAACACTGTCAGAAATCTGCAGCCGGTTTTCCCTACACTGGGAACAAAGGTAGGTAATGATGCCTGTAACACAAAGACTACTTGATAAACTTGAAATGCTACTCCCAGTTCAAACTTTGAAATCTTCCCTAAACTCTTGGAGATCCTGCTGCCACCTACACGGAATTAATCCCTGATCCAGGAAATACTCCGTTCTTGTCTCATCACCAGCTAGCATTTCCTCTAAGTAGTCCCCCGGGAAAACAAGACGTGTACTTACTGGATTGAACGGGAAATTTTCTATTCAATTAGCACAATGCATATGGTTTGCTTTTAAATATATATACAATCGAATACGAAGGATTAGATACAATAAATTTAAACCCATTTCTGGTGCGAAACATCCTAAACTCAACACAGACTATCTCCCTCTAATACGATTTTTGCTCTCCAAATTAGTGGGTTTTATCATGAAAGTTCAAAGGATTTCACAATTGAACAAAGCCAACTTTTATTTTGCATATTAAAACTGAAAGCAGACAAAACAAGAAGTAGAATTAGAGTTCCATCATTGAGTCAGACTTTCAGCAAGACAGCCCACTTGCCAAAGTTCCTTGTCCCAGTAGCAATAATTTTGTAAGTTTGGGGGCTTTTTTTAGAGGATATGCTTGTATTTTAAGATTGCACTTTGATAGTGAAGTCCGGGGAACGCATATACAGAAAAGCCTGGGTTTGTTAATGAGGAATGACACTAAATGGTTGTGTGATGGGTAATGCTTAGTTCATTACTCACTGACATGTGCCTTGATACCATCAACTCCACAACCAAATTTAGCCCTGATATAAGCAGATGTGACTTCGCTGGAGTTTGCATCTGCAGACGGAGAAGTTGAAGAGGATCACCCTTCACTGACAGCGAAGTCCAGTGCGGTCCGGCTCCGCCGACCTCCGCGGCTCCTCTAGCCCTGGGGAGGAGGCGGCTGGGCCGGGAGGAGAGCCCGAGCCCTGCCTGCAAACTTTTGCCTGCTCTTGCCGTCTCCCCGCTCCCCATCCCACTCATCCCGCCCCGCCACGGCTCTCCCTCTTCCTTATACGCTCCCTCCCGGGACCCTCCCGCGGGGGAGGAAGTGGCGGCACGGCAGCTCCGCCGTAACATAGGGCGAGCAAGATCCAGCTGCCAGCCGCGGCTGAAACCGCCAGCTACCATCAGTATCCCCCCACCCCGTCCCCATGGTTCCCGGCGCGCCACCGTGTGTCCCCCATCCACTTCCCGCGCAGCGCCGCGGAAGGCAGCCTTTCCCCCACCCCCCGCAGGAGGGGACGGCGGGCGGGAGCGGGATGGAAAACTTACTTGGGGTTGGAGGAATTCCAATATATGGGGTCTAAAACGATGGACCTTGCCAACGCAGTTCTGCATAAAACCATCGCGACTCCCCAACAGTACTTCCAGGCGGAGGCGTCTCGCCTCCGCGCTGCCATGGTCGCCGCCGGCACCGAGTCCGTCCCCGGAGCCTCGCCAACTCTGCCGTGCGGCCTTCCCCGCACCTGAGCGGCGACGGTAGGGTGGGTGCACCGTATCCCAATAGACGGGGCGACGAATAGGGAAGGAAGGATATAAAATAGTAGGAGGGGAAAAAAAATCACACGCGAAGGATCGACGATGCACTTGGTGAGAGCTGGAAGCAGATCTACTGAGTCATGTAAGCCACTCGCGTGTAGGAAATTCTCTTGCGAGGTAAAATCCACGCTACCTCCGAATTAACGACAGCAATAATAGTAACAACAAAAACCCCCCTTAATATATGTAAATGTAAACGCCTCAGTCTTTCCTTTCACTTGGGGTCTCCCGGTTGCCTTGGAATATGCCACTCAAACTGCCAACTCCCATTTGGATCCAGTGCGCCATAGACGTTCACAGTGCCTAAGGCTCGCGTGAAAAAAAATTATAAAAGAAAAGGTAGTGGGTGAAATACAGGGGCTGGGGGAAAGGACACAGCCCCGGTAGGAGGCTCTCGCTGCTCTCCGTGTCTCACTGCTCCCTGCAGTTTGCAATCCGCACGGACACCAGCCCGGGCTGTTTTAGGGAGCTTGGAAGCAACCGCGAGTCAATAAATCCACTCCGAGAGTCAGCTCCCCCGGTCCCGGGGAGATGCATCGGCAGGGCTCCGGCTTTCCCGGGGGGGGGCACTGCTGTCCTTGTCGCTGGCAAAGACCCCCGGAGCGGAGTAAGGAAAGAACGGGNACCCGCGGAGCGGAGTAAGGAAAGAACGGGTAAAAAAAAAAAAACAAAACCCAAACAAATTTATAATTATTAAAAAAGGAGAGGGGATAGCAGCGTCAAAGCGTGTCTCTCTCACTCCGTTTGTGAGATCCGCAGTGCCCGCCGCGGCGGCGGGAGGAATGCCAGGCGTGAGACTTGCGCTGCCGCGCAGTCCAGCTCGGAGGAGGAAGAAGTAGGAGCAGCTCCTGCCGCGGCCGTTCTCCACCGCGGCGCCGTCAGCCCGCGATGCCGGTGCTGCTCCTGCCTGCGCAACCAGTCCCCGGCACTGGAGCGCGGCCGGCGGCAGCGCGCTGCCGTAGCCATATAAGCGCGGCCCCACCGCCCCGCCGCCGCCGCTCATAGGGCCGCCGCCGGGCCGCCACGCTGGTTGGGCGCCGCAAGTGTCACTTACCGCT
>VZTY01032194.1:452468-462745 GCA_013400935.1 Turnix velox | reverse complement strand
TACCCGCGCCCGGCCCCTCTCTCGGTCCCAGCCGCGCAGCACGGCGGACGGCCGCAGGGGTGAGGGGCGAGCGAGCGAGTGCGGGAGAGCCCACTCGCTCTTAGTCACGGAGGGTCTGGGTGGGAGGCTCGGCTGGCCCACGCCTGGGGAAAAATATAAAATGCAATGAAATAAACCTCCCCCTCAAAAAACTCTGTGCTAAAATTGAATGTTTTTCAAGTACAGAAGCGGGCAGCAGCAGGGCCATGAGGCGCGGGGCTCCTCCGCATCCTCTGCGCTGCTGCGGAAAGTAGCTCTCTCCCCTTACCCCTCTCCGCCGCAAGAGAACGCGGCTGCCCGCGCTCCGCAGCAGCGGTCACATCCACACCACTGCACGGGCCACAGCTGGGGTAGAGAGCCTGCGCTGGTGCGGAGCTATTCCGCGCAACTTTTTGCGGGTGTCCCTCTTGGAGGGAAGGTGTGCTGGGGGGTCTCTTCTCCCGCGGGCGGCTCCGGAGTGGCGCTTCTTACGAGGTCCCGGAGTTTTTAAAGTTTACCGGGCTACGCGATAATTAGCCATGGGCTGTCCCCAATATAAGAAAGATACGCGGACAGAGCCCCTTCATAGGCTTCCCCTTCTTGTCCCTGGCGATCGGTCTACGCTTCGTCCTTCCCTTACATATTTTTCTGGGGGGGGGAGGAGAAGGAGAGAAATTTCTTATCTGCTTCTTTTCTAGACCCAGCGGATCTCCGCGGCTCCTGGCCCTTTTATTTAATTTCCTAATTAATTCTGGTCAGAGGGAGCTACCTACGGGAAAAGCTGGAGATGTTTCCCCGACGGCTCTGTGGGACCCCCGCGGGGTGCGGAGGGAACCGAGGCGGGGAAGGGGGGGGCGGGTGTCTCGGCTGCGCCCACTGCCGCCGCTGCTGTCCGGGTCCGGCGGCTCCCGCGGCACTTCCACGGGGACACAGCTCCCACTAGCGGCGAGTGCCAGCCCTTCGTAGGTTTGGGGGGGAGTGAGGGGGCCAAAGCTGTCCACCCCGGCTGTCCCCCATTTCCTCCGCGGCTCCTTCGCGCCCAGCCTTTACCGGCACCTACGCCGTTCCACTGCAGAAGGCAGTGGCCGGTACCTCTGCCCCGCGTGGTGGTCCCGGGCCGGGCAGACGAAGGGTCCGCGCCAACAGCCGTGTGCGCCGTGGTTCAACACTGACCATGGAATGTCATAGTCGCCCCTGAAAAACGAAGGGGGTTACCAAATTTCCTCTAGTCGGGATTTCTTGCCAAAACAGTATCTGCAGAAAGGATTAAAAGTTAAATCCCAGGAAATTACGGCGCGCTCTCTGTGTTTTCTCTGCCTTTTAGTTAAGGCATGCGGAGAACACGTACAAAAGACCATAATAAGAGAGCCAATTTCGTGTAATTTTATTGACAAAGAAATATGGGCATTTACTTAAAAATCGGGTTAGTGGCGGTGCGCATTTGGCTTTCAGACGAACACGAAGAAGCCCTTAGAAGGAAAACGACTGGCACCGGTAATTTATTTCCCTGATCAGTTTGGAAGAAAATGATCACTTCTCCCACCCCCAGCCTCCCTTTTTAACTGATGTTTCAGGCGTCGCCTCCCCGCCTGGCAAAGACCGCTCGCAGCAGAAGGAGAAGGAGATTTGAGGCGAGCTCGATGCCCCATAGATTTTGTGTTAATCGTGTTTGGTAGTACTCTAATAAAATCTACCGCTCGAGGAAACAAGGAAATCAGTTTGCTTTTCGCACAAAACATCGAATGTTTTTAAGTAAACCGCTTAATTAAATTTAATTTGCAGAGAGGGAAGGAATTGCAGATCCGGCGACGCAATTTGGTAGAAGGGAAAAAAACAAGAGAACTGATTCCCAGGACGGAAACTTAGCACTCAAGTGGGAGACAGAGATTGGGTATCTATGCACATCGAGGGGCATCAAAGGAAAGCTTCGCCAGTAAAGGGGAGTAAAGTACTTAATTATTAAACTTTTAAACAAATGCGTGGTGTGTAGCCAGTCGTCAGCCAATGTAAACACCGAGCCTGATAAATGCTTCTAGCAACAGAGACGTGTAAAATGGGTTCACCTCAATTTTGCAATGCTGCAGCTTCTGTTAGTTTTGAAGCAAAAGGTTACGATCAGTGTTTTGTGAAAGCTGTGAGTAAACGGTGACCTCTAACTCTCCGTATCCTTGCTTTAAGTAAACCAAAGGAAATGAAGAGTCCTGGTATTGTCTGAAAATATCCTCCTGTCGCTAAATATATCTCTCGACTCCTTAATGTCCAGCGGCTAATCATTTTTACGTAAATACAGCTGTTTTACTCTGTCCTCCGGCATCCTCTTGATGCACACATTGTCGGAATATAAAAATCCGAGTTAGTCAAATCACTTTTAAGTAAGAACCAAGAGAGGAAAAAGAGAAAAGAAACACCAAAAAACCCCAAAATCGTGAACTTATCTCCGAGATAACTCTGACAAAGGATAAGACATTCAAAGATATGCCGGCTCTGTGGCTGTTCCGCACAGGTCACCCGTTTTTCCCAGTGGAGCCGGTCCTGGCGGCTGGGGTCGGGTCTGGGCTCTTTCTGCTCTGCGCTATTATTTGCGGGACTGAACTGGGGTCGGGCCGGGAGGCGGAGAACGGAGCTGAGACCGGGCGACTCGCGTAGGGGTGGGTTGCAGAGGCTCCGAGTTCCCTGGAGCTCCCTCCCGATCCCCCGCTGCCGCCTTCTGCATCGGCCTCTGGCTTTCCCATCTGGCTCCCGAAGAGACTCTGTCGGTAATCGCTTCGGACAGTGGTGAAAACGTGAGGGTACGGGTTGGGGAGAGGGCTTTTAAAAGAAAAATAAAAATAAGACTGCAAATCTTAGGAAGTTAGCACTCGGTTTCGGCAAGAGCAGCAGCTCTGGGGACTATTTCGGGAGGAGGTCCCGGCAGATATTTCGGGTTTCGTGGAGAAGGCGGTTTCCTGGCAGACAAACTCGCAGAGGAACAGGCTTCTCGGAGGGGAGGAAATCCTGCCGCGGCCGTGGGAGCGTCGCCGTGTTCTCCCGGAGCCCGGGAGGCCCATGGTTGGAGAGATGGAGGGACAGAGGAAGGATGGGATAGATGATGGATGGGTGGGTGGATGGATGAGTGGGGCCGAGAGTAGGTAAGACCTGTCTTTCCCTGTACCTTCACGAAAAAAAAAGGCTGTCTCGGCCATTTGCCCTGCTTAAACCTTTATTTTCTGCACTCCAGAGGGCCTGACAGCAAAACCCGGATTTAGTGCTGAGTAAAAAATTTTGGCTTCTTTCTGTTAGTAATTACATACATACTAACTTTGATCCTGCAAAATCTGAAACAAAAAGGTAACAAATTTCAGCAGGATCTGGATTGGGCCCACCATCCTTGATTCTCTTTCAAATGTCAGTCTAAACATCAGGAGACGTGAAATTTTTTATCAAGTATAAAAGCTCATCCTCATTGATCATGACTTTGAAAATTCACCAATTTTTGGAAACCAAAAAGAGGTAACTCCCTACAAACTATTTCTGCTAAATTAAATAAAGACAAATGATGGAGTGCTTGATGCACAGTGATTTAAATAGACTGTTTATCTTTTGTACAAAAGGCCAAGTGTGCTCAATACTTGCAACAGCTCCTAAAATACATTCACACTTATAACAATGCACTTGCTGTACTTATGGCAGAGTGGGTATGTCTCTAAATGTTAATTTGCCTGCTCCGTGTCTGTTTTATAAATGGCAATTTTGGTTAACCAGTGCGTCTTAGAAAAGGAGCTTGGCTTCTATGCACAGCCATAGAATTTCAGCGACCCCGTAATAAAAAAGAATCAGAAAAGAAGTTGGTACATCCTAACTGCGCATTTTAATTCTCCTCTTGACTAATTTTTATATTGATTCTCAGTATCATGCTGTGAAAATGAAAACACTTCCATTAATTTGAAAAGTGAGGCAAGGGAAAATCAGATATGAAACCACTGCTTCACAAGTACCCTGTGGCAAGGGTTTATGTCCCCTTGTGCAGCTGGCCAAGGGAGCAGTGGGATGGGGAGAGGTGCGATAACCTTGAAATACAGGAATTTGGCAACACTGGCATGGAAATGGAGCAGAGATATGTGAATTCATGGTTCAGCTCCAGCTGGACTGGCCTGTTGGTCCGAAACCGTACCAGCCCCGGCACTTCAACCATATCCTCCCACCTTGGAATGAGCCTCAGGCACACAGGGCAGCTCCCACAGTTCTCTTCAGAAATAAATCATCTCTGCAATGCAAGCTGAAAAGTCTTTATGAACTGGAATTTTACCTGAATTTGCACTGAGCTGAGACTCTAAAACAACTAATAATTTCCTTCCTCCTTGTGAAATGATGTAGAAGAATATGTCCCAGGAAAGGGAACTGGGTAACATTTTGACACCCTCAAAACTCCATAAATGTTTAATGAGATACTTTATCCAGCTACAAAGGAATCACAACCCCTTTGTCTTTGGTGCACAAGCAAGGGCATAGCAACTCAAAAAATCATGCAAGGGCACATTAATAGCATCAGGAAAAGTTTACGATCTTCAAGTCAGCAAGGGCAACAGCGTGAAGTGTATAAGGTGGCACACAGCTTAGAGAGACAATAAAGACTGATCCTTTTTTTCAAGGCAAGATAGAAGCAGATGAAGTATTGATACTTTGGTAATACTGATACATCTGTCTGTACATAGGGCACGCAGTAGCTCAGCAGTTAAGACATCTCACCAGCCTCATTGTCTCTGCTTTGCTAAGCTTCAAGGACACCAGCTCCCCAATACATTTCACAGCAGTCAACTTTCCACTTGCGCTTGGAAAAATGATGGCAACCAACACGAGAAGTTCAAAGGGCAGTTTAACAAATCTCTCAAGTAACAGCAGACTGCTAGGATACCATTTTAAGGACTTCCACCCTCTCCCAGATAGATGCATTGTTCGGTATTAAAGTAATACTCCAGGGACACTCATGAACAGGAGTTGGGAAAAATTAAGATTGACTCTGTCATAATTTAAAGGAAGTGAATATTGCTCGAGGTAGGTGGCAATAAAAAAATGCTTCCGTGGGGGCAAAAGGGGAGAATTCTAACAGGAATTTCTCTAGCTAGGTTAACACTCTCATGCAGTCCCATCCACCCAGTTCATACTGCATTTAATCACTACCTGTCAGTTTATATTCTAACCAGATAGATATCAGGGTATGCAAGGGTATCTCAAGGGAATGCAAGAACCTCACATGTTCTTATAATCAAACATCAGTTTACACCCCTCCCACTCTACATGCATCTCTTTTTTCCTAGAAATCAAGAACATCCCTGAAGCCCTATGGTAATTTTAAGAAGAAAACTCAGAACAATGCAAATGTGACCTTCACCTGCACTCAGAATGCTTTAGCACAGCAAAGACATGGTGGTTTCTACCATGAGAACTTCTGGCCAACAATGAAACACACAGTTGTCTTTTGACAGCAGGGAGAAGGAAACATGGGTATGAAGGTATGGAATAGCAGAAGGGGCCAAGGTATAAATGTGACTGAACACTTCACCCGTGGAGTAGTCCTAAAAGATGTGATTTAAAGTAACTTCTTAAAGCCTATGCAATGTTTAGTGTAAAAAACAAGTATTTACTACTTAGCAGTAAACTAGTGACATAGAATGAAGTGTTTCATACCACAGATGTACTTGTGAGAACTTAGCTTCTTGCATTTAGAAGAGGAGAGGAAACAAAAATGCATAGATCTGTTTTGAGTATTGTCTTTTAATAGCTTGTTTCTCATAAGGGAACAGGGGATGTTTTCTGTTTTAGAAATACAGGTATCAGTTGAGCTTTAAATACAGCCTGCTCCTGCCAACAGCTCACACACATGATTTATTTGGCTTCAGCTTTTGTTTTTATGCATTAAGCAACCTTCAACCTTCTTTTTAGTACAATATATAGACAAATTTAAGTACAGTGAAAGTGTAGGTCATTTTATGGTCTTCACATTTTTCTTGACATACTGGACAAGTGATACACAGCAGTCTGCCCCCAAGCCCAGGTTTCGTACAAAGCTTTCAGTGTCGGATCCCAACTTGCTCCCACATTTTATTTGCCCAATCTACTGAAATGGATCTTTTGATAATATATCAGGAATTTTTTCCAACTTTGTCCAGTGACATTCAAATGCTCAGTCAACCACTGGCCATTTTTCTTTTATGGTTACTACAGATGTTGCACACCAACAGGAAAGTTTTAGAACTGGACAAGCTGCCATAATCCAGGTTTTGGCAGAAGAATTATATACAAAAAGGGGACTTTATATATATTTTTCAATCTGTAGGGTTTTTTTTCCAAAATAAAACCTGTATGTATATATAAATGGATAACATTCAAAATCTGTATAGCAGTTGCTTTCTGGTAAAAGCAATATATTTAGACAGAATCTCACTTTCTGTTTTTCACTTCAAGTATGCTAGCCAGTCCAGTCCTTCAGGGAAAAAGAACTTCAGGTTTTAAATCCTTTAGGATCCATCAGATTCATCATATGGTAATGATCTTCACCAACACAAGACAGTATAGCATGAGGTGAACTCAAAAAGGCATTAGATATCAAAGTATTGGTCTGGGTGCAGTATAAGTCAAACATCTGTTTAAACATGATACTACAGCTGAAATAAGTCTCTATCAGAATAAAAACTAACATCTATTTATGAAAACAGCAGCAGCCATCAAAAACACTCACAACTGCAGGTTTGGTTTTTTTTTTTACCGTGTGTAATATTGCATTATATGTTGGAGAAGCCACAATAGTTAAAAGCAAAACAAAAAAAAAGGCAAAAAACCCATTAGAGCCTTGAACTTAATAATGTGAATTATCACTCTTATAGCTGTTCATAGAAGTGTACTAAAAAAATTTACTTAAACATATGAATTTAAGACTTTCACTTTATTCAGCAAATTGGTTTATTTACACAATGGGGAACGCTGGTTGAATGCTGTCAATGTAATAAAAACAAATCTAACAGAGACAATACTGAACTCTCTCTATGTATTCATAGCAGAAATGACAAACTATTTCCTTACCTGTATCAGGAACATCAAGCGAAACAGTGGGACAGTATCATAGGACACTGATTTAACAATAAACCACAGAGGTCCAGTAATACTATGGCAATTTACTCATGTATTTACTGACTTAAAAAAAAAAATAAAAAAAATTAAAAGTCAGCAATACCCAGTATAAAGTTCTGTCAATTATCAGAGTCAAACTCTGATGAGTAGGTCAGTAAAACCTTATCAGATCATTCACAATTCAGTAAGTGATCTGATCTGCTTCAGACCACTAATACAGAAACAAAATTGATGGAAATAGATTACCTTCTAAAAGGCAACAATGATCTGATAAGGGTTTAACTTAATGGGAATTTTTAAAAAAAATAAAAATTAAGAATTGCAGAGCACAGCCCCTATTAGAACAAGCTAACCTTCCAGACTTTCAAAAAAGACAAAAAAAAAATTGAGAGGAAAAAAACCAACCCACTTCAACATGAAGCTACCATACAAAGTTTGTTTTACTTTTTTTGTTGTTTTCAATTTTGTTTGTTTCTTTTAAGAGTTCAGAGTTGCAATTTAATCCTGGCTCTTTAGAGAGAAGGACAGTTTTGGCCTAGACTTCCCTTTGCCCAGGATAATTTTTTGCTCTTCCTTTTGCTGACGTTGTCTCTCTTGTTCTAGTTTCATCCTCTCCTCATGAATCTTTCTTTGTTCTTCAACAATTTTCAATTGTTCTTCAGCCTATATATGAAAATGGCAGAATTTAGGCCAGCATATTTTGTAGTCATAAAAGCAATTTACAAGACCATATTAAGTTCCAAACAGGTCCAATCCTGCACAGGTATGTAAGCAGTTCTAATAGAGCTAGACACCATAGTTGGTTTCAGTGAAACTATTTATAAAATGGTTATTTGAATTTAGTTCAGAAGAAACACTGAAAACTTTCTACAGCTAACGTATGAAATCTTGAATGCTTACATGTAATGTTTGTAAGAACTGCTTTGAAAACAGCACTTAAGGAAGTCAGCATACATGTAAATTGACACCTGCCACATGTCAGATGAAGGCAGAATTTCAATGAAGTAACAGACCTTCAGAGGTTTTCCCCATTCCAAAAAGCATCTAAAAACCTTCTAATTCTATCTTCTTTATATGACTTCTAACAAGTCAGTTCTCATACTGACTTATGGTTCTTTCATTAGTCTTTTAAAAGGTGCTCATTATGTCAGTTAACACTTTTTTACTTGTCCAGTTTCCAACATACAAGGTTGAGAAAGGAGTAAAAGAGAGTTCTGAAACAGATGAAAAGTGCTCTGAAGCAATTTTAAGAAGCATCATCTTTACCTGAAATAGGTGCAATTACTTGGCTAATTGAAAATAATAAATTTCAATCGGGATTCAAAAGCAACTTAGCTGAGCATATCATCAATTGATTAGAATCACCTAAATTGTATTCGGTGTTCTTATGAGGCAGACACCTGTTCAAATATGCTTGGATACTAACTTAAGTTAGACTTTCACAACTTAAGACATCTTAAGCCTATGCTGAAAGTCCCTTTCAGCACTTTTACATCAACATGATACAAGTCTCAAATCCAGTTTGTACTTGTCCTGCTCAACAAAACACTTAGTCACTTCTGTTCTAGAAGCTGAATGTTTTTGCAAGCTTAGGTTCAACCTCCCTTGTGAGATATGGTTAAAAGCATACCTTTCAAGACCTGAAAGCAGCTGCCTTTCTCTAAATTAACTGCACCTGAATGATTTTTTCAGACTAGTGTCTCTGCTAAGGATCTGGTCTCTTACGCTTGAGGGAAGGAGAGCAAGATTACTGGCATAACCAGCAACAAGACAAGGTAAATTCTAGAAAGGGTCGATTTGTTTATTTTAATTGTGTTGCAAATCAGGTAGAGGGACCTGTATCCCCCCACACAACTGTTAACTACATCTTTACATACCAGTTTAGCTTGTGCTTCTGCAATTTTTCGATTATTCTCTTCTAGTATTCGCTCTAGTTCCTCACGCTTTGCACGCTCTTCTTCCTAAAGGGGAGGACAGGGAAAGATGTTAGTAAAGTAAAATACTCAATTCTGCATCTGCATGTTCACTAATCTTTCTCAGAATTCTTTTGTGAACTGACTTAAGTGGCAGCTTTACAGCCACCTATTTTGTCTCACAACAGTAAACTGCGCAGCCACTAAAACTGACTTCTAGTACTCATCTAAGTCATCCCGCCCAGTCCAAACAGCAACCAACTAAACCCTCCCTAATCATAGAATCCTGACAATTTATTACTAGAATTTTAACATCACACAAATCAACAAGGACAACTACAAAAACTGGATAGTATTTACCAAATTAAAAAGTAATATAGAAAATATAAATAAAGTGAATAGTTTGTCTCACCAATTAAGTATACCTACGTATTCTTTACCTATACTCCTTTAATCAGCATTAAAAGTTGAATATTTACTGTCTTGTCCAGTGTCCTGCAGAGTGTGCTCCTCGGCTGCCATACGCGCCAGCTTCCTCTTTAAAATGATTTGTACTGTTAGCTTGGCAATACCTGCATCAGCAGCTCAACCATTTATAAAGAAACAACATACAAGGAAGGCTGAGCTGAGGAATGCAGATGTTTATGGTAAGAAGGAACAAAAATATGTAAATCATTCCTAAGGCAAACAATTAATAAGAAAAATACATTTACTGTTAGTGAAAAATACAAATGGTAATCCATACTTCATGGAGCTATGGGCTTCTTTCATGGGGAGAATGGACTGAACATTCAATATTTTGACAATTTTAAGACAGCTGAAACTGTCATTTGTAGTCTGAACTTGGAATTCAGGAGTCCGGGGAAGGCAAGATCAGGAAATAAAGCCTTGTAATTATTGTTTTCTTGGTGAATTTAATGGAACTCTGTTATGCAACTCATAAATATGAAGACTGCATGGAAGTTTTTGAGGTGTTTCAGTTCACGTAATATAGATCCGAATTATTTTAGTATTTGGAAGATTTAAAGTTAGCCAGAGGTTTGTGTCTGTGTAAGGAAAAAAAGTTAATATGAACAAAGCAAGCACATGAAAACTTCTTACTATGACTAGTAACCAGCTACTAGCTAGCACACTTCACTCCAGGCATAGAAGTTTATTCTGAGTTATAAAGAACTGATGGAACTCTTTCATATCACACTGCCAACAGCAAAAGTCCTTTACAAAAAAAAAAAAAAAAAAAAA
>VZTY01032194.1:351158-452450 GCA_013400935.1 Turnix velox | reverse complement strand
AAAAAAAAAAAAAAAGTCATCCATCTGATCAAATGAAGACTTCTGTATGTGAAGTATTTGCTGACTACACACACCTAAATTCAACTTGAATTCTTTTATAGTTAAGGTTTGAATTTGCAAAATTCTCGGTATTTGTTGTAACTTAGGCTTTTTTTTTTTTTTTAATTTAAACATATTATGTGACAGACAAGTCACTTTTAGTATGAAGGGAAAAGCTTCATTGCTACTGTCTTTCCTTCTGTAAGCCAATCAAAATATTAATTTAAAATAAACTGTGTAGGAGGTATAGAGTGAAAAAGACATCTGAGACTTATGACTATTCAGCACAAATTTCCTTTATGGTTTAAAGATTGTCTTGAAAGTTCTGGATCCTGGAATGATTGGTGCAGGCAGGCAGGCAAAGCCTTTAGTAGCAAATTACTGTCTCACAGAAAGACATTTTCAGCTTCTGCTCCAGCTGCTGATTAAAAAATAAAAACCAAAAACCCAAGTCACATATTCAGCTTGACTTCAGACAAGGGCAACCTGCTATTTTATAATTACTTGGGGGAAAAAAAAAAGAAGTAGTTGTTAGTAGTTATTAAAAATGGATATAATGATTTGGACATAGATCCTTCATGAAGACGTGGATGGGCTTATGCACGAAGTCCTAGAATTAGTCCAATGTACACTCAAGAAAAACGTTCATTTTAAATTAAGAGTAAGAAACCTATTAGTTAAAAACAGGTACTGCAGCTCACTGCTGGACCCTGCTTTTTGCCTGACTGAAGGCAAAAGCCTCTTACAGTCTAGGTAAACAAAATGAAACAAATGAGGGATACATAATTACAGATTTTCAATACCCTTCCCCAAAAATGATAGGACCGTTGATAAATCCTGCAGCCATGGCAAAAGTTTCAACCAATTCTGAAATATGGAGGTCAGTTCCATTAAAAATCAAGTATCCTTGTTCAGATTTTAGGAGAATAACTGTTTAAGTATCAGTGAGCTCCTCTGAATAGGGTAGAAATTAAGTTTCACAGTAATGCAAGTTTATATGAGAAGGGAATTAGATTTGCTGTATTCCATCTCTTTATGAACCGAACAGGAGGCACAAACCAACACTGAAAGTTTTGCCATGGACTGTCTCTACTTTCCAAACGACCGAGCGTTACCTCTCTGGCTTTTTGTGCTGCAAGTTCAGCTTGTCGCTGTCGCTCGAGTTCTTCGAGCAACTGTTTTTCCATGATGCGCTTAGCCTCCTCCACCCTGCGGAGAACCTCTCGCTCAATCTCATCCTTCCTTTTCTCCAACTCTTCTTCTACACGTTTAGCCACGAGCTCTTCCACTCTTCGAGCAGTTTCTTCCTCTATGAGTTTCTCTTCAATTTCTTGTTGACGACTAGAAAATGCAAACATGACGATTACCTTTTTAATCAATAAAGAATGGCTGCACTGAAACAAACTCTCAAAAACACAGCATCAGCCACACTACCGAATAATTTTTTGTAAATTTTAAAAAAGTTTTCTACCTTGGAGACACAGATTATATATTTAAATAAATGTTTGACCTGCATCTAAGGAAAGTGAGTGTTCAAGAAATCTGTGTTCTTACCACAGGAAACCCATTCAGACCATAACATACTTAGCATCTCTCCATAGCTCAAAAAACTAGCCTTGGCAAAAAAGATTACCACAGTACTTCTTGATCATATTTAGGGGGGAGAAAAAAAAAACTAAAAGAAACCACCCAACTTGGGCCATCTTTCAGAAATTTAAATAGTTTCAATTTTAAGCCTCATGTAACTATATCGTCTTCTGAACTCATCTTAAATCCACCAACTCAAGATTACTAATCGCTACTAACTAAAACAGAAGACAGAAGAAATAGTTTGCAATTTGAGTAGTGAAACAAGAATTCCTGGTGTTATATCCGTAATGTAATAATTCAATCATTTATCTCATCAAATGTCAATTATCATAGCACTCTCTCCTTAATTTCTTTATTGCTGCATTCTGTTTCTACCATAGTTGTAAGAAAAATAAAAATACCAATACCAAGCTCTAAATAAATTCTTGCAACCTTTACAATCTTCCATGTTCTTAAATTTAGAAGTATTTTCAAATGGCTTTTTGGGGTTTTCTTGCTTAGCGGGAACAGTAGTATTACTTGGCCAGATCACCATTTAAAGATTTCATTAAAAAGGACACAAAAAGATCAGATCAATTTACAGTCTTAATACAAAAATAAGGAAAAAAAGGAGTATCTCCTGAGTAGTAATCACTAGTACAATCTGGCAATTAGATATCAAACGGCCAACAAAACTGAGTATCATATGGGTATGTTTCAAGTAATTCTACTTACTTGGAATCATTATGGGATTTAAGGACAAAGTTGCTCTTTTAGCCTTAAAACTGTAGTTCACAGAATCCTTAAAATGGAAGTTTAATCTTATAAATTTAGTCAACACCAGAAATCCATGACTTAAGAGTAACAACTACCGTTGTTGTAATATCCTAATATAATGCTTGCATTTTCTTGTTTATTTTGGGAGACAAATGCTATTGAGAGACATAAAAACAACTTTAGAAAAAGAAAGAAAAGTGTTACAGGTTTAATATGTTTGAGATTTCTTAGTGTACAATTCTTAGTGTACAAAGATGCAATAGAAGACAATAAAGTACTGATTAATAATACAGATAAACATATTAAACACAGAGGTGAAAGGCTCACAGATTCTCCCTGTTCATTTATCTTTTCAAAAGCATTCAGAAACAAATGGGTAGTTTGTCTGCTTCATGAGCAAGTTGTGAAACACCCAAACATGCATCCCCAGAAGACAAACTTTATTCTTTCGTTCCTCAAAAGATAGAAAACACGTCTGGTGTCACATTAGGCCAGTATTTGATTTTCCTAAAGTGACACAAAATACCCTGAAGTAGTTTCTTTCAAAAAACCACAAACCCAAGACTGTCATCACCCAGAAAAATGCATCAACCCTGTTCTGGCAGTGTGTCTGCCAAGCCACTACTTCTTACAATAATTTCTGGATTAAAGGCAGGGGAGGGGTCAAAAGTTTAAAATACATTTAAACATGATCTACTAAATGACATATATTTTAAAGGTTTTTCATCCCTCTTACAGCAATCTATTGAGGAGCAAGCATGCTCACTTCCTATACTGATAAAGTTTAGCATATATAAGGGGCTGTCCCAAAACATGACCCTTATGTCTGAAGTAAGTTTTCAAATATCCTCAGTAACTTGTGAGGTACTCCAATTAAAAATTTATTCTCAGTAAGATCACCTTGTGCCTATAGATAAAAATAACATACTTCCAAAGAAAAGCTTTGAGTTTATAAAGAAAATTAAATTCTAAATAGAGTTGGTAATTTATACCAATTATTCCCTTGATTTTTTTTTAATCACGTGAACTAGAAGTATTTTATATATGTGAATAAGCTTATCATCCTGACCTACTGAGCCATGACTACAGAGAAACAGGTAAGTCATTACTGTAAAAATGTTTATAGCATGCTCCATTTAACTCTTAAAGAATAATTTTAGAAAATCTGCAGAAAAACTGCTTAGATTTCATCTGAAAAAAAACCCAACCATGTTTCCAAGGCCTTCATAGAAAAAAGTGGAAGTTAAGCCACGTATTAAGTTTTAAATACAGACACGAAGGAAGTCCCTTTTAATATATACGCTCTCAACTAAATAATTCAGCCAGCAAGACTTTCTTTCCCTCATTAACATGAGTATATACTAACATATGTAACACAATTTGCAGACTATTTACTCAATTACAATAGCTTTCTAGTCTATGAAGTTTTATTGCTTTTTCTTTTTGAAATTTCAAGTGTAATTTAAATGCATTGAGATTCTATACAAAATATACCAATTCTTTTCTATTATTGTTTCTCCCTCAGAAATTTACTATTTCAAATCACTCAAAATGAATGTTTTAAAGTAACTTTTCACATACATCACTACATCTAACATTACTGAACAAACAGTTCATCCAATTTTCACTTGAGCACTTTGGTGCAAAAAAAATTGATTAGCTATGTTAGAGGTATTAGTTAAAGTTGATAAACGTTTAATTTTCCACAGGCGCTTCAACAAATTCCCTCATGCAACATGAACATGTCATAAAACTTTCCACTCAGACTAACCTAACTTGAAATTATAAGTTGAACATTTATTTTCTTATTTGTGCTGTCCACCTTTGATCCTTAAATTTATTGACATACTATTTTAAAAAATACGTATGAACTAAAAGAGCTCCAGAACAGTATGATAAACTATTCACCATACTCTCAAACTGTCAGCACATCTGAATCCTTCATGTCAGATATGCATGGAATACTTTTATTAATTTAGCTACTGAATAGAACTGTATGGCACAAAATCAGGGTTAAGGACTCAGAAAGTCTTCAATGTTTACACATATGTTTGTATTACCATCCAACTTTGAAATCAAACTGCTGTCAATCTCTGAACTAAAAAGACTATCAAGAAATAAAAAATGAAAGTGATGACTCAGAATGATGATTAAAATTTCACTAGGACATTACTATTGAAAAAAAAAAAAATCAAAGCTCCCCCTTGAGAACTAACAGAAGTACTTGGCTTCATGAGTATAAACAAGTGCTATTTCTGGATTCAGTGCTCAAATGAGCAAGTCTGCCACTCAAAGAGTAAGAATTACCACATCACAATTGTCAAAATCGCTGTAATTTCTATTGCATAAAGGTCCCTTTACAATACTGTCAAAACACCTTAATGCACATCCAACCATAGATAAAATAGTCATAGAAAGGGGTGGGTTGTAAGGGATTTTATAGATCATCTAGTTCCAGCCTTCCTGCCATGGCCAGAGGGCACCTCCCACTAGACCAGGTTGCTGACTTATCTTTCTTTATGGACTTCATAAGTAACCATAACGAGAGCTAAACATGGCTGAAATAAAACAAGTCACCAAATTAAAAAAAACAAAACAAACAAAGAACAAAACAAGAAAAAAAACCCCTCTCAACTCAAAACTCCAGTGTTAATATAATCGTTGCACGGTATTCCCTAGAACTCGAAGTCAAGCAACTCCAGGTGCCTCCGCATAATGAGCTGCAGGCACAGAAGAGGAGGGGCAGGGCAGTGTGGCAGCGCAGCACAAAGCCTCCGGGCCGCCCAGGCCTCCTCTTCCTCCGCAGAGGGAAGTTCCCGAGCAGCGCCAGAGAGCAGCAGGGGCGGGCGAGCGGGGACAGTGGGAGGGGAGTGGGCAGCGCGGGCGGGCAATCCCCGAAGCACCTGAGGAAGCCGAGCTTCTGGATGGCGGGGAAAGAAGGGAAAAGGCCTCACACCNTGCTGCGCTTGCTCACCGTACGCCCGAAGATGTCGATGCGGTCGGGCGGGGAGGAGGCGCGATCGCGCTCCCGCTCCCGGTCGCGGCGGGACGGGGCCGTGTTGGAGCGGGAGCGGGACCGGGATTCCCGGCGCCGGTTGCGTTTGCTCTCCCGGGACTTAGAGCGTTTCCGCGCCCGCTCCTTCTCCCGGGAGCGGGACCGCGATCGGCTCCGGTTCTTCTTGTTGTGCTTGGAGCTCTTGGTGTGCTTGGAGCGGGACGAGCTTCGGCTGCGGGACCGGCCCATCCCGGCAGAGGAGAGAGGCCGCGCCGGCGACCGCCCGACTACCCCCCGTTCCTTTCGCTAGCAGCGCCCGAGAGAGATGCGAGGAGGCTCTGCACGCATCGACGCCGCCCGGGCGGGCCCCTCGTCCTCTCCCTTTCCGCCGCTTTGCGCTGTGAGGAGAAGGAGAAGGCCGCGAAAGCGGGAGCGGGTCCAGACGCAGGCAAGATGGCGGCCCCAGCAGAGCGGTGACTCTCCTATTCCGCCCCACAATGCACTGCGCTGCGCTCTAGCCGCCTAGCTCCCCCTCACCCACCCTCCTCTTCGGCTTCTCTCCGGAGACGCACGAAAGGGCCTCGGTAACGCTCGGCAGCCAATGGTGAGCGGTGTCCGAAGAGGGAGCTGGGTCTGGCAGGTCTTTTACTCAGCGCATGCGCTCAGTGGCCACCGGTGAGGGTGGTGGGGATATTTTCGGAGAGATTCTTTGGGGCTGAGGGGGTTGAATGTATGCGGTTTATCGGTCAGGGGTTATCCCGAAGCTTTCGGTGGGTAACCGATGTGCTGGAGGCTACCCTGCTCCTTGATGACACCNCGGAGAGATCCTTTGGGGCTGAGGGGGTTGAATGTATGCGGCCGCGACGGTGCCCCCTTGCAATTGGTGCAGTGGGGTCGGTCGCGTCTCTGTAGGGCCCCGGTGAGGGGCGCCTCCGGAGCCACCCACCCCCGATATGGGTCTGCGTGTAGAGGGACGATTCAGGAGGGAAAAGTGAGAGGGGATTTCAACTCCTGGAGGTCCGTCCGGGCCGAGATCTCGCGCAGGGGCCCTGACAGACAGACGGACGTAGCAGGGTTGTTTTATCTGGTTTGCTTCCCCGTTTGCGGTGCAGGCGCCGCCCACACGTTGCCCCTCCGCGTCTTTGCCGGGGATGAGCGGCGCAGGGGCGGCTGCAGCCTGTGTGGGCGACCCCGACTAAAGTAGACGGAGGGCGAATTACCATAATTCTATTCAATTATTATTTTTTAAAGTTACTTTTACTTTTAAAATTTGTTCGTTTTGACATAGTGGACAGAGGGAGTCTGTGGCTGCATGTTATGGAAGTTCCAGGAAAATTGAAGTTAGTGGGCCCTCTTACGGGACACAGTGACTGTATTTAGAATAGGCTTATATGTTGTTGTCCTTTGAGTAAATACTTGTTGACAAAGGACAGCTTCAGATGAAGTATTAATTAAGTAGGCCATAAATTAAGTTCTGCTTTCTAGGACTGTTAGTCTTTTCTACCATAACAGAATTCCTTGCTGATGTTATTCTTGACATCAAGTGGACTGGTTCAAGATAGTTAAGCCTGCTCTTTACTTAAGTGGAAATAAACTTATTGCTCTCTTTCACAATTTGTGCTCCTTTTTTTTTTAATAGATTCACATTTTTTCTTACTTTGAGTATATTTTGCTAAACATTACTTAACAATCGTATCAAAAGGTCTTTGCACATAATTAATTTTTCTGTCTTATTTTTCTTGAAGAGCAACCTTCTATCATTGAAATTCAGACTGTAGTTGGTACCAAAAATAAATAAAATCGAAACATTTTTCTGACAGACCACTTGGCAAGTAACACCACAGTAATGGGCATTGTGAAACCTGTATAGCAGGAATTCAGGAGTTGCAGACCCTGGGCATGAGTGTTTGTCTCTAGCCTTGGGCAAGTTTATACAACAGGTAACCGAGGAAGTTGTCAAGCAGGCATTTTATCTCTGCATAGGGTATGTGATTTTCCAACTACCATAATTACTACTTGTCTATAATCAAGTATTGGAACCTTTAAATTCATGTGATGCAGCAGGTTCTGGTTAAAGGTTCTACCATAATTTTGTTACTACTACATTCTATGTTGCATGTGCCAAACCTGACCTGAAAAATAGAGGAAAAAAAAAAAGGACATTATGAATTTCTTTACAGTCACTTGTAAGTATAAATGAGTTTTAAAAATACTATAAGGTGAATTTTCTCCTTGGTAAGTCACTGTTAACAGAATCTATATTTAGCACAGTGGTTGTCTGAAAAAACTGCAGAATTCTATTCCTGTTTAGTGGTACTGATTCATCATAGCTATAAAATGGAAGATACAGTGGGTTATGTGGACGATTCACGATTACAGGTTCTGTGGAATTAAGAGATTATATAATGGTGTATTCTCAGTTACTGTATTGCTCAGTCTCAGGTTTTTTTAAAACTCCTGAATTAATAAGAACACAAGTTTTTTAGCACCTTATGCTCGGTTGAGGTAATTGGTCCATTTATTTCGGTAATTGTGAGGACTAAATTCTGGTACTTCTGGAAAAAGCTTCCATTCATCTTAAAAAATACATTCCTGAGGACTGACAAATTTGTAGAAAGTCTGTGACTTGTTTTTTACTTTGAAAATTGGTAGGTTTTTTAAATTGTATCACCTTATTTTTCCCAGCTCAGTAGTAATAAAATAATATTTTGTGTTTTTTTCCCCCCCAGGTATAACTGGAATTGATGTGGACTTATGGTAGCAAAAGGAAATTTTAGTAAATTCAAAATTTGAGGAAGCTTAATTCATTAAATGATTTAATTTCTGTTTTTAGTTAATTGTAACTGAAGAAGGCTGTTTCTCATGTCAGTTTTCTTTCAGAATTTTCAATTCTTTATTAAACTTGTGTAACTTATTCTGGATTAAATAATAATAGAATTTTTGAGGTTTTAATCACACGTAAATCCATGTGTTGTTTTATTCATGTTTTGGTAGCCATACTTCATTTTTATGCACTCTTGTGTTTTTGCATTATTTTTCTCCATTTTAATATGTCTCAGTATATTAAAATGCATAATTTGCTTCTTTAAAATTATTGCCTTAGAGTTGGGAAACACCTTATTTGACAGCCAAATGGTGGCATAATTAAAGCACCTCACCCTTTTTTACCTTGGCTGCTATCATCTCATGAAATCTCTCAACCTGGAGGCATTTGGGGGTAGCTCTGTGGAGATACTGTGTTGTGGTTATTTCCATATCATATCTACTCTCACTTCCACCATCACTTTTGTCATTTGCTGAGGCTTGAAGAATCTTGGGAGATTAAAGATGGATTGCTTTGATTTGTGTATCTGTGGCGCAGCTGGATGCAAGATCTTTGTAATAGTTCTAAAATGGAAGTAGTCTGGAGGTTGAACGGAGAGAGCAAGAGTATAATAGGTGTTTGGTATACGATATGCTGTCATCTTGTGTAGTGTGGCTCATGATAGCAAGGGCACGAGCAGCACAGAAGAGCTAAGTTCTTTGAAGGGAAAAAGAGTTTTAAATATGTTGGGTCCTTCAAAGTAGCTATTTCAGCCTGAGTTTATTACAAGGTCAGAAAAATATAGGGTTTTGTGCTTCTTTTTTAAAGTATGAATCAGTGCTGTGATTCATCAGATACACAGAAGCTATGTAGTTGTAGAAGTTGTATGACTTAATCTTTTTTCTACATACCTAATGCCAAAGTTACTTATTTTTTCTTGTACTTTTTCTGTCAGCTGCTTTGTTTCTTTTTTAGCAGCTCTGATCTGCTAAACTGTAGAGGTGGGGAGATGAGGCATTTGGGAGACAGGCGGAACAGCTGTGAGGAAGGCATGGCAGGAGCATAGAACAGTCAGCAGAAAATAGAATAATTTGTTAAAAGTGCTGCTGGAAAGGGCTCCTTTGAAAAGGGAAAAAAAGTTTAAGTGAAAGAATGGAGAGGAAACTCAGTACAATGAGAAACTGAAAGGGTTTTTACCTTTTAACTGTAGAGAAAGGCTAAGTCGATTGTACACAAAAGTATAGTTACTTGCTGAAATTTTCTTGTCCCTATGTTCAGGTGATAGTCATATCCCTGGAAAACACAGTACTATACAGAATGGTATTGTTGTAATTTGTCTACAAAAACATTCCCAGCTTGAGAAATCAGGACTTGTCAATTAATATATGATAATCAAATACATTTAAAACCATATCAATTTTCATTTCCATGGGGATTTAGTTTTAGAAAACAAATAACATTGTCAAGTCACCAACAGCATGGAAATTAATTTAAAATTACATTATTGATGTCAGATGTCATGTTACAATTTTTATTTTGTGTAAATACACTGACCACTTATTCAATGTTCAGACTATTTTCTTCATTCTGCCTGGAAGAAGAGAAAAGGAATGTTTGTTTCTTTGCAGTTTTACATTACTGTTTAGGTACTGAACAAAAGTTTTTAAATAGTATTAGAAGTGGTGAATGTGAGTTCTAATCACAACTAGTTACAACTGTTCTGTAAACCATCCATCCACAGTGACCCATATGCCTTTTCTCACAGTAAATATTTTCAAAATAATCATCGATACTCCATGGAATATGGAGATTTAATATTACATATAAGCATTTATATCTGGATCTAAGATGTAGTTCATTGGAGACTGACAGTGCAAATCCAACCAGCCTTCTCCAGCAGCTGCATAATCATGGAGCTCCTTTAACTCTGTAGACAAGTTCTGGTTCATCTGAAAGTGTTTGGTTGTAGTGTAACTAAGGGCTTAGGCCAATGAGAAATGAGGTGAGGTGTCATTTAAGCCTCATGAAGGGCTGTGAATGCTTGAATAATTCCTTGGAAAAAAAAAAAAAAGGCAACAACAAAACAGACCACAAGTAGCAACCAGCACATATTCAGAACCAGGTTGCTCATGATCCAGTGGTTAGCATAGTGGTTAGACCAGTTGGACAAGCAAGAAAATTGGATTCAGGTGTGTCATTCATATCAATGTTTCCTCCTTCCCATGGTGGTATGTTAATCACCAGGCCAGTGTCTAGGCTTAAAGAAGATGGGAAGGGAATTAGGGCCAAAGCCCCCTTCTGCTTCCCCAGTTGAAACCAAGTATATTTCACAAAATACAGATTAATATATTCAGATGCAAGAGTTGATGTAGTTTTAACCTGATGATTCTGGTGCTCAGGAGAGCACTATTTGCTCTGGACTCAAAACTAGGCTCTGAAATAAAGACTTAAATTTTATTAAATAATCATGAGAAAAGAAACTGGGCTAATCTTGAGAGCTCAAGCACAAGACTTAGCAGGCACTGTAACCACCCAGGTGTTGCATAGCACACCCGCTCCCGTGGCAGCTGTTTCAAAAAGGAGTGAGTCATGTTCAGTTCTTCAAAGGCTGTTGTAGACAGTGCCCTCAGGAGAGGGCTCTGATTTTTGGATCCAAAATAGATGGAGATGCCACCCTTGTGGTTGTGACTCGTACACTTTGGCTTTAACGGGGCGACAGCCACACCTGCCAGTACAGTGCTTCCGCTTGGCTTGATGCCTCCTAGTTAGCCAGCGCGTTTTGTGAATTCCTAATTCTCATTTAATTTTGAGAGCTGCTTGGATGAAATACTGTCTGTGGAAAATTTATATGCAGAATGTTCTGAATATTTTATTTGTAACCTGAATTTTTCCCGTTTTTTCCCCCTCTTGATTTCTTTAAACATACTAATATGTCTAGCACTGACACTTTTTCTGTGTGAATATGAAAATGACTGGGAATGATTACTTCTTTTTGAAAAGTATTTAAGATGCATGTTGTTTATGACAAAAATAGAGTTACACGTATATGAAAAGCTTCCTACTAATTGTTGTAGCTTTCATTTATTTTTTAGGAATTGACCTTGAACCATTTTTGATTGTTAACGTTATTCTGTTAAAATTTTATCAAAAAAAGATGGAATGAAAATGTTTTTATTTTCTTACCACCATGCAAATCGATGAACTAAAAAATTAAAATTTTGTACACACTAATGGACAGAAATAGCAGTTGTTACTTTCTTAAAATGTTTTGTTAAAATGTATAGCACATATGCTCTCTATGGCCAGGCCTGTTTAGCAGGAAGTCTTCTGAGTGCCAGGTTCTGCCTCCTGTATTCATAAAAGTAGTGCTTTGTTTTGCAAGTTGATTCATTAATTCATTTCCCTGACTAGTTAGGTGAAAGGCTGAAGGAACAAAGCATTTGGGCATGATGCAATTTTATTGAACAGTCTGATTTTAACTGAAGCTTTTAAACTTTCTTTTAATAAGTTTTTTGTGAAAATCTCACAAAAATACGAGGTTTTGCCTAATGGTCTGAAAAGAAACAAAATGCTGGAGAGAAAATAGACATTTTGAAATCCATCTTTCCAGGAGTTACCATTGGTATATCTCTTCATTGTTTTTCTGGAAGACATGCATAGTGTTTGTGGCATGTGTCATTTGACACTATTATCATTCTTCATGTCCTTACTTCTAAATTTTAACAGATGACCTGATAATTTTTAACTGCAATGATGGAGATTGTGCAGCTCAAACCAAATTGTATTTTCATAAGGGACTCTGTTTTCTCAGCTGATGAATTGCCATATAACTAGGATTAGCAGTATCAGAGCCAGGCTGCCTCGATCAATCACAAAGATCTGAAAACAGGGCATCCTCAGCATGCACAGCCTGTGTGCGGTGTGTTTAACCTATTGTCAGCCCTGCCATACATTGATTTCAGAATGGGCTTGAGGCTTGGTTCATTTGGATCTGTGTCAAAGTACAACATAGGCTTTCAAATACACAGACTTTTTAATGCCTGTATGTATTTCTCCAGAAATGCAGCTGACATTGTGTATGGATTTACAGGTCGTTGGTAGTGGTTTCTATTGGTATGCAATTTTGATAAAAGTTTTTTCAGGTTTCTATCACAGATGCTAATCACAGCTTTATGAATTTTTGGGATATTATCTCAGTAATGTGTGAAATGAAGTTAATAGAGAATGCATCTGTCTCTTTCCTTTATCTCTTGTTTGAGTTATTACCATGTTTTGAATAGATGAAGCCTATCCTGTGGTTTATATCGCTGCAATGCATGATGTGGTGGCATATTTGCATTTAGATACTTTGTTTCTATTTTATTTTGTGTCCTGTTTTTTGAAATGGGGAAGCAGCTAAAAAGGAGGAAAAATCTGCCCATATCATGTTAAAACACTTAAAGAAATACTGTATTAAATACCACTTTTTAAAGCTGGGCACCTCTGATTGTGAAAAATGATGGCTGAACATGGTTGTAGTGGAATCACCACTGAATAAATCTGCATTAGCTCTCCAGCAAAGATAGAGGGTTATATTTTCTGTTATGCAAGCAAATCTCTTGACATCAATTTGATTGCATTGAAATTATCTCAGGCTGGATAAACCAGACTCTGTTTTTTCTTAATCTAAAGTAAAACCTGAAATGTGGCAGGTTCTGTTTAAATATAAGCACTTTTTTACCGTGAGAATGACTAAGGATTGGCATAAGTTTTCTGGAGAAGTAATGGAGTCTCAATCTGTAATGGTATTCTGGACATGATCCTGGACAGGCAGCTCAAAGTGGCCCTGCTAGAACAGGGCAGGTTGGACTAGATGACTTCCAGAGTTTCCTTCTAGCCTGAACCATTCTGTGTATCTGGGAAATCAGATGATGTCTTCTTGGACTCCATCTGCTGTAGGGTTTCAGTCTGCAGGACTGGTCAATAGCTAGTAGGAACTAAAGCACTTCTCAAAGGCTTGTAGCTTTGACATCTGGTTCTCAGCAGCCAGTACTTAGTTTACAGTCTTCCTGTTGCAGAGTGCATCTTGCTAATGCATCCATAGATACTAATATTATGTAGAGCTGAGTTAGCAATTCCTTTGGTGTTGGCTTCTTTGCACACAGATATCGCACAAAGCGTGGGCCAGAAGTTGACACAATTGCTTTGTATATTTGGTCTATACAGACATAGCCCCTTAAGCTTTTTTTTTTGCAAGCCAGAAGGCTATGGTACTTGGCTGCCAGCATCTGATAGATAGGCACTAGGCCAGTCTGGATATATACAGCATTGGAATATCAAACCATCTGAATTTGTAGACTTTCCTGCTAGTTGGTTGATGAGTTAGCACATCCTGGGCTTGCTTTGTTTAGCTCCTCATTGGGCAATTACATAGTCTTTCTGACTTGCCAAAGATAAGTAGAAGAAATGAGAGGGGGAAAGTAATACTGAGGTGGAAGGGTGCAGGAGGCATGGGAAAAGATTTAAGTATTGCACTAGATGGTGGAGGAAGGTGTATGTAGGCTAGGGTTGGTGTGATGAAGGTTTACCTGCACACTCAAGTCCAGAATGCCTGCTGTATCTATTAGGCAATGAAGTAATCCACTGACATGCTCTAACTGTACAAAATAGGACTCCCAGGGCAAACTGCCATCCATGCTTACTCACCCGTCTGGATAGCATTGTCTGCTTTTTTTCTCAAGCTGTTTCTACAGGTATTCAGTATGCATACAGGTATAGATTGGTGGTGTAAAGGAATCTGGAATTCTCTAAGAAGCTGTATTTTAGGAAAAGGTGACTTTGCTGCATCTGTACAGAAGTGCTGCTGGAAAGACCTAACTTTAAAGAACTCTGGAGCTTCCCTCAGGCTTGGAGCCAAGAGCAGGCTTGCAGCTGATTGTGAGACATCTGTCATCAGCGGGAGTTGCCAGTAGTGGAGCTGGGGGCTACAAATGAGAGAGTGACAAAAGTACATGATGACCTAGTGAAAGAAAAGGATTTTCTAGGACAAAAGTTAGTAGCTTATGATAAGAAAGCAAAATAAACTGTGCACCTGCAAGAGGAGGATCAGGTGGGGAAGGATAACTAAAGAGGACAAAATAAGCTATGAGTAAGTTTGGGGCAGACAGAAAAATGCATGCACTGTTGAGAGGGGAATGAGTATGGTGAGAAAACAAGTATGAAGTGAAGAACAAAAAGCAAAGGGATGCAAACACCTAGAAAACACAAGTCAAAGAAAGAAAAACTCCACCCAAATGTATTTTCAGGACTACTTTTCTGTATGGTCTGTTGCTAATGCTGCCAGAATGAATGTTAAACAGTTTAAATGAAATGGTGTCTGGGATAAATTCTCTTTAGGTGTACGTTTCCTAGGCTAATGTGTGAGAACTGCTGGTCTGTTCTTGTTCAGATCATGTGAATGTGAACACAGCAGAGATTTGACTTAGTGTCCCTGTCTGCAAGTACAAGAGGGGAAAAAGTGGAAAGGGAGAGCCTCCCCTGGGAAGAAAGGGAGTGATCCCATTATAAATGAGAGTCATACAACATCCCTTCTGGAGGCGTGTTGAAATTTCACATGGGAGGTAACAGAATAAACAAAGGTTGGTATTACTAATAAAAGAAAATAGCTGGCAACCAAGGAAACAATAATTAGTTGATTGTGGTGTCCTGAAAAGCTAGCAACAGAAACAATACCAGTTAAAAGCAACAGGCCCGATGCATCTCACTTGCAACCCTACCTGTCATTACACTAAGGATGTGTTTGCCTTACTGCTCCATGGGCACTCCTTTGCCAGCAAAATAAACGTGCCCTGACTTCTTGCCTTTGCTTCTTTACTCTTCTTATGGCCACAGTGTTCCTGAGGTTTTATTGTATTTATCTTCCCAATCTAATTGTGAAGTGAGCAAGAAGTTGCTTTTATCTCTGCTTCTCAAATGAGGAACAGAGCCTGCAGGAGAGCTGTTGCTTGCTGCCACGTAGCTTATGATAGGTGAGGGAGTTTCCCAATTACAGGTCCACAGCTTGCTTTACTTACTTTCTGTGGGAGCAAAACCAGTAATGAAGTATGAGTACTTGCAGGGCATGTATAAGTGAATTTTACCTACCAGAAAGTAAATGAACAAAGCTTGCTATTGCAAAAAAAGAGATATCCTCAAATCTTCCATATAGTCTTGAAGAATAGCTAAATAATTAAATACTTGTGTCTGTACAGCAGTAAGACCCTATTGAAAACCAGAACAGTTTCATTTTAAGTTTGGACTGGCAAAGCCTGTTAAGGCCAAATCATAGCAGACATTATTATTTCTTCATAGAGGGGTGCATGGTGACCCAGACAGAAGGAAGCTGTGCAGTGCTCTGGTCATATTTCCAGTGTGGCTGATGATGCAATTGCAGTTGTAATTGCACTTCCTCAGAGGTAACCTTGCTTAATGGCACCAGCTGGTTTAGCTTTGTCATGGTGCAAACTTGTTCCGCATTCCTTGTGATTTTTATCTCTGCTAGCAGTGTGTAGCTGAGTTGTGGGGTGGTTTGTTCATAGCTCACTCTGGGTTACGTAGAAAGTGCTGTGCCATGACAAGTGTCACTTTCCCAAGCCTGGGCACAAGCAGGGAGTGTTTGGGAGGCAGAACTGGGATAAGAGTTCAAGCTAATGCATTTGTGAAGGGTTATACTGGGTAACATAAGCTCAGTTCTTCTTTGGCCAGACAATGGAAGAGTGCAGAATGTTCCCGTAACATTGATTGCTGCCCATCTGTAAAGGCTGTAGCTCACTGCTTTTCATCTGCAGGAAGACAACCATTTGGCTGTGTCTTTTTTTCCTGATTTTTCCCCCCCACCCTTTGTGTTGTGATTTGATACAGACTGTCCATGCTGTGTTTCAGCAATGTCTATTTTGTACGTTAGCTGTTGACACTAAGGTAGGTTTTCAAAAACTTCAGGATCTTCTCCTTTGCTCTTTTTCTTACATCTGCTTTTCTTCTGTGTCCTCTGCATCTACGCTGGGCAAGCTTCCCTTCCCAAGAGAGATCTTCCCAAGAGAGGTCTTTTAGGATTGTTGCTTCCTCTTAATTACCTTGGAGAAGAGAAAGAAGCCATCACTTTGAATTCTCAAGTAATTTATGTGGCTGAAACTGTGCTTCGTTTTGTAGTGTTAATTTATGACAGGATTTTATACTATGAATGCAGGTAAATACTCCTGTTTGTGACATTGCTCTGCAAAGTTAGATAACACCAGTGTTTTCCAAGAAGGCTGTAAATTTATCTTTCATTAGACATTTGTTTGCAGCTATTTTAAAATGTTAACCTCCTGAATTAATATGAAAGCAGACAGTTCAAACGTTCTGGTTTAAACAGCATGTAGAGGGGAGAATTTCTGAAATGTTTTCTTTCCCCTTTCAGTGATTGTCTTGCTTGTAAGGAAAAAAAACCATCTGCATTTTAGTTTCCTCTTTTGGCTTCCCTCTGTGGAAAATGGTGATAATGATGCTTCTCAGTCTCTTTACAATTCTTTTGAGATATGCGGAAAGAAAATGTGGGTAAATAATTCGAATATTTTATGATAATGCTATAATGCAGTTTATTTTTCTTTGTCCATAAAGTGTGCTTGAAAATCTATTTTCCTTCTTGCCTGTTTCAAGATGGGATGAAGAGTTTTCCTTATAACAAGGGTATAATAATAACAATTTTTGAGCTGAAAAACCCATTTTAAGAACTCCAGTGAGATTCGCAGAGGTTGGCAAAAGAATTTGCACTCATGCTCATGGATGGTTGTCTCTGTGCATTGAAGATGAATATCAATATGATTGTATAAATATTACATTAGCGTGCCCTTCTAAAAACAGCCAGTGAGACACCTTTGGATTGCCCTACTCCAGAATGCATAAGCGACTGTGATTTAAATAGGAATAACCTAAATAAGTACTTATTTACATACGTGCTCATAACTCCGTCGTGACTTGTTGGTAGGCAAGGAGATGCTCAAACGATGCATTAGAGCTTTCGGCACCAGTAGATGGCACTAGAGAGCACATTCCGTCGGTCCAGTTTTGCAGCATCAGTAAGCGCGGAGTGGTTGTTGCCGCAGATTTCTGCCTGAAGTTCTTTCTTTGCTCGGTGTTCTTAGTGAAAGCTAAGCCTGTTTTAAGTGCAGCGCTAAAAAGAGGCCTAGGGAACTTGCATTAGAAAACTGCTTCTCTGTGAATGTGCATTGTGCTTTGTTTTTTGGGTTTTTTCCCCTACTGAAGGTCACCTGCTTCATTCTGGTTCTTGATGCTTGTTTGCTTGTGCAATATTTTCAAAGCACAGGCGATTTTAAATGGTTATGTCCATTTGAATATATGAAAGGCTGCAATGAGAATAATTGTAATGGTACAATTAGAGGAACCCGGCTTCCCATTCTGAACAAAAGCCACATCGACAAAAATCTACAGGAGCAGGTCAGCCTTTGTTGAACTGCCTTCCATTTCCTGGTTTATGGGCACTACACAAAATGCAGTCCCTTGCCTTTGATTGGAAATAAACCAACTGTTTGTCAGTCCCAGTGAAAGCAGAATTCTTGAATGCGCCTAACATTCCTTTTTATAAGAAGGCAAGCATGAGAGGTCCTTTGTGGCTAGTCTTACGCCTTTTATTACTGGTTTATCAAACCACCTCCACCCATTCCATGCGGATAATGAACTCACTCTGTCCTTTTAACATAGTTATTAGTCTAGACCGGAGACATGTCAGGTTCATATTTCCACAGAGAAGGGTTTTCCCCTCAAAACCAGATGGTGACTTGAATCATCCAACTGGATCTGGAACATACTTCTTAAAACACTACAATTTGGTCCCATTGGCAAAGATTACTACACTGGGAACCACTCCCAGAAAAGCCTATGAATTGGAAATAAGCTGGTTGATTCCCCGTGGAAAGGATCTAGAGAAAAAATCTTAAGAACAGCATAGGATAAAGGTTATTTTATGTTAACCAGAAGTTTTGTTTCATATTTGGCCTTGGCCTACTACTATACAGAAGTTACTGTACCCAAGTACATGATTCATTTCTGCAAGTGTCAGGTAGTACTTTTTGCTGAAATGTAATGAAAACCATGTGTGATTTGGTTAGAATGCTGTATCCAGCTTGTATCAGATAGATAATGTAAAACAAATGCCTTCAATTTGCCCTGAAAAGAGAAAATGGTATTTTGGCCATGATGACCTCTTCAGAGAATGATCTCTTAACAAAAAAAGAAAAAAAAAAAAAAAGAGAAGGCTGTAATTCATGCCTCATTGGCACTTCTTATAATACATTTTCACTCATGATTTACAATAATTCCTGTTCCAAAGCTATTCTGGGAAGCCAGGAAATTTGCAAGATAGGGATTTCTGTGCTTATATCTGTACTGACCTGAAAAGCTGGGAAAGATGGTCATTAATTTTTGGTTAGGAAAGCATAGTTTATCAGGGACAGTTTCAGATTCTCACAGGGTATTTATGAGTGTTTACCTGCCTAGCTTCTACTGATGAATTTAAGAGTTGGCCACCATTATGTACTTTAATTTTCAGTGTTTTGTAATAGGAACAGTCCCTAAAATTTCTTTCTAAGTGGAAACTTGGCATGGGAATTCTCAGTCCAATTACTTTTGTATAAATTCTGAGATGAATCAATTTGTCCATTTTTAAGTTTTATAGGAGTTCATAATTTTTTTATTGCTACAGTGCCTTATTACAGCCGTGTACCAGTGCAGCAATTCATTAGAAAGATCTTAATTAAAAGGAAAGTTTTCAGTACCTACAGTTAACCTATGATTTTTGGTTTTATTTTATTTTTTATTAGAAAATAGTTACTGAGCACTGTGTCTTAATTACTATAGTGTATAATTTGCAGAAACAAATTGGTTTATTGTGGACTGCTTGGCATTCTCCTGTCAGTGCCTTGTAAGGAAAGGACTATATTAAGTGTTAAGTGTGTGATAATAAGTCTCCAGTTAGGCCTATGTTAGGAAATTACTTTGAAGGTGGGTAAATAATACAGTGTTACCTAACTTAGACACTCTACCAAGCTAAAATCCAGGACATCCAGTTTTGGGTTTGGTGTTTTGTTTTTTTTTTTCTTCTCTCTTGCTTCACCTAGCTGGCATCCATTTTCCATGCCCATCAAAGTTAACTTGTCTAGTTAAGCTAAGCTGAAAAGTATTAACCCCTCTACCCTTATAAGGAAAACAAAGATGAGATAGGTTCATGTGTGTGCCAACTCTCAACTAGTCTTTTTTTTTTTGTTAATGGAATGTAATAGAAATTGCATTAAGATACTTTTTTTTTTTGCCTTAAAATTATTTCAGGAGAAATTGAGTATGTTTTTAAGGGTGTTTCCTGTCACTGAACACTGATGCAAGATTAGATCCTCATAAATAAAATACCATAATTGTATGTACTTGAGTATGCCAGGTTTATGCTTGCTGGTATGGATATGGAATATTTTTAAGACTTTAATGAGGTAAAAATATCTAAAAAGTTACATTCCATATAAAGCCTTGAAACTGACAAGTAAAAGGCTATCATCCTACTTGCTGCCCACAGTTCTTTGTATGATAAAACTCCTGCTTAAGCAATACATCCAGAGCATTAGTGTTACAGCAGAGCCGCTGAGAAGTTAACAATTCACAGAAATAAGCACTTTTCCCTTTATTGTCCACACATCCCTGATTCTCTAAAAAGCTTACTAACTTCCTAGATGAAGAAATAACTTCATAATAGAATTTAAGTAATTCTGTATCTGTGGAAACAATGCATATTGGTAATAGCAGGTGGGTCTGTAGATACAACAGCATGTTTAAAGTGGTTTTTTTGTCCATTTGATCTCTGCTTCATTTGAATGAGTAATAGTGGTAGCAGCAACGACAATGAAAAAAAATAGAAGTGCAGTGTCTTCCTTCACAAAATAATTGAAAGCAAATATATTCTGAGAACAAATGCAGTCTGATTCTCCATTTTATAGTACATGTCTTTCAAACACATCCTAATTCTTGTAAAATTTGAAAACTTGAACATAAGATGGGCCTCAGAGGGACAAGACTGATGAGCCCTGGCTGGGCACCCATCTTTGTAGCTGACATTAGTAGGCTTTGCAGTTGCTGCAAAGACCTGTGTCAGTAGTATTTGAAATGTCCCTGATGAGCTGATTCTTGCCAAGACCAAAGTTTACCATCAATCCAAGGTGATTCTGCTCTGGTCTAATATCAGGTAAATGCCTGTGGTTAGTTCAATGATGACTCCAACATTACTACATAAGATGATGGGTCTGACTGTTCCAAACACTATAGTGTTGTTATCATCATCGTCATTACATAGAGTTCAAAATTAGGCCTCAGATTGAGTAATCCCGTGCAGTTACAGGGAAGAGGTAGCAGGTGAATGTTTGTCTTGACATTCTGTGGCTGTGGGCATCAATATTTCCTCTTCCCTTCCTTCAACCATGCTTTTTTGTCTTATGTGTGCAGCTAGATTAGGCTGCCAGAGTAGAAAATGAAACCGTCTTAGGTTTAGGAAAGACAGGTTGTTTTCACCAATTCATACCCAGAAACTAAGTCTTATGAGGAGCAGTTGAGGGAATTGTGTTGTTTCACATGGAGAAAATGAGGTTGAGGGGAGACCTTATCACTGTCTACTTCAAAGTAGATTGTAGAGAAATGAGGGTTGGTCTCTTCTCCCCAGTACAGGTGATAGGGCAAGAGGAAATGGCCTCAAGTTGCGCCTGGAAAGGTTTAGACAGGATATTAGGATTACTAAACATAGGAATTGGCTGTCCAGGGAAGTGATTGAGTCACCATCCATGAAGTATTTAAAAGGTGGGTAGACAGTGCTTAGAGATAGGATTTGGGTTAATGATGGTTCTTGTCAGAGATATACTAGGCAGTTCTATGAGTATGTTTTGCCTATCAGCAGAGGGGTACACCACTCATCCTAGAACTCTAGGACTTTCTCCTTGATCTATTATAAAGTTTAGCAAATTTTTTGTTTAAGTACCACACTAAGTAACATCTGTTTAATCACCATTCAGACCATCAATTAGCATCACTTAAACAGGACTTCTGTCTCTTCAGAGAATGCATTCCTGAACCCTCTCTTAGCCATTGCAGCCTTACTGTAAATGAAAGAGTGAGAGAATCTTCTCTGTGATTGACATTCAGAAGGGATCATCTCCCTGGGGTGGTGACTGTAGGTGACTCACTGTTGTCCTTCCCTGCTGGACTGCAAATATGTATAATAATAGAGTTCTCTGAGTGGAGTGACTTTCTGGCAGTGTGTGACTTATGTCAAACCACAGGGGTTTCAGATTTTCATGGCAAACCTTTCAGTAGTATCTCTGAAGCAGAAAAGCCTGATGGAAACAGAATTACTCTAGTGAAGTGATTGCTTAATTTGTAAAAAAGCTAAAAGAATACAATGTGACTGAAAAGATTCAATGTTTTATGTAATGATTTTTAACAGCTGTAACGTAAAGCATGTGATTCCTAAAAAGTCTTTGTCAGAGTCATGCTGATTTCTTGTGAAATTGTGTAAGGAAAGGAGAATGTGAAATATACAGAGTAGGCAAGTTTATTACAGAGAACTTAGGTCTTGCAGTTGTCTCAATTAAGGGAGTTGGTTGTTTTTGAGGATGTCATTTCAGATATGTTTATTGCAGTATGATAACTTGCACAAGAAATGAAATCTTTCTGTGGCTTGGCTGTCATAGCTACTATTGGACTACTGGAGTAAAAAGGCAATGAGGTTTTTTTTTCTGAAATCATTTTGGTTTTGTAATAATATGAAATTATAGTGATTTCATAGCCCTTATAGATTGATTATTTAGTTTGGGTTTATTGGGATGTGTCCTAATGTGTGTATCTTATATGAGCAATACATTATAATAGAACTTGAAATCTCCCTTAAAATTCAAATGTTTCTATACACTTTTTGTGAAGAGGTAGTGGTTTTGGTTTGTTTTTTCTTTTTTGTGATTGCTGTTTTTAATATTAATCAATTGATGTATACTTTAGAGGATTTTACTGTTACTTTATTCTTAGTTTAGAATTTGGAGTGGAAAAGTCCTTGTGTAACTTTAGGGGTCAGTTGATTCCCCTAAAGAGCTGATGAGAAGGAGACCTGCTGAAGTCCTATCCTAGAAAATACATGGCAGTCTAAGTTGGAATTGTTCTACTGGGAACTGCCTTTCTTTTGCCTGGGGATGTGTTTGGGGCATGGGTGGTGTCTACTCCATGAACAACATCTTAGATTGAGGTTTGAATCCCTCTTCAGATGTCCAGAAATTGGGGGACCAGTTTAAATAGTGTAATTTTTGAAAATAGGAAACAGATGGCTCTTTTGTTTGTTATTCGGAGTTGGTTTTGTTTGTTTGTTTTCTTGAATGCATGGAGTTTATTTTTTAAAAGTTTCTTGGAATTTTCCTGGGATAGAAACTTTTTGAAATCGAACTTGAGGGGTGTAGTATTATCACAAACACTGAAGGCTAAGTTTTTAAGAAAAGAATAATTAATATGCAATGAATCATGATGAAACTGTGAAGATAGTCCATCCTGGTCAACAGAAACAGCTTTTGGATTGGCCATACACCTGTGATATTATTTTTGTCCTTATTGCTATCATTCTTACAGATACTAGTGGTGTTCTCATTGCTAGTAGTAATGCGTCATTGCAGATCTTACTAAGTTCAAGTGCAGCTGGACTTCTCTTTTTTGTGTGACTGATTCTGCAAGAGACAATCTCTTTTTGTGAAGCGAATGTGATAAGGTTTTTGTTTATTTCTTAGTTGATTGGGGATTTTTTTTTCCTTGGTCAAGCCTGATGTCAAGCCCAGAAAGTGTCTGTTTTGCAACCTTTAAAAGCTCAGCAGAGCTGTAATGTTGCAAGTTAAGAAGTGTATGTAAGGTTTTTTTGCTAGGCTTGCTATATTAAAAAATGTTGCTTCCGGTCCATTCATAACAGAATCTAAGGGGAATTAAATACATTTGTAGTACAGTGTGCAAAACAATTAAATCAACTGATGCGCAGCTTGAAAGCCTGTCTGAAAGGATTGCTGAAACATCTCTGAAGATATTTTTGGATGTCAAAAAGATACGCGATACTACTGCTGAGAAATTCGACATTATGACTGAACTACATATTACACAAGAAATTAATAATTTGATATGTCATTATTTTTAAGTGGACACCTTGGAAAAATTAACTCTGAAAAACAATACCTGAGGAATGCAGTAAAAGTTCCTCAGTGTTGTCACCAGAGCTGAAGGTCTAGTGATAGGTTAATTTCTGCTCGTAGGAGATGATCCACAGGGAACAGAGCTTTATCTCAGTGCACTTACCAATATGACTTTGTACTCTATCTTTGAGTCTTGTGGAAAGCTAGGATGAAAACTGTGTGGCTGGGTCAGTTTTGACTCTCAATTTGTGTTCAGAACTGGTAGAGAAGATGTCTAGTGTCTTTGTTCTGCATCTATGCAACTTCAGGTGATACTGAATTTGTCACTGACGTCTTCATGTGGTGGATGGTACAAACCAGAGCCACAGCTGTGCTCTTGATTTCATTTGAGTCATACCTTGAGGAAGCCACCAAAGTTAGAACAGATGTGGAACTGTTCTGAGGGCTTTTCCTCAAAATTACTTGTTTCCAGAGGCAAGGGTCTATAAGAAAAGACCTATAATAAATCTCATCCCATAGATTTTATGAGGGGAAAAGGCCATTTTTTTTCTTTTTTATTCACAAATAAAACTAATGATTGATGGCTTGAAGTATGAAAAGAGAGTTGGCAAGCCAAATCAAGTCAAACAGCGTCATGATTCTGGGAAAAAAAGAAAAAATTATTTTTCTTTGTGTAGTTTTCCTGTCTTTACTCAGAAGAAGAAGTGGCTTTTGCCAAGAAATATTTCGTAATTGGGAGTGGATATAGGACCGGAAGGCTCTTTTGTTATCCTTTTTTACAGTTCTTCATGGAAGGTGTGAAGGGTTCATTTGGTAGTGGTTTTGCTGTGCTAATTTTTTTTACTCTGTCTGGAGATGGAGACAAGATTGCTTGTTTCTTTACTACTGCTGTGGTTGTCTTTCTTGTTGTGCTGACCTTTAAATCTTTATTCCCTTATGATGCTGTATGTGGAACACAAAATTCATGACTTTATATGCTTCCATATAATCCTCCTGCCATTACACTCAGAAATAAATAATATTTATGGGGTTTACTTTTTCATATTTGATTTTCTTGTGGATTTACATTGGCAAAATTTTGTAAAGGATTTCACTACTTGTAGAGTTGAAATTTGCTGTTCCCTCATCTGTTTGCAGAAAACAAATAAAGAGGAGGATGTTAAATATGAGTATACACAATTTCCACTCTTATTTATTAGGACTTGAGTGCATGACCTGCTTTACATGGTAATGGACTTAATTAAGAATTTGGCTATTAAATGTAAATCATTTCTGCCCATTAGGTAATTGCAATTTCTTTTCACTTCTACAGAGTCTCTCTAGCCCTGTAAACAAGGGAAGAGGAGAAAAAAAGAGCTTTAAAAATAATAATGATATCCTACTTCAATGAAGCACAGTTCATGAAGAATTTAAAAAATAATAGAAATTTTCAGTTGGGAAGGAGTGCGCATCACAGCTGAAGAAACTTGGTTTCAAACCATCTTTCCCTTCTTATTATGTTGAAATAATGAAAAATCTCCGAGAAAGCCATTTAGGAGAAAGCTGCAGAATAAGGGGCTGCATGACTGCAATTCACAAACTTGCGGTGCCATGCAGTGGCAGTGGCAGAAGCATTTTACACCATCACAGATTTTCTTGAGCAGTGATGACTTAGTAGCCACTAGGTCATATTTAAACTTCACAACTGCCTTAAGATGTTTGGAAGGAAGATGTTCAGTCTCAATCATGTGGAGTACCATGATTGCTCTATTAGTGATGGTCCAGCTACTCATCAGCACACAGCAATTTAAGATGGAAGTAAAAAAATGCCCTGTCCATCTGAAACTGGGAAGTGTCGGTCCTCTGGCCAAGCTGGTGGAAGCTGCCCTGCCACAGGGAATAGCGGTATAGTGGAGGCCAACACTGCTTTTTTTTGTTTGCTCATTTTTGGCTTTTTTTAAGGGTGAAAGAGTCATCAGTGCTCAGGAAATCAGTCTGAAAACACGGTCTAGTTTTGCCATGTCTCTGCTATGCCATTCTGCAATGGAAAGATGAGTACTGCTAATGTCCTACCTTTCCTGTGTAAATTTAATAAAATATATGTATTTATTTGCTTTCATACTCTTTTTATGTCAAATAGGTACTGTTGTCTAAGTTGTAGCATAACCTGATGCTACCTCATGTATGATATTTAAGAGAAAGCCTACTTTGGGTTGCTATCTATGTATTTCTCTAAGGTAAAAGCACTTTTTGATTTATTTTTATTCTTCTAGTAGTATATTTTCACTGTGCATTTCAAAAAGTGGTGAACAATAGCTCTGATTACTCCACACAGACTGTGTTCCTCCAGAATATATTATCTCAACAGGGACTTGGAGTGAAAAGAAAGCTTTTTCCTCACTTTCTAGCAATAAGTCAATGGACTCTTAAGAGGACAAGCTTTGCCACAGATGCAATTCTTAGGCTGTGAGCAAGCAGAAGATAAAAGAGATCAAAAGCTTCAAATTCTAGTGAGGGGGGAAAAAGCTGCTGTTAGCAAGGGGCCAAAAGCTATAGCAACACAACTATTTTCTAAGAAGTGAAGACTTAAAAGGAAGTTTTAAAATGTGTATCAAACAAAATCTAGTGTATGTTCTCCGTGAACAAAGGGGCATATGTAGGTTCACTACTTTCTATCTCTTGGTGAAAGATAAACAGAAATCTTGTTTGATTGGTCTCTTTTGTATTCACCTAGTTACAGAGAAGACAGTGGGTGAAGGAGCCGCTAAGAAGCTGGAAGGACTAAGCATAGCAAATGTGTTTTTATTGTTCAGGAAGCTGAGTTTCAACTGCTGGCTTGAATTAGTATATAAAATACAGCTTTTCAACATCTTGTGTTTTATTAAAGAATTATATTTCATTTGATCACAGTTGTCTTTTTAAGGATTCACAACTTTAGCTGACCTAAACAGCACCTGAGGCTGAGGGAGACCACTAAATCATCCTTGGTACTAAAGCAGCATTCAGGCTGTCATTTCAAGTATCTCATATTTCTTTCTTGCTGCACATAAAAGCGTTTACTGCAGAGGACTTTGAGGTTTGTTACATTAACAAACACATTAAGTTCTGAAGATGAAATCTATCTTCCTTAAAATGTGGAAGTAATTGTGTAATTAATTTACATTTAGATATGCAATCATATATAATTTGTGAGTCCTTATAGGCTTCTGTGCCATTTGCACAAAAGCAGGTTGTTTTTATGTATGCCCAGGAGATGCAGTTCTCATCAGTGGAATATATGCTGGAATTCAGAGATAGCACTTCTCACACTGTTGTAGGCAGCATTAGGAATAAAATCTTTCAGTGCAATTGTGACACAGAAGAATTATATGGTGGTGACATTTTGTTCTCCCAAATTTTAGTTACAGTCTTGTTTTCTCTGGGAGCAGTTTTGCCAGGTCCTTTTCCATTCAGTATGAGGAAATGACGTAAACTGACAATACTGTGGCTCTGAGCTCCAAAACTTGGAGGGAAAATTCACAGTTGTGTTTTCCCATTTGAGAGAAAATGCTTTCCAGTTAATTGCACAGTTCAGGCAATGGTAGTTTACTCTGGAAAGATTCAGTCTCCAAGACAGATATATAAAAACCAGAGGTTTCACAAGAGCTTCTGCATGTTGTACACAGAATGTGAGAGATAGCGAGCTATAAAATATTGATAAGGACACTAGACCCACTGTGCTTTTTTTTTTTCTTTTCTCCATTTCAGCAGGATTAGGTAATGCTGTTAAATTTTTTTGCACTTTTTTCCTCTTTCTAACTTGAAATATTTTATAGCTGCGTTTCTTCTGAGACATTTGTAAAGCCTATGCACATGCAGACAAAATACACCATGAGCCTGAATAGAGTTTGGTAAATACACAGAAGGATTTTTTTCTCCCTCACATATATGTGTGTTCATCTAAGTCAAAGTGCTCTTTCTAAGATCACAGAGTATTTTGATGATCAGAGGTTCAGCATTAATAGTATGCCAGAATGAGAATGATGAATCCCTAAATAGTGTTTTGTTTTTCCACTCTGATGGCACTGTACAAATTAGACAGAAGCTTGAGGTCCTTTTCTGTTACTTCAGATTTGACATACTTCATTTTGTGCTACCACAATCCCAAACTGCTCCTTAAGCTATCATAAACATAGCTAGACCTTTTATAAATCCTTGACAAAGACTTTCACATTATCAGCAGGGAAAGTGATCTTTTTCTCCTGTTCTGCTATCTGTATGCCTTCTACAGCAGTAATCCTTTAATTTACTAAAGATAAAAATGCAATAGCTTGGTTATAACAACATGCCTAGCTTATCCCTCTGTTTGGCCTTATTGATCTAATTACAGATTAATTATCCACATGGGTGCACTGGTCTTTTATGCAGTATGTAGATCCATTTAAATCTGCATTCCTCTAGAACCTTTGCAGGAAAAAAAAAAAAGCACTTGTGAGTCAAATGTCTCGCTGGCATTCATGGTCCAGAAATTCTTAAGTTCATTAATTAGACTGGCTGAACATTCTGTGTGGAGCAATTTCATTGTGGTGATCAGCAAACAATGCCCTTATTAATCCTGTGTTAGCCAAATGAACTAACTTGGGAATCAGAGTGTTAGACTCTCCAGCCCATATCTTAGGCTTCAGAGAGTACAATATGCTTAACTGAGATGTTGAACTCGCAGCTTCCCCCACTGGTTGTCCTATTACTTTAACATAATCTGAATAAATGTAGATCATGAAGCCTTTTGTACCTAACAGTACAGGAGAAGGTCTGGTTTATTTTAATTGGCCTAAGTCTTGTTTCAATCTCCCTTATAATTTGGGCTCTCCTGGACCATTAATAATAATCAATTTGGTCACAACCCTACATTTCTCTATATCATGTCCTTTTTAAGCATCCCATGAAAAGATCTTAATGGTATCTTTCTGAGGCTTAGATATTCTTTTCATTTTAGTCTGTTGCCTTTTGCTTTAATAAGGAGGATATGTCCTTTGGCTTTAATCAGAATTTGAATGTGTTTAGATAGTACACAACATTCAGGAGCACTTTCTTTTGACATCCTTTGGTACCTACTAACTTCCTGCCCACCTTCAGTACCTAACTGCCCATGGTTGAAGGCAACTGCCCATTGCCTTCAAATCTGAAGTTTTTCATTCTCACATCATTTTGCAATAGGTTCCTCAAATTTGAATAGGGCAAAAAGTTGCTGTATTAAAATTGCTATTTTGAAATAATGCTTGCCATAGATTTTTTTCTTTCTTTTCTGTGTTGAAAAGAGTTTACTTAAATTCTGGCAGACTTTTCTCAACTTTTTCACCTCTTTTGTGAGTTGCTCTTTTGCTTCCTGGAGTGTCCTATCCTCTACTACACATGCTTTTTGGGATATGGTACTGGAGATGATTAGTTGGAACAGCCCAAAGCAGAGCCAAGGGCTGATTAAGAGTTAAGCAACAGAGATGATCTGGGCTCTCTTCCTAGCTCTCCTTTCTTTAACTTTATACCTCCATCCTTTGAAATGTTTACAAGTATGATGGGTGTTTTTTCCTGAAGCAGAAGTTACGAATTTGCTGGAAAGCTATCTGTTAAGAAACTTAATTTATACATTAAATCAGTCTAAATAAATGCTGTGGTCCTTCCCAGCTTGGCTATGCACGAGCACATTTGTAATGGGCTGAGTTGTCAACAAAGCATTCTCAACAATAAAGGGACTTTATATTTCTCTCTGGAAGATAACAATTCCTGTATTTCACAGATACTTTTGACAACTTGGAATAAAAAACCACCAACTGTTCTGCAGTCTTCCTTATTGCTATAGCATTAGTGTTTTGTCTGTGGGGTTATAGAATTGCATATGATTATCCTTGGCATCTGTATGCTTTCCTGCTGGGCTGTGCTACCTCCTAGATGCATTCAATTTTAACTTAACTGTTGCAGGGGATATAGATTGCAGCTAAAGAAACAGGAATATTTGCCCTCTGTTTCCTCCAGTAGTTCAGTATTGCAGATGTTCTTCCTTTTCATGCTTTTTTGTTCAAGTCTTCAATTCACTACTGTTTCCATCAGCTGGGTAGTTTGTTAGCCTATTCTGTGTCTTATCTTTAATGTTCAAAGGTATTGTTTAACTTTTAATACAGTTCCTGGGTTGTTACAATGCTACTGTTTGTGTTTTCCAGGCTGGAGAGTTTCATATTTGTGGCTTAAATCATGTAACGACTTATACATGCCTTTTATGCAGTAGAAATTCTTGCAATTTTCAGTCACAGAGTATTAATTTTATGGAGTAAGAAAACATTGGTAAAAATTTACCAGTAAGCAGCATTTTTTATAATTACACAATGTATTTTTGGTGAGCTGTAGCTTCAAATACTTCTACTTTTTTCCTTTGGCAGTTGTGTATTTTGAATCCAATATATGAGTACTTCTCTGAGTGGCTATTGTTTTGGAAAAATTGCTATGGGTCTCTGATGAGATAGACTGGTAGTTAGGCTTTACTAAGGTGGAAAAGACCACAGTTGTGCCCCAGACTTCAGGAGGGCCAGGATTGGGCCCCTGAACTTAAGTGGTTCAATGAAATGCTGCTGCATACCCCTGCCTTTCGGAATTTATCAACTGCACCTTCTTCAAAGTGCTTATTCTCTTGTGTTGTGAACCATGTCATTACACAGAGTATGGGTAAATGGACAGTGTTAACTGTTGCCAAGAATGAAGCCCCAGTCCTTTCTCCTTACTCTTTGTGCCCTGTGCCAACATCTCACCATATAGCCATATGGTTCCACCCTTTCCCTTGTGTCAGCTTTTGCAGTAACACAATTTGTCGTACTAGTCCATCAGGAAGCCAGTCAGGTTTTCTTCTGCTGTATTTTTCTGCCAGATTAGAAAAATGCATTGGCTTGCCAAAGGATCTGATGACAGCTTACTTTTCAATCTGACAACTGTCTGAGAAAAGAGCTTTGCAGACAAACTGTATGCCATCTCTGTAACAAGCTTTCCCACAGCCAGCTTCTCCCCTAGAGCCCAATTTTGGGGAACAAATGCTGGATGTAAGTAAGGGGCAAAACACAGGTCTGCAATATCCTTGGTTGGATAGTGCTATTTTCCTACTGGAATTTCACTTGTGGAACAAAATCACTTACTTAGGGTGGTTGGATAGTCAAAAAAAGAGGTCTTGGTCTTGATTTGAAGGCTAGCTCTGCGGGCTCTCTGTTATGTGTGTTTGTGGTGCAGTACCGTGCTGCTTAGGGCCAAAGACTGTAGTTGCTACAACACTGTTCATTAATTTAGAGAGTATCTGTCTTTACAGGAAGGCTTCTTGCAGTGTTGCCTGTCTAGCCTGGAATCTGTTGCTGTGCAAAGCAACTTGGCCCTAATTTTAGAGTGGAGATTGCTTGGAGGAAGAGAGTCCTGTCTAGTGCTACTGAAGGATTTCAAGATGACTAAGGATATTGATTATGTACTTATGAACAGGCATGTAAGAGAATGCCTGTTCATCAGCAGTGACTAAAATAAAGGGAGCAATATATTTGCTTCAGAAAAAAATCCCAAACACAGTATTTTTTAAAAATATTTTGATGGGAATATATTTTTTTTTTAATACCTTTGCCTTCTAATAGAGACTCCCAGAGTGAGCTCAATTTTCTGTCCCAAACATATATACATACAGTCTTGTCCCTTCTCTTCAGGGTGAAAAACTCTTTTTCTACATGTGACTGCGATCCATTCATGCTGATCCAGTGTATGGGACACCTATGTCCTGAGACATGTGCCCAAGAAGTGATAAAGAAAGCATACCGCATAGGACATTTTCAAGTAATGTTAAGGCAAGCTGGATTAGTGACTGAGAGAAGACTGAGCCTGTAGAGTGTCTCCTTGCTGCCCACTCCTGAACAAATAGACTTTAGGAATAAGGAGCCCAGACCATGGCCTAAATTTCCTCCTTTTGTTGAAAAGTGCTGGGAGTTACTGATGTGAGTCAGACAGTGGATTTGAGTAGGCTATGGGCAGGCCACATTGCTGGCACACAGATGGTGTGGGAATAGGATCATACTAGGAAAATTTTTCTGGATGAAAGCACATAGACCAAGGTATCCTCTGCCTGTGGTGGTCTAAGGACACTCCATGAGCCTGAAGTGGAAACAGTCTGCTCCATTGTGATGCTATAGCTGAGACCTTTTTCAGGAATAAGTTCACCGTGGAAATGGCCAAAGGGGATGGAAAGGATATTCCTAAACCAGAAATTTTGTGGCTTTGAAGGAATGTGTTTTGAAGAAACTTTCATATATCTTGTGGCACTCCATAGGCTGTGGATTGAGTGAAATCTTCCCAGTGGGGAAGATTCCCAGTGGGGAAATCTTCCCAGTGGATTGAGTGAAGTCTTCCTAGTGGGGAATTTCCTCTCAGGGGAATTTAGAGTTTCATGTAGCTGGTCACTGAACTGACAGTCCAAGTTTGATTCCTGGGAAATAAGTCTTCTAACAGAAAAAATTATTTTGCCTTTTGGATGAGGAAGAGACTTGCCTAAATGCTAATAAAAGGATTCTGGTTTCCTAGTTGTGATGGACTCAAGCCCCTTTAGAATACAACTAATAGAAATTTCATTTAATGGTGTTGTCATGAGTACCTTGAAACTTCAGATAAATGTCTTGCCTCACATCTTGCAATCCAAAAAGACCACTGTATTTCATCAGAGTGAAGTTGCCATTTTTCTAATTCTAGGTGACATCAGGTTTTGGAACAGAGCTAACTTATCCAGAAAAAAAAGATTTCTTGTTTTACAGCAATACAGCCTCCACATTTTCTTTTGTTAATTTATCAGCAAAGCTCCCATTGTTTTGGTTTTTTTTGCTGGTGATAAATTACATTTTTTTATGGAGTGCCGAGTCATAGTAATTTCCTTGTTCCAGTTTCATTAACTTCCTGGTAGTATTGTCTGGAGCAACCAGATGCTGATGTGTAATCCAACTGTTTCCCTAGTATGTGGGAAGCAGTAAACTTTTTGTTTATCTCATAAACAGTTCTGGCTATATATCTTTGGCTGTTTCTTTCCCATGGCCATATTAAGGCTGGCATATACTCTGTTCCCATTGGCACCACGTAGTGCCTAGAAACAGGGACAAAAACAACCCACATCTATGTCATTAGTCTGGTTCACAGACTTAGAGAGGGTTTGTTTTTGTTTTAAAATCTGTCTGGGTTTTGTTATTTTAGGTTTAATCTATACATGTACAGTCTATGAGAAGCTGGAACTTTGCTATTTATCATACAGTTGAATAGATTCTTCTAGAATCTTGCCTAAAATTTTTTACAAAAGAGGAATATTAACATTTAAAACCAATGGAAAGATATTAAACAAGATAGGAATTTTGTATCCGTTCCAAGTATTAACTGTTAAGATAAATGGTTTCACTAAGCATCAGCCTGTGTTTCAGTACATGTGTGGATTTTGCATTGAATCTATAAAGTGCTATTTCAGATTAACAATTTTCTTTTAACATCTTGTTCAAAATACTTCATAACTGGTTTTGGGCTAGTCTCAGAAGGGTCTGAAATCTTGAATTGCTGTTTATATTGTTGTAGCCAGTAATATCAGGGCCATTATCAATCAACTATATATCACATTTGTAAATTCTTTCTATATTTTGAGATTAAATATCTTTATTTTCCTTAAGATTAGTTCAAAATACATCAACATCTGACATTCTCTCCAAGTTATTCTGTCAAAGTTGGATATTTTTAGCAACAGCAAATATGTGTAACTGTGAGCAGCTATTGCAGTAAGATTTGTGTTCATTTTGAAGTGTTGAAATGGTTACTTGAAAAGAGTGTGAAGAAAGTAATGCATCGTACCTTATTTGGGATTTCTTTGCTGTATGTTCTTTGTAGCGGGTTTCATAAAAACCATGCTGATAAATGTTTGTCAGTGCCGCTTTCATGGGGATATCCTTACTTGAACATTTTCAACCTGAGTTACAATTTGAAATATTTGTTTTTTGAACTTGCTGAGGATGATTTTTTGAAAGTTCGATTTTGAAGCTTAGATCCGAACAATTTGAATTTGAACCCCTGAATAACATTTGCAGGACTGGTGTTATCGTGTTCCGTCCCTGTAGACAGCTCCTTTGCTTTATTTTAACTGGCTCAGAAATGTAGTCATTCTAATCTTTGCTTACATGACCAGATTGAGATTGGAATTCAGACTGATTTTTACAGTGTGGCACATTTATAGTGTTTCTTTTAGATGGAGCAAGATAGTAGAGTTGGCTGCAACGATATATCTATGTATGCAGTATAACCACTTGCAGGTCGAGATCCAGTACTGAGGCATATATAAACAAGGCACTGAAATACTTCCATTTTGGGTGCCCAGATATGTGGTGGGCTAGAACTGGACACCAAACATTCCTATGCAATCTGCAGGGAGATCAAAGGGCCTTAGAAAGATAACTATGTTTATGCAGTAAGGTTTCTGTCACTGGCGACTGTGAAATGAGACCAAGCCTTTCACCTGCATGAAAAGCCACCTTGGAAGAACATAAATGGAGTTTGGGAGTTCTTCTCAGTTTAGTTTAGACAAAGCTTCTGAGAGCTTGCATGGCTTTGCAGAGAGCTTCCTGAGCTAGGAATCAACAAACATAGAGAGTAATATACTAAAAAAACCTTTCTTGTCTGTTACCTGCTTCTAGCTGTAGCTCAAGATCCAGAATTCAGAATTAAGTGATGTTCTACATGTGAATACTGGAAATAGCAGAAAATAATTTACACCATATTGGTTTTTTGTTTGTGTTTTTTTTACAACTTTTTATATTGTAGCTGATACTACAGGATCTATGCTACTTTACTGTCCCGTAGTCTGAAAGTGATTCTTTTTGTTGCAAAATACAATGAAAAGCTTTAGAATGCTCTTTCTTACCTATCTAAGTTTATCTATCCTGATGATTAGGTGCCAGATCTATTTGAAATTGCCCTGCATTTTGCTTTAGATGCCTGCAACCTCACTTGGATCTCATACTTAGCTTTGTCTACAAAATTATTTATATTAGCCTACAGAAATGCTGGAACTGGTTCCTCAGATAGATGAAGTAGTCTGGCTGGAGTATCTCCATAACACAAGTATACTAAATGCTGATTTAGGTAGTTTACTTGGTTAGCTGTCTTTAGATAGAACTGAATCATGAAGTGTAGCACTATTCTGTTGCATGTAAAAATTCTGAGGTTGGTAGCAACTGCAGTTCTACTCAGGCAACTGTAGAGCAATGCCAAAATTCCTATCATCATCTAAGTTCAAAATTTGCTGCTTGCAAAGTAGTTATTAGTTTGGTCCATAGAATGTCTGCCAGAATGGGCATAGCCAGTGGAAGTTTTACTATTGTTTCTTTGTGTCACAACAATGAAAAAACACCGAAAACATTGAATTTAATGTTCTAATGACTCTTGGGTTTGATTTTTTTTCATTAAAAACATTTATTTATAGTTAGTGCTTCTGTGTCTCATAAAAGTAGTAGGCATGAACATCAGAGTTACAGGAACTGATGTTTTTATGCAGCTCCAACTTTTTATTAATGTAGTTTATACATTTTCAATGTACTTACTTGTAGTGCATTAAGGTATTAAAAGTAATGGCAGTAGGGTTGAAAATACTTGAATTCTAATAATAAACATTTTATTGGAAGGAAGGGTACTTGATTTGTATTAAAAATAATTACTACATCAGTTGCAGATATTTCAGTTGTCCTGAAACTAGAAGGTAAAACTAAGATACATACTGTAGTTCCTAATATGTTGATATTTTCCCACATACTTGCTTTAAAATTAATCAAACTGGATCTTGTCCTTCAGATTAGCATTGCAGGTATTTTAAAAATTTTTAACGATGGAGTTGGTATCTTCTAATCTAATTGATCAGTTTTAAAATAGTACAGTTGTTTTATAAAAATAGTAACAGAAAATAACAAATAATCACTGTATTAAAATTGTCATAGAGCTACTGCTTAAAAGTCCAATCTGGAAATTCATTCATTCTAGGAATGCGTAGTCTTCATTTAAAGGTGCCCACAAAATAGATCTGATTAAAGACAATAGAACTGCAAACTGGATTGTCTTAGAAATGTTTGTATCCTGCCTATAAGGAAATTGTCACCTTGATTGTAAGAAATTACAGTTTTGACAATGAGAACAACTTCAAATACAGTAAATCAGACATGTCTTGGATATCTTTTGTGCTAATCCTAGGTAGGCTCAATTCAAACAGGTTAGTTTCAAATTATTTGTGTAAATCTCTCTTTTGCTTTCAATATTAAAAAACTTCTGTACACTTCTGAGTTGCATGACCCTGTCTCATCTGATGTGATAGTGTAGTTTAGCATCTCTTCCAACACTTTTGGTGGGCACAGAGGAAAATAAGGTGGTTGGAGCCTGATCTTTGTGAGAGATCAAAGAGCATGGGAGAGCCAGAAGGGAAGGTGAAAACAGTAACGGATTGAATGAATAAATCTGCTGAAAGTAGTAAATGACCACAATGTAAAAGCAGTTTTATTTTTTTCTTTCTTTTATTGGCTGGTCATGCCAGACTAGAATAATAAAATAACACCAGTGGAGCTACCTTGCATTTTCCTCTCCACCTCCTTTCTCCTCTCCTTTCTTCTCCCCTCCTCTCCACTCTCCTCCCTGGCATTGTTAATTGCTTCTCCCACTATAAAATTCACGTGACTGTGGAAAGCTGGAAGTAATGTTTTAACCTGTCTTCCAGGGGTGGGTGCCAGCAAAGATAGAGGACAGCCTGCAGTATGTTTTTTGGTTTCAGACTTTCTTTTCTGACACCAGCTGGCAATGAAGCACTTGATGTGTTTAGCAGGCAGGAAGGATGGCTATGAAATGGTTTAAAATAATTTTGAGGAGTACTGAAATCTGTGTAAAAACCAAACATATGAAAGATGTTTCTATATTTGATAGGAACTGTAGATGAAAAGCTGAGCATTTGTGACTGTTTAGAAGTTGAACATCCTCAGTTTTGAGAGGCTCAATCCCTGGTGGTAGGCCAGATTTAACTGCAGTCTGGAACAAAAATCTCCAGAAAATGTGCTGTTGAGAAATCCGGAATTAACCCTTGGCAAAACAAGCACAGTTAATATTCCTTGCTTGTTTTGGGACAAGGTTATGACTTATGTCTGTGATTTGCTTGGTTTTTGTTAATCCTTGTTCTCAACCTTAATGCAAATATGAAGTTTATTAATTCCATTTGTGGGTAAGATTTATTCTTGCTTTTTTAGTGTCTTCAAATGCTGTAGAAGGTCTTTTCAAATTCATAGAGAAGGACCACTTTGGTTAGCAGGTTTTTGAGACTTGAAAGCATTGCTGTTACTCTGCACTGTTAAGTCTTCCATTTTGGAAAATCAGCAATGAAATTTAGTTCTATAAATCTAAACAAAATTTTCTTAAGTGCTTAGTATACCTTGGATGTATTCTAGGCTTGCTTTTAGATTTCATCTAATGTTGAGGTTATTTGTGTCTTTTACATAGGTACCTGGGAACTTTGATCCTTTTACATAAGCCAGATATCTCATCTGTTGTATATGCTGTATATAATAATTTTTTTATGCAATCTTTGGCCATAATAAAGAGAATCACATGTAAATCTTGCTAGGTAGGTGTGAAATATGTAGAAACTTGATGGTGGGCTGGACTGAGAAAGCACTCTGGCATATATTGAGAAACTTGGGCAACTTAACTGAAAAGATTAATGTTTAACTGACTATTTTTTTGTTTTATTTTGAATTAGCTGGAAGCAGTATATGCATTTTGCTAATTTGCAGTGCATGTGAAATAACACCAGCAGGTGCACAGGTAAGTAAATTTTCACTATATATGGAGGGAAAATTATTTGTCAGTGATGGATAATTCTATTGTGCCAATTTATCAGCAGATTTGAAATGTCATTTCACCTCAGATTTCTCACAAAATTCAGAATAAGCATTCTGAAACTAAGCATTCGCAAACTAAGGACTAACTGAGTAAATTTATGATTGTGTAGAATAAACTATTAAAAAACATAGTAAGTGCATTTAAGATAAATTATCAGAATTTACAAGCATTAATTTTTAAGAAGAAAACATAATGGGATATCATACTAACAAATGCATTTTTCAAGTGTTTTGATGGTACTTGCTTTTCTTTCATGTGATCTGATTTGTGTGGCAGAAAAAATATTCAGACAGAAGTCATTATTGTCACCTGCCCTCAGTATTTTCAGCTAAGAATATTAATATTTGGAGCAAATAAGGGACTACCATAAACTATGCCCAAAGAGCCATAGATGTCACTGATTTAATGGGCTGATAAGAATATATTCTCAAATCCTGTCTCAGAATATTCCTTGCCCTTTGGATTATTGGCTGGTGATCTAAAAGAGTGATCTAAAAACTAACTGATGGAGATTTTGGGGATTTTATGTAGGCATCTTTAACTAATGTAGGTTCTGAAGACTTTTTTTTTTCATTTTAAGGATTAAATGTTTTTCTGCTGATACTACAGAATAGGTTGTGATGTGTGAGAAAAGGAAAGACCTGATGTTTCAACCTTTTTGCTTTAACTCCTGTTTCATATTTATTTACAGTTCTTTATGAGACTGCAATGATCTTTGTTCCCTTTGGCCGTATCACTGTGAGGTCTGTAACTGGGTTAGGAGAGACAAAATGTGTCAAGGGAGTTGAAACAATACATTCGTTAATGGAGGGAAAGCACAAGAGTATGCTAGGTATAAAATCATTAAATAGGAAACTTGGCAAATGGTACAAGGCATCCATGTGAAGCTTTAAGTAATGGCATTTGGCACTGTAGTTTTCAGAACTTCAGATGAAACACAAAAATAAAATTACCACTTTTTGACAAGTAAAGGAATTTGGACTTTGAATTAGCAGTGGACTAAAGAATGATAATAGGTGTGGATTGAAACTAAATGGTGTTTCAGATCATTGAGCTGCTTGAAAATAACATGTGTGGTGAGTACTGTGGAAGTTAAGACTCTCTTAAATGCCTAATTAAGCACAGTTCTGTCCTGCATTGGAGAATAAAAATGTTATGTCACTTGCTGCTTTGTACTTATCTGACTGATTTAAATGGACAGGCAGTCAAAAGATTTAGCTTCTGTGTGGTAAAGTTCTTCTGATTAGTCTGATCTGCTGGCTCAAGAAGGGGTCATGCCCTGAGGCATACATCTATAGTCAGAAAGATGGACACAACTATAATCACAGTTGCCCAGAAAACATTGTGTAAATCATAATGAGCAGGTGGTTGGCACAACCGATGAGCATTTTCAACTGTGTTCTATGTGGGTGCTGAAGTCCTGTAGCTGTGGCCTGATTTAAGCACACACATATGTGAATTTGGATATGACAAAGACATTGAAAATTAATTTTTCACAGGAGAAATATCCATGAAAAAGCATGAAAGAACCTCCCTTCTACTTCCTTGAAAATGGGCTGACAGTTGATTAAACTTATGTAAAATAAATTGGACAATTTGACATGTAAGATCCTTTGCTTTCCAGCAAACTATTGAGTTCGCTGGCCACAATCCAACAGAGAAAACAAAATGTGCAGAATAAACACTGTCTATAGCAGGTGGAGGTAATGTCTTATTATACACAAATGCTGTTTTGTGTTGTATAACCTGGGGACAATTTAGCAGACAATTTTGTACTTAGAAAAATCATGGTTTATGCAGAAAAGGAGAACCACGGATAATGAATTGTCTACATCTGAAAATACCACACTAGATCTGAAACACATGTCCTGCCACATTGTCTTATGATTTCAAAAGCAGAGGAAGGAAGAGAGATTATTAAATTTGATTTCACTCCCTCATATCACTTTAAAACAGATGTTTAAAACCAAAAAATGTATCCCTTCTTTCCAGTGTTTATACTTAAATATTTTAGTACTGATGTTTTGTCACTCAAGTCCAAACAAACAGTGGCCCGTATTCATCAGACAACTGAGAAAGGACTATTGTAATTTTCTGTATGCAAACCCCAATTTTACCAAAAAAAACCCAACACCCAAACATAATGAAACTCCACTGTAAAAAGACAAAAGAAGCATGAATTGTATGTGTGTATGTGCACAGGTGTGGCTGGTTGGCTCCAGAGGTATATGAGGTTTCCCTTCCCTGATAGTTTTTTACCTTTCTTTCCACACAATCAAGTGCTGGTGTTTTCAGGGGAATTTAGGTTAGCTGACCTATAAATTATCAATTTAGGAAGATAGGAGTAATCTGATATATTTTTACAAGAGCAAAGCATAGGGAGTAATTTCTTGAGCAGTTTAGGTGGTTCTGAGCAAAGGGGAAACTTATTAATAACTATTTTCAGCATGCTATGATTTCTTGCATACGAGTCTGTTGTCTTGCCATCCCTACAAAAATGGAAAGGCAAAATTATGTGAATACTCCAGCAGGAGTATGGAGTCCAACAGACTTGACTGGAGTACTGGAGCAGTGTTTCCAACTTTGATATGTAAAGGAAGAGGAAAGAATTGGTTTTCCATGCAACATATTTTGCTGATTTCATCTAGTTTCATAATTATCAGCAATAGCACTTTTTCTTCCAAGCATTTTATAAATACTGACTAATTTGTTCTCACAATTGTCACAACAATCTGGATTTTGCTCTGTCAGACTACAAAAATACCACTAAAGACAAGGAAACAGAATTAGTCAAATATTATTCAAAAGGTTCATTTCCTCTGTGAAGTCAGACTTCAAATGGCAATAGATGTCATCTGGGCAGTCTGTATTTCCAGTGTAGGTCTACTCACTAGGCACTTGTTCATTTTCTGTAAATCTGGTTTCTCTGGAACCTTATTGCAAGAAGAGAGGAAGTCACAAGAAAAAAAAAGTAAAAAAGAAGCTTTCCATTGTTAGTGCAGCTGGTTTTATAGGTTTACTTCAGCTTCTTTTCTATCCTTCTCAGTTAGTGTTTTGTTCTGCATATATTGAGGTGAAAATGTTTGAAGAAATGTTCTTCTCTTAAAATTTATGGCTATCTTCTGAAGTGTGGCATGTGTAAGTGCTATTGGTGACTTTCCATTCAGCCTGCACTTTTGAATGAATGAGATGAAAGAGCCATGCTCATCCCAAGCCCTTAGTGCTCATCAGAGGATCAGGCTTAGGTGTCCAAGTTGTGACTTCCCAGCCAGAAGGTCTGGGATGTACTTCACTGAGGCAGAGATTTTTTCACTGATTTCTCCTACAAGGGCACAACTGTACCTGCTTCAGTTAGAGCTGCCTATCACAGTGCAGGTTTCTGAATGGAATGGGACTACCCATGTGGCAGACACGCATTGTAGACACGACTGATAACAGTGGGCATGAAATATGGCAGCGCTCCTGAAAGACCTTACCTCCTGGTACCCAATCCTAATCAGGTACCTAATTTTATTTGGTTGGAAAACTCTAGGTTACACAATGTATAATGATGGTATTGAAAGTCTCAGAGTAATTTTTGCTTTGAGTTCTGCTCTAAAACCCTGTGGAAAAGTTTTTGTTTTTCTTCTGCGTTGTGTGGGAGAGATAGAGATTCAAACACAGACAAGCATTTAAAAGCATTGCACAACCAAATTTAATGCTGTGAGTGCATGTGTCTTTGTGAATGCAGTAGGAGGTTTAGCAGTGCAATTTCCATTTTGCTTTAGTGCTCATTTAATAATCACAAGAGCTTCAGTTTTTAAACATTTGCCTACATTCAAATATTAAATATTAGTGAGATTTTAATCTGAAAATAGTGTAAGAGCAGGTCTACTTTAATTTTATTCCAACCTTGTGGTCACCTTGCAGCTTCACATAGGGAAACCTGAAAGATTATTAGTACCTATAATTTGTGACAAGCTTATCTCTGAAGAACAATACATGAAGTCAAAAAATGTGGTTTCCTATTGTCTGCAGGACAAAGAGTTAAACCCATTCACTGGGGCAGGAGATGGGTATGGCTATTAAATAGCAATGTTTCAAGGTTTTAGAAAGCTCCTTTAAAAGATTCAAAGCAGCTAAATTTTTTAATGTTTATGAAATTTGTACAGGACTTTAAAATGGAAGGTGCAATTTAATTGATGGCATGCTAATACAAATTAGCAGTTTTCAGCCCTTCTTCCTGAAAAATGAGGTATTCTTTAATAATTGACTGAATTCTCCAGTACCCGCCACCTCTGAGACATTGTAGGTTATTGTCAAAAGATGACCGGAATACAGAGCTACTAAATATTTCATCTTAATGATAATGTATGCTTCAAAAGGTTTGAACTTTATATTGAGCTTTGAATTGACTTTTGATAAAAGACATACTAGATCCTCTATCTTTTTTTTTTTTTTCCACATTAACTTTGTGCCCAGAGCAGGGGTCAAAGCTAGCATTTAAATTCAGACTTTTCTCTATTTATTGCTAGCAAAATGGAGATATCAGTGAATTTATTTATTTTTATGGTAATTTTTAAAAGTTGTCTGGATCAAGTTCAACTAATTAGGTGTATTTTTAAAGAGATGGATGGGATAAATGTCAGAAGTGTCATGAGTCAGTTATTTAAGTGAAATACGTCCTGTTCCATTGAAGTCAAAGGTAATTTTACCATCCCTAACACTTTGAAAGTTTTGTGCTGTACTCAGCTGGGCACCCAGCTGTGTCCTATGCAGCTACATGCATTTATTAGTCAGAGAATCAGCATTAAACACAGGTGACATAAGAGCCAAATGTCTATCATAGTCACATTGACTGTAGCTCAAGACAGTTTAAAATGGGTTTCCTAATTTTCATGATTGACTGCAACACAAAACCAGCTATTTTCTGCATGTCTGGAGTTGTTTCTTTCTTCATTTTTTTTAAAGGAATTCCATTAAAAAGTTGTTGAAGCTTAACACAGGCAAGCCTCACCAGGTTCAGTTTCAACAGCCTTTTATAGTTACTGTCCCATTGTCCAAAACTGCTTCTGTATATGAAGCAGCAATTCATTTATGTGCATTATTTTTCCTGGTGTATTGTTTTCCCTTGATGCATTTATTTTGTTTTTCACTTCTGAATTTAAGTCTTACAAATACACAAACCATTATGCATGCTTTAATTTTTATTGTTTTATTTTTTCAGTTTATAAACCTTTTTAAAAGGTCCTAGTTAATCTTGCAATGTAATTTTACCATTCACACAGTTCTCTCTTTTGAAAGAATTTCCATGAAAATTACTGTGATCTCTGTTGTTTATAAATATGATTATCTTCTAAACATTGTTTTAGGGAATTATGCCCTGCATTTGCCCCAAATAGAGTGGTTAATTATAACTCTTCTGAAAAATAGCTATCTTCAGGCATTTACCCAGTAACAGATTTATAACTTAGCAGAATGGAAAAATAATGCGTTTTTGTTACTGTTATTGCAAGGTCTAAATGCCAGTAATGATTTTTCCCTCCTTGAACTGGCTATTTAAGGACTTTTTTAAAGACTGATCCTGTTCAAAACAGAGAATTGAATTTAGGGTTTGGAAAAAATGTGGACATCCAAACGCATGTGCTCCATGCTATACCTTCATATTTTCAGAAACCAAAATATGCTTTACTGCCACTGCCATTAGGTTACTCAGATTGTTTTCACACCAACAAAATAGGATGAAATAGTTGTGTCTCAACTTCACAGAGGCCATGGTGCAGTTAGACTCAAGCATCAGTGACAGGAAAAGGCTTGAGCCATGTAAAATAAATAAAATTTGAGCTTAAATCCAGCCTTCATTAAAGCTGATGTCGAAGTTTTTGCTGTCTGGAGTGGCACAGGATGGCGCAGAAAGAGGAAGTTTGGGACTGAAGGATGATGCCAAAGTCAGAGAGGTAAACAGGAAGTTTCAATCATGGAAAGAGAGGCAAAAGGGGAAAAAAACTCATCAGAAAGCACAAAATGTTGTTTGCTTTGCAGTACTTAACTGAATGAAGCTTGGAAGCTGCAAATTTACTTGATCAAGGCAGAAAAAAGAGAGTGGAGAGGATGTCAAAACACATAAGCTGCAGCAGATCAGTGGATGTGCAGCTGCTGCAATTAAGCTCTTTGAAGGGCATGTGTTAAGTTGTAAAAGTTTGAAGTCAGAAATGTTTATTTTGCACAGTTATTCTTTGAGCTTGGTGATGAACACGTGTAACACTATGCAAACAAGTGTGTTTTCTCTGTTGGTGCCAGCTACTGACATGAGTGCTGTGGATGGCAAATTCCTTCACTGCCTGGGATCTGTGGGAACAGGGAGTGGGGCGGTCCTGCTTGTTCTCTGGGCAGTAGAAACAGAGTATTTTTTTACTGTTCCCTGCACAGTGACAGGGTTCTTCCCCATATGCCTTGAGAGAAGACGTTTCTTACCTCTCCTTTCTCTCTGTGTTATATACCATACCCAATTGCAAAGTATATTGCTGTAATAACATTCATCATAGTATATTAGTTGGGTATACACATATCACATTGAAATTACCTTAATTACTTTAATCAAATCTGTAATTGATGTAAAGCATTAAAGAATGCACTTAAAACGTTACTGTATGTTTTTTGTTCAAGTGTAAGAGGTAGAAAGGTGATTGAGGAGGAAGGCAGCATCAAGATTAAATTCAAAGCTTTACTAAATTAACAACTCCTGATCTTCTGAATATTCCTCAGATGTTTCATTATAACTGCTGATAGTAGTCCCATTGATTTTCCTCGGGGTCATCTGTGAATTTGAAAACACTGCAGTGAAACATAAAGTATCAGGATGAAAAATTTGGGATGGATGAAATAGTGACCCCCTTCTTTCAGCCTTCTGGTGAATACATATTTGTTATTGAGTGTCCTGAGCTCAGTACGAAAGTCTCTCATGAGAACTTTGTGCAAGGAAATGTGCCGTGTCTGTCACTAAAAGAGAAAAAGAAACATGTCATCGCTCCAAGTGGTATTGATTAAAACAATAAGGATTTCCTGGTGCCAGCAGTTGAAACAACTGTGTGAAAAGCAGTGAAGAGGTATTACTGTATTGTTGCAGCTTTCTCAGGAAAATTCCAAATAAACTGAAGTATTCCTGTCAATATTTGTATAAGGAAACATGCTTCTGCCTGATTTGGAGGCACTTCACATCCATATGCACACATGTGCACACCCCCCCCTGCAAGTAAAACTCTTGAGAAACTTTATTATAATTGCACCAAAAGAAAAAAAAAGGGCACACTCAGAGTTTCAGAGTTTAGGGCACTCTTTCTCATGCTAATATTTACAACATTGATCTCTGATTGTCAGTATTTGATCTACATTTGTCCCAGCTCCAGTCAATGGCAGGCCCAGCTGCTGAAGCCACATATTGTACAGGCTGCGTTGCCTTTGTATTCTGCAGCTGGAGAGTTCTCACGTCCACAATAGCGAGTCTGAGCACACTAAATTAGGAAAGATTATTGTTCTGTTTATTGACTACACAAGTTTAAAACAGCAAGTATATCACTTGTTTCGTGTTTTATTTGTTAGGGTAATTTTCACCAAAAAGCTGGGCACATGGACACAAATACAGGGCAGCTGTACTTCCAGTCACCCCAGTAGGAAGAAAATGACAAGCATTATTGAAATGAAGCTGGATGGTTGGTTGCTTTCAGGAGGCACAGCCTCCCACCTGCCTGCTCCCAGCCACCCATTTGTGAAGACTTGCTGCAGAGTTGGTTTTTTTGGGTGTTTTATTGCATCCAAGTTCCTCCCCAATAAAGTGTTTATCCTATTGTACAATTAATTTTAAGCAGAAATTGGTTTTATGGTGGAAAGGAAGACAATCAATTTCAATTTTTGAGCTCAGTTCTCCAAATGTTTCTTTCATGGAATGGGATACAGAAGAAGGAAGGCAGCAATTTTTAACTGGAAGCAAATATCACTTTGGAGTAACAAAAAAAGGGAGGGTCTAAAAGGGAGAAAAATCTATTTAACACTTTAAGTTTTAATGGTATTCAAATAATATATTTTTCTGCCATTTATTCAGTTGCGGAGGAACTCAGTGAATAATAATAGCTGCTGTCAAAGATATTTATATTTAAGAGGGTCTTTATGTAAAATCATTTTTTTTTATCAGGAGCGATTTTTCTCCAGGAGAAGTCTGCCATCTCCTAGCAACCGATATGGCTATCTTTTTTAACAGACGCTGCAATAACAATGGGTGCCTAACCTTTATATGGAAGCATTTGCACATGTACAATCAGAACGCTTATGAATTCAAACCGAGTTGTTAAAGCGCTCTGAGGGAGACACTGGTTACCACTTTATCTACTGTGCATCTCATCTACTCAAGATTTTGGAATGGCAGCCATTTTAGCTGTAGCTGACTACCTCCCAATGAGCTCCAACACTCAACCTGCAAATGACCTGCACCTTCCCTTCCCCCTCTCTCATCTCACATGAGATGGGGGGACTCATTTCTGTGTTCAAATTTTAATTTCCTTCTCTCACTTTCTTCTTGTGTCACTCCACTTGCAGAGTAGCAAAATCACTGAAACTTGCTAGATAAAAAATTCTTTGTAAGTGTAAACAATAGAGTGCAAAGACCTGTATCTGCAAATGGATAATTAATTTTAAATTAATGTTACAGTAAATTAGGAATCTCTGACTAACGGTCAACTTTTCCACTTTCTCCACTTGGATGCCTTCAGGCCGTGTAGGGGAAAATCTGGCTCACTACAGTGTGCCCTTGCTCATTTCAGTGATTCATACTTGCATGCCTCATGTTTGGTCTGGATCATGAACACTATGTAACACCAGGGATGAGCTCTGTGAAAAAAATAACAGTAGCCATGGAAAAATCACATTTGTGATACCCCAAGATCCAGCTTCCAGTAGATGAGAGATCTCCGGGATCTCTCGTCTACTGCCTAAACGCTGTTCTGTAATGTGTTTCAGTAAAGGGCCCTCCAAATTTCTGCCATTTTGCAACAATAGAAACAAATGTTGGCTTGGAATGAGGGAACAGCAGATCAAATGAATCCTTGAGGCCTAATACATGGCCCTGTTCCTGCTTCTGGGGCTGTTAGTATCTTAGTATCTTGAACCATCCTTGAAAAAATACAGCAGTAGTGTTGGCAGCAAGCATGTTACTGGTGATAAGAGCAAATGAGACAAAATGCTCAGTCATTCCTATCAACAGCATGACTTAAAAGATCATTTTTTATTGGTGTACCACAATGAATAAATCAGATCCAAATCAGAAAGAAAAGAAGGAGCAATTATAAGTAAACAAAAGAAACCTTTCCCTTGAAAGCTTTTCTAACAGTTAAGTACAGTTACATGTTGAACTCCAGCACCTCCACCCCCAAACCTGTAGCACAATCCTCTATTTAGCAAATTCATAGGAAGCGATGACAAATCCCCAGGTGAGAAGCACTGTTCATTAAGCTTCTACATTCTTCTCTGATCCCAGTTCTATCACTCCTCCATTCTATCACTTCTGCTCAGAAGTGATGCATCAGATTCGTAGCCTGAAAATATGTACCGTTTTTTTCCTTCTGTAGCTGACCCAAAATTTGGTTGAAAACAAAACCATCAAATATATGCCTTTTTTGGTCAAAATATTTGAATGTTGAGAAATAAAATGGAAATCGGAACTGAAATGTTCACAATCTGCTTTGAATCTCTTTGCTTTTTCTCTAATTTTCAGCCAACAGAAAATTCTTTTTGCATACATTTGGGTGAGCATTTTTCAAAGTAGCCTTCTAGACCCTTCGTTTAAATCAGAACACAGAGCTTCTGTTTCTTATTTTTCATGTCTATCTTCAGGCTTTTCCAAGTTGATTTAGTGTGAGATCTGCTTTTGTCACAAAGTATGTTTTCCACTATTGATGCTTCATCCCACTGATAAATAGGACTATTGTGTTTGTTTATCTACAACTCTGGAATAACTATTTAAATGTTTCCCTATAACTTTTAACATGTATTTGATCATGTAAAGATAGCTTATATTAGAGAGGTTGAGTGGAGTGTCAGTGGAGTGTCTTGATGATGGTATATTGATGTCAGAGAGGTAAAGAGTAGCCAGCATTCTTAGAGAATCTGATGTATGTCATTTGAGTGCTTAACCAGAAATCTTTAATTTAGAATTCATTAATATTGGATGAAATCAATTCACTACATGAGTTATAGAGTAATATAACCAGTGAAAAAATTTCAGTGGATAATTTACTTCAAAAGTGCACTTGACAAAGTTAGGCTCTTTTTTTAAATATGTGGAATAACAACCACTGCTGAGAGGCCTCTGCTTCATAAGGATGTGAGATAAGAAAGGATGTCCTGTGTAATGGGGAGCAGCTACAACCTCCTGGGCAACAGCTTGCTGCTGTTGCTAGCAAACACATAATAAAATTTCTCTCAGAAACTTAGCCAGTTTGATCTTAAAAGTAGTTAAGCTTCTCTTTTACTTCTCTGTCAATTAGAAACCTTCTTCTAATTTCCACTCTAATCTTGCCCAAGACTATTATTTTTTGATCATTCTTGGATGAACTTTGATTTTCCAGCTTTGCTAGCTCTTTTTCTTCTCTAGTGTATACTAATTTCTTAGCATCTGGTTTACTAAATTAAGCAAACAGCATCTAAATCTTCTTTCTATTCCCTAGACCACCCTAGGAACTCTTTTTTTCCCATTTATTCAAATTCTTAGTTTTATTATGGTTTCACTTATTTCAGCTGTATTTTCTAAATTCAGAGACCAATAATGAACAGTTGGTAAATAATTAATAGCCAACATTCAGTATTGATAGATCTCAAGTACTGTTTTTATTCAAAGTCTTTCTGTATGCCTCCTTTCTGTTTACTTTGATTTACCTAAAATCTATTGATTTTACAGTATTCAGTGGGTTGGATACCACTTGTAATGAAAGGATAAACATGTCGCATTGTTTTCTCTTTTGAAGGTATAATACTTGCAGAATTACTGGATGGGCAAAATTAGGTAATTTTAGAATCATGTAGAGATTTTTTGTCTGGGTCATACAAGTATTTCCTAGGGTTCTTACTCTAGAAATCATTCTTTTTTATTACAAATATGTGATGGGTGATGATTCAAAATATATACAGTCTACATTCTATGTTTAGCATCTCCTGTGTCTATTAAAAGCTGGTTTCAATCCTTCTCCATTAAAACTGCAAGGCAGCAGTGGCTATCTGAATTATTTCTGACTGATTTCAGTAGCATTTTGGTTTTGCTTACAAAATTAATGTCTTTACCCTTACATGCATCTGGAGCTACTCTATAATTAGCTGTTTCCATTTCAGACATCCCAAGTGTCTCCACTTGATTTCAAGTTCAGTGAGTGCAGCACCTTGCAATAAATGAGGAACAAGCTGCAAAGAGAAAATGAGATTTCTAGTTGTGATCTTGTCATTAGTACATCACAGACCAAGGCATGATTTACATTTTGTCTAAAGGGCCACAGGGCCCTTTACATGAAGTAAAGACCTAACTGAGGCTGAAGGCAGTTGTGTGTGGTTCTCTTGCTTGTGTGACACTTCTTTTATCTCTGACTTGTTATTGATGTTGTCCTTGCTCTTTTCCTGGCTATTTGCTATAGTTGCTTGCTTGAATCAAGTTAGGGGTTTTTTATGCTTAATCAAAAAGGCAAAGGTGAGAAGATAATTAACTCAGTATTTCCTGTGTAATCCAGCAAACAAGATATCACGTATTACCAGTGATCATGAAAGCGTTAGATGAAGGGAAGATACAATTTTAAGAAACTTTTGTGCCAGTCAGGGCTGAATGTCAGGCAAAAAAATTGTTACTTTTTCACATCTGAAAGCAGAGGGAGAACTGATTCTGCTTTCCTGGTTTAGGAAACATTTCGTCAGTGGCTGATGTACTGAGAGCTCCCCCTCCTGTTAAATTCTACTTGTAAGTACTTGCAGATCTCATGTTTGACTTTCGGCTTAGGGCATTAATCTTCCTTTTAATGTTTTCTGACTGTAAGATGAGGACTGTAAAATTTCTTCCCATGGGGAATTTCACAGAAAACTTGGCAATGTTGCTTTTAGAATTTCCCATGAATTTTTAGATGAAAATAAATAAATTATTCTTTCTTGGACAACAAGATTTAAGAAATTTCACAATCTCAGATTCAAGGAGGAGCAAGCACCATGGAACCCCATGGAGAAGCAATCAGGGATACTGAGGAGGAGCAAGCTGTGACAAAATGATATATGGGAAAGCTGTGGGAAAATGATATCAAAAGGAGTTGGATCTGTGCAGTTGGAAGTTTTCAGTTGTTTTTGGGTCCTCTGCACAAAAACTGAATGACATCTTCTGAGGTAGTGATATAGAATGACATTTATTTTGTGGAAAGCTACTCAATTCTGAAAAAAAAGAAACCTATCCAGAGCCACCTAAGTCAGAAAGATAATATTTGTTGAAGACAAATAATTAAATAATTGACCATTATATTTCCATAAGGTTTGATGCTGATATTCATATAGACTCCTAGTTTAGAAAGTGAAGAACCATGAATGGTATACATCGTCTGAAATTACTTGATTTCACTAGATACATCACAGCTAATGGACAAATTCAAGGACCCTCAATGGATACTAAAGGATAAAAATACTTAGCAGTCATATCAGTAGTTTTTCATTTCCTTGGTGCAAAAGAGGACAGAGAACAGAAAATTCTAGAAATAACCTGATGTGAAAGTGAAGAGATGAAAGAAGCAGACTTCCTTTTGTCGAACTTGATCACTTGTTTTGTGAGAAGAGGTTATACTGTTTGAATGTCAATAGAAGGGAAATTAGGATTAAGTATCTACAGAAATACGTAATCTGCAATGAAGCAACATAAAAATTTTAAAAATTCTTAAGTTCTTCATCCAGTGGAGAATATTACATCTCTTTGTGATAAATAAAAAGAAATAGGTCAAGAAATGTAAAACTAGTAGCTACAGAGGTACCAGTGGTTATGACAGTTTTATTTATCCAGACAGAATAAATCTCCAGCAACTAGTTAATGCAACATTTAGACATTGCCCTTTAAAGCTAAAAGTTAGGTTGTTATTAAAAAACTTATCTCTACCATTTCATGTGTCATTTCACCATTTCTCTGTTCTTCCCTTTTGTATTTTTCTTTCTTGTGTCCCTTTACCTTTACCTTCTATTCACAAAGCTCCCCATTCTTGATGCTTTTCACTGATTTCCTGCTCCACTGCATCCCCCTTCCAAGTTTATCTTCTGAATCAAATGCATCTATTCTGTTTTCTCACAGTAAACGCATTTAGTGAAAGTAAGTAGAGCTGAGGCAGGATGGATGAGACTATAGCCACAAAATCTTCCTACAAGGTGTGGAAAAAGTGCATAGGAACAAATTTCCAAGAAATAAAACTACAGTTAATGATGTTCTGGATCATCTGATATTTTATTTTTCAAGCATCTTGGCAATCCTTTTTTCCCTGATGCAATTCTTCCATAAAAACTATCCATTTAGTTTCTCATTATAAGTGAAAAGACAAGCTTTTTTTGCCTGATTTTTTGCTCAGTGAACTTATGTAGAAGACAAAGGAATCTTGAAAAAGAAAATAATTACTTATGTCTTGGGACTTTAGGCATACATATACATTTTAAAGAAACTTGTATGAACAAGAATACATCCCATCTAAGGGATGATCTTTCCTAGTCTTGTTTCCTTACATTGATTCATGTAGAGCAAGCAAGGAGTCAAGATTTTTGTTTAATTTCTTTTTCCAAACAGGCTCTGTTTTTCCTGCTCACTCCTGCTGTACCATTTTTCACAGCCTTGCAAGAGATCAAGGCAAACTTTGGAAAGTTGTGGGAACAGGTGGATGGCAAAACAAAGTTTTGATGACATGAGAACTTGGCAAAATGTAGTTTGAGAGCTGAGATTGGGCGTCTGTGAACCAGCACCAATGTCTGGAAGGAAGCAGGGCCTCAGGAAGGATACGGTGAGGCTGGGGCTTGCAAAGCACATTGTGTCTAGAGCTGCAATTGGGACATTTCATGGCTATAAGATTGTATTTCGGTTTTGTCTGCAGAAAGAAAGGTTATACTTTCTTGCTGTAGGACTGACACTTCGGGCTTGATAGTACAGTCAATGTGAGTTTCTGACTCTTGTTGCTGTGAAGTAAATAAGATCTGAAGGCACCACTGTATTCCAGGTGCTGGGGATCTGGAAGTTTCAGACTATTAAAATGAGGAGTCTGCTTTAAAACAACCTTATTTAAGGATAATTTCAGCAGTGAATCACAGAAGAGAAAGGTGTTCACATCCTCTGAATTGCCTGGCTTTTATCTGTATTTCCCAGAGGAAGAGCTAGTACTTAAACTGCTACTCTCCTTCTCTTCCATAGTTCACTTTTTCCATACAACTCCAGCCTAGCCACAGGCACTACCGGCTCACATACAAAACAGTGTGTCTGGAGCCCACTGCTGTAAAACTGCATAATTACTCAAACAATCTAGGCAGCAGGGTCAGGAGAATGAGGCTTCTTCAGTGCCTTTGTGTGTAGTGTATACAGAGGAGTTATAGCTAAACAACAGCAGCAGCAGCCAGTGAAGCACTTTCATGCGGCTGGCTACTCACATGGACAAGAAGGAGGATTTTTTTTCCTACTTTTTAATGAATGTAAGCAATTATGTGTTGTCTCTGCTGATTGCTAGGTACAGATTACAGGTAACTTAGCGCAGAAGACTGTGAGGAGAATGTAAGAGACTGTGAAACAGAGGGATAAATAAAACTGGGAGGAAGCTTTGAGAGGATGAGAAAGAGGAAAGGGAAATATTAGTATTGTTTCTCTGGAGTTTAAAGAGCAGTTCAAGACTTCTTACTATCAGACAGGATTAGGATGGTAGAGGGAATGTTTGCCTCATTTCTTGGAAATGTTATAATTGTCCATACTATTGAAATTGAACTACACAGTATACTTCTATAGCTTAGAAGCTGTAGCACAGGTGATGTAACAATGACACTTCTTTTCAACTTGACATTTTTTCATTGAAGTCAAATGACTGGAAATGTTGACCTTGGGGTTGCTGAACTTGACTCACAGTTCATAAACTGTATCAATAAGCATATACATAAACTTGTATCAATAAGCAAGCAGTCATAACTGCTTGCTTATTGATACAAGTTCCAGTGTGATGGGCCGGCCCCAGCCATGTTTCATGGGGTATGGTAGCAGTACATTCTGACTTAACAATTTTCTTTTGCAATAGTGTCATTTAGTTTGTGCAACATTTAAATTTGTAATACAGATCTGCATGCATTTTAGAAGAGATACTTTATACTTTCATTTATAGTATTTCACATAGGAATTTTTAAAGTACATTTAGCTACTTTCAAAGAATTTCAACTGTCTTTCAGCAATCCCAAACCTGTACAGATTAACAGAGCAACATCTGTGTGATCCTCAGGCAGAAATTATTCATACTGAGACAAAGGGATAACACTAATAGAACAGTTCAGTTAATTTTTGAAAACTGTGTTTTTTACCATAACTATTTTCTTGTCTGTTCTGTAAATCTGGGTGCATATATACTCTCTTATTAAAATAAAAACAACACTTTAAAATCTCTAAATTAAGCATTTAAAATAGAAAGTGTTCATCACTTCTAATGTACATAATTTTACTTTCCCAATGCATTTCCCACTAATAGAAAAAAAGAGAACAGCTTTATTAATAAATTCCATGGTATTTTTATATTATGGGACCAATATGCTCTTAAGCACTCCATGCATCTGAAATTTGTCTCGATGTGGCCCATTTATTTTAATTTGAGTCTGTCAGCAGAAAAAAAGGAGTAATTAAACTTGTGACTGCCATGGAGAAACACTTTATGTTCTAACACTGCAGCTTGATACCCAGTAGTTTCTTTATAATTCCTCCAGTTGTCAGATCAAAGTCTCTCAAGTACTATAACTCAGCCATGCTTTGATTAATTACTTCACACAATGAATTTGCAAATTATATTTCTGAAGTGATTTATGTACTTTTTAACTTAAATCACACACACCCACCCCTTTAGTTTTGTTGTTTATTTGATGGTTTTGTTTTTTTTTCTATTTCAGTCTTTATTCTCAAATTTATTCAGTCCACACCTTGGAAAAATGCTCTTTCAAAATAGCTGGTTATTTTATGCTTAACAAATTGGTATAGGCAGAAGTTTCAACTGAAGAATGAGATCTTACCTGAACAATGCAATTAAACAGATCTGTAAGAATCACTTAAATTGCAGTACCTGACCAGTGCTCATAGTCGTGTGTCCTCAGTCTCAGTGTTTTATACAAATACATGAAATCCCTCCCTAAAAATTCCCAAGTTTTGTCTAGGCTGGGGTTTTGTTCCCAAAAGTGCTACTGGAATAGCTCAGCTAAGGCAACCTTTAAAATACATGTTCAAACTAAACATTTGGTTACTGTAGTTAGACATTGGTAAATAGTAGTTAGGGAAGTAATAACTTGACTGCACCAGTGATATGCTTGTCTGGGCAAAGTTTAATATTTACATTTGTGGTTTCATTGTACAGTCTCACATGGCACACTGCTGTTCATGTTCAAACTATTTGCATTACATAGTGGTATCTGATCTCTGTCTAGTGTTATTGTGTTTATGGATATAAATATCCTTGCCTTCCCCGTGACTTGATCTGACAAGCTTCTGAGAGAGTGCTATGCAGTTATTTCCCTCATTACCCCTACCTGATATCCTTAGCTTAGGATGTTTGAGCAGGGCACTTAATCACATCCTTTAGGAGTCATTTTGATCTAGATACCACTTTGTTTTTTATTCAGTTATCAAGTGAACAAGGACATGTTGGTGCAAGTAAAGGTAGGATCCTGATTGCAGATGTGTGACTGAGATACTGTCCCAAATACTTCTGTCCATCCATATAAGGAACTGTACAGAGTGAAATGGGCTGACATCTTATGGACTGGAAATATTCATTTACTCTCTCTTCTTTTTTAAGTACGCTGGTACCTCTCTCTGAGACAAAACTCAGTTATCTTTTGGAAGATAGTTCACTCTGAAAACCCCTTAAAATAGGAAAAATAGATAAAATTTCCACATATTTGTTTCTTTGATACTCCTGACAAGATTTGCATTCTCAAACACCCCAATGGCTACACATTATGCCCCAGGACCTGCAACAATTTCCTTAGTATGTGACCTAAAACTGTCATTGTAGCCTGGTGGATAGAATTGTGGAGTTCACAATACTTTGAACTTTTCAAACTGGAACACCCCCCTTCCTCCCCCCCCCATATAAAATACTGTGTTCTGGGGCCACCAAAATGGGCAGAGGGGAGAATCGTGGGCAATACAGAGTGAGTTAGGCTGGTCTAATAGATGAGGACATATGTCATCATCTGGGCTGCAGTGCCTGCCTAGAGGTGAGCAGTCATTCCCTGGGGCAGATGCATTTAAGCCATACAGATACAACAAGTTCTGAATAAGACATCTAACCCAGAGTTATGTCTTTGATGAAAATTGTCACTGAAACATTAGCAGTGAAACTGTAGTTCCTTTAGTTTAAGTCTTACCTCACTTAATTCTATATTCATGGCATTTGTCAAACTTCATTTGAACATTAATATGAGCTCAGCCTATATGTAATTGCACAAATAAGTGTCTCCACTTCTGGGTTGAGACTTGAGAAACTGGTGATCTTGGTATAGTAACAAAACATTTTAGAATGCTTATTATTTTGATATCAATGTGTCTTGTTCAGCAAACCCAAGTGTGACATTCTTCAGACACATAACAAGTATGTCAAATGCTTCTATTATCTTAGAATAAATAAAAAAAAATTACATTCCGGCAAGGACCTCATGTTTCTTAAAGTGGGATTCACATCTTGCCATGTTTTTCCAACATGGTTTTATGTATCTGTAATGAATTGTGTAAAGGATCTGCTGGGATACATGGAATGTGCTTCCTCATAAATAAAAATGAGAAAGTTCAAAAGTAATTATTTCTTTGCTTCTATTGTTACCTCTCTGTGTGTAAATTCCTCTCTTTCTTATTAAAAATAGTTCAAATCTACCTTAACATATTTTATTTTCTTGCCTAACTACTCCCAATAGTCTGATAGATATTTTGTAATAGTTTGTAATTTAGCATTTCCTGTAATTTATATTGTTCTCCACTTTCAGTTTACAAGTTGTTTCTGAATAATGGAAATATTCTTAATAAATGGCAAAATTGAGACAATATGCTAAACTACTCAGATCTTCATATGTAATTCACTGTGATGTTTGATTTAGAAAAATAAAAGAATTGTGTCAGAAAAATGTGCGTATCACATTACAAAATAATGAATTATTGTTGCTTGTATCAACATTGGAACTGATCTGGATTGCATTTCCTTAACTTTACCAGTTACAATCCTTTTCCTGCAAGAGAAAGAAACTTTTATACATCCTGGCTCCTTTCATGATTGTAGCATGAGATGAGGTTAAACATATGTTTAAACCTTTGAGGATTGATTTCTTGATGCTAGATGTGTTTTGATAAATTTCAGCATGTAAAATTAAGTTCTTGCATTAATCTTCTCCAAACTGGAGTATGTTAAACCTAGATTAGAGGTAGCCATCTCAAATATGCTGAGTTAATAGATGATTATCCTTCTCAATATAAAATTAATTCTTTCCATCAGAAGAATGTTTCATGGGATGCCTATTGTTGCAGAATCACAGAACTGTATGGATTGGAAGGAACCTTTGGAGATCATCTAGAGCCAGAGCAGGTTCACCTGGAGCAGATTGCACAGGAGTGCATCCAGCTGGATTTTTTAATATCTCCAGAGATGGAGACTCCACTACCTCTCTGGGCACACTGTTCCTGTGCTCTGACACACTTAAAGCAGGTTTTCCTCACATTGTGATGGAATTCCTGTGTTCTACTTTGTGTTGTTTGCTCCCTTATTCTGTCACTGGGCACCACTGAGAAGACTTCAAACCCATCCTCTTGACAACCACTCCTTTGACGTTCATAAGCGTTGATGAGAACTCCTCTCAGTCTTTTTTTGATGATGAATAGACCCAGGTCTCTCAGCCTTTCCTCATAGGAGAGGTATTTCATTATCATCTTTGTAGCTCTCTGCTGATCTTTTTCCAGTAGATCTTTTTCTGGCCTACCTGAATCTGGAGAGCTGGACACAGGACTCTAGATGTGGCCTCACCAGCACAGAGCAGAGGAGCAGGATAACCTAGATTGTTGAACTAGATGATTATTCTAGATTTTTCTTTTAAAAAAATTAAATAAAACTCAGTCATATTTCTGTTGAAACATTATCCATCTTGGAGGGAGAGACCTGTTCAAGCAGTTTCCTTTTTTATTTTAGTTTAGCCTTTTTCATGCTTTCCTTACCCAGTACCTTTCCAACACTCCCATCCTTAGGGACTGCCAGTTGATTTCCGTTGATTTGCCGTAGGAGAAAATTGGTAGGCTGGAGAATTAAGACCAATTTCTTCATTTCAGTGGAAACATCCAAACAAGAAGTGGCTTTCCCACTTTTGCTAGCTCAACTATCAAACCTGATGTCTGCAGGAAATCATCTGTTTTTGTACAAGGACTCTCAATTGGTTTAAATTGGCCTGGTGCTGCTGAATGATTCTGTGCTGATTTAGACAAGCTGAGGATTTGGCTGTTCTTATCTGAAAGAAGAAAATGGATTTATAAACTCAAAAATATGAGCAGACATTTATTTGTGCTGAGCATGTTTTTTTATAATGAGTTTCCAAAATCCTGGAGAAAGGTTTGTTGGCTGCTCCCCCCGCTTTGAGTGCACTTGAATGCCAGCGGAAAAAGTCTTAGGCCATGACAGAGGAAGCAACTTCTTGACAAAGCAACTCTTCTCTGAAGCACCAGAGAAAATAACCCTGAAAACATCTGGTTTCCGTTTAGACCGGAAGCCCAGAAAAGTTGTCTTCCACTTAATTTTGACATCTAGGATATGCAAGCATCTATTTTTGTCTGGTTTCCAAAAGAAGCTGCTGTCACCATGCTGCTTGTCACTCTGCTCACTCACATTTTTCTCCTCTTAATAATGTTGTAACCCACTGGCCAACTTCCAAATCAACCAAAGAAATAGATGTAAGAAATATGCAAACTTCTAACATAGTTCTTTAAAACAGCAGCCAAGTAGAGAACTTGCTTAATGCCCTTGGTGAGAACAAGGGATAGTGCATGAACTCAGGTGAAGACCAGAGAGCTTGGGACAAGTATATATCTCACTGGAGAGGTAAAGAAAAAAAGCAGAGTAAACCAAAATCTTCTTAGTCATTGTTTGTAATCTGTTTCTTTTGAGATGAAGAAGCATGTTGTTTCTCACAGCTGGTGGGCTAGTCCTCAGATGTCTAATAAGGCACTAAAATTGACTTGAGTTTTCCCTGGAGTTAGGAGATATAAATGCCATTTTGGTGCATGGACTACCCAGTATATAAAAAAAGTACACATATAAAAATATATATATAAAAGTTGAATTTCTGCTTTATTGTAATTTACTTAAAACTGAAAAGAGCCATATAGTACAAATCAGTTGGAAACTAGACTCTTGGGGTTTGGAATCCTGCTTTAGAACAAGAGGTAGAAGTGGGTCAGAATCAAAAGAGTTCTGTTCACTTAGGTGTTTACAATAATTCTATTTCTAGGTTCTCTTAATTTCTTCCTGTTTAGCAATTTAACTGCTTGTCCTCATCCAAATAACTTCCAAAAGCATTTTCTCTTAGTTGTCTTCTAAGTTTTAACCCACAACATTAGAGAAATCAGACGTGTATTTATAATCTATATCAAAGTGTATCAGAACTGAATGAATTGTTGAGGCCTTCCAAGAGTATCCTTGTGTATGATGGGGGATATGAAGCTAAAACCAATTTTCCTCATGATTTTTGCAATAAACTGCAGAGGGCTTCAGACAAGGACTGCATGATTAGACTGGAATTTCATGGCCTCTGTAAAAAAAGTGGAGTAAAAGTAGACTGGAAGAAAAAAAACCCTCTTTCTTGCTGCATTATTAGTCTTTTCCCTGGTTGTGGTTTATTATTTTTCTTAAAATTGATACAACCCATTTGAGCAAAGCTGGTTCATGTTTTCTAGCCTTGCAGTTTTTACTTCTTTACTCCTTTGTCCCTATACATTTTTGGCTAAGCTGAGGAATTAATGCAAGAAGTCACTAAGGATGAGACCCAGAGAAGCAGATTATCTTCCCCATACCCTGCTTCTGCATCTTAATAGTGGCAAGTGGCTTTGGACATCTTATCCACTCTGCAGCAGCACGGGAGCTGGCATGTTCCCAGTGCAATGTGGGAGTTTCAGCCTTCTGTACTGAATGAAGAAAAAACAGAAAAAGGCAATCTCTGTGTATCTGCAGTCCCCTACCATGGGTTTGCTTATTCCTGTGATCTAGATGCAGAATGTAGTTGGCTTCTGTTTTCTCATTTGTGTTAGGATCTTATCTCTTGTCCTAGACAACTTCAATTTTGGGTAAATCTGGTGACAAAACACCTTTGTCTTTTCACTCTTTTTTGGTCATCTTTCCCTGCTGCACATTTTCCCTGCTGTTTTATGGACATAAACAGCCCGTACCTTGCTGTTCCTGCCTTTTTGTTGCTTCCTGTGTTACTCTGCTACAATTGTTTGTGAGACTGAATAAGCATTATTCTAGGATAAAGGAAAAGAATCTTTTCTTTTTTAAGAGTTTTGAGTTATGTTTGTTCGGTTTGTTTTGAGCCTGGATGTTTCTCTGACTCACCATGCCCAGAGGAAGTTTTATGATGGTGAAGTAAGGAGACTTTTAAGTCAACCCTGCCTCTGAGAGAAACGGAACCTCAGTGTTATAGGAGGACACTGGACACTCTGTGCCTGCACTTGTTGAATTTACTGAGAAATTTACAGTGAAATTTATCCTTTGTATGGTGGACAGTCAAAATCTGGCCTTTACTGTACCAATGTGTAAGATTGGGAAGATGTTTATACAGCACTGAGCAAACTGTCATTGCTCAGAAGTTGATTGCAATTACTTTTGCTATTATCTATTAAACTTTGAGTTCCTCTATGATATCTAGTTTGGTGTTTTCAAATAAAATAAAATGTTGGGAATAACTGAAATTTCCTGTGTATGGATAATTAGTACCTACTTTGAATGAAGAACTTTATACTCAGATTCTGTCCTTTCTGTAAAACACTCCCCATGGTATACCATTATGTTAAACCAGTAAAGAGGAAAATGCTATTCCACACACATGTGAGCTAATAACAACTGGCAAGCAGAACATAAACACCACAGTGGGTCACACTAAGGCAACCAGGCAAGCTGCTGTGCTAGCTTAGTTTCCAAATGCCTGAAGATAATTGCCCCAGTATATCCATGTAAAACTTACAAAGAAAAAAAAAATAAGATTACCCCAAGCATGAAACTAGCTGGAAAATTACTCAGCAGTGCTATTGAAAACTCATTTTACCTGCTGTGATATTTAGTTAATATGATTAGTGACATTAAGATGGAGAATTCCCCAATAGTTAGGAAATAGATTCCAGCCTACCTATCACGGTGGGAAATTTGTTTTGTTCTGTAACATATCAGCATTTTCTGCCAGCATGAAATCTCTTAAACAACCACTTCTACCTTCTTATATCACTAGTGTCAAATTCAGTACTGATTCATGTGCAATATATAGTTCAGAACCCCCACACTCAGTGAGAATGGCAAGAACAGTAAAAGAAGTTAATTCAATAATTAATTACATGGAGCAAAGGTGAAAATCTTTTAAATATGATTTGCAATAGATTTGCAAGCACAAAACATTATTTTCATGCTGAGCTCATTTTCAAGCTTTTGCATAGGTGAAGACTGTTCTATTTACATGGATTAAGAAGCTGAAATTCTGATTAATAGTTTTTTATTTCCTTATGTTTCAGTCCTCCCTGACTGTACCATCCTCCTGCTTAATTTAATAATTACACTTCCCTCTTTCTTACGAAACTTACAATAATATCAGTGATTATAATAAAGTAATATCATGCAGCTATAGCACCTGAGGCCTGTAGACATAACAAAGACCTCATGTGGTGAAGTCTTTAAAAAAAAAGTGCAGAACTGGAAATTAGTTTTCCCTTTCACAGCTTCTCAAGAGAGTACATTGTAAGACAAGAGATAACAGATAATACACACTTATGGGGAGACTGCAAGAGAACAATGTTATCAAATAGAGCATGCATGTATAAAGATCAGGCAATCTCAGAATGAGGTCATGTCCACTTTGTTAATTTAGATACTAAAGCATATACTCTCTTGAAGACCAGAGGGTTCAAGATTTTTTGTAAAATGTATTAGAAATCGACCATATATATCAGGTGAAATCTTGTGGATTATAGTTCATGGAAGGTAGAAACTTTTCAAGGTCAGTATGCATGCAGGAAATCTGATAAGGGCTAGGGAGTGGTTTAATTAAAGCACCCAAAGACTTAGGTGGGAATGAGGTACCCTAGCTTCTTTTACTAAAGCACAGAGAAAATTAGACATCTTGGAACAAATGGAGGGAGCTATGTGGGGTCAGTAAATGGGTGTAATTCTGCCTAGGTCTGAATATATATCAGACTGGGGGTATGCCTCAACTCCTACTCAACTGTCTTTCTCACTCACAGTTGCTAGAGATGCTTGTCTTCATGTGTAATCCACAGCCTAGAATACAAGCTCTGCCCATGGGGCAGGAACATGCAACATTTTAGAGGAGTGGCTCATTATTACCTATTGTTTTTAACAGAGCTGTAACACCCCCTCTGTGTCTCTCCTCTTGAAAAGCAAGCGCCCCAGCTAGGCTTCATCTGTTATTCTTTCATAGAGTCACAGGTTCATAATGAAGCAGAGGACAAAGGGAATTTTTGAGTTCATAATCTCTAATCCCCTGCACAAAACAGGCTCAGTTAGATCAGACCACTAATATATATAAACCTAATAATTTTTTAGTATCTTCCCCAGCTTTTGAAGGCAACCATCTCCACAGTGCATTTTCCCCTACTATTTTTCCTATTTTTCAGCTTGTGGCCATCATTTCTCACAGCATCAGTGTAAGAGACCTTCAGTGCTCTTTCTCTGAGAAGAGGCTGGCTCTGTCAGCTCTGCATCCTTCCATTTGGCACCTGCAGAGAGCAGTAAGATTACCCCTTCACCTCCTCCTCTCAAGGCTGAACAAACCCCATTCTCTCAACCTCTCCTAATATGCTGTGTACTTATTTTTCTGTCTCTCATCTGGACCTGCTCTAGTCTCAATGTCTTTCTTGGAGAGAGGTCTGTGAAACTGGAGAGTGCAGATGCAGCCTCACAAATGCCAAATAAAGGGGAATAAGCACTTGTTTTGACCTGCTAGCCATAAATTAACTATTGTGCACACTAAGTGCATTGCTTCAACAGAACTGGTTAGAAACTACTTTTATTTTGAGTAATCTGCATCCTGGTGGATTTCTAGGGAAAGTTGTGGATTTGTATTGTTCCAATACAAGAGGCAGCTGAAGCTAGATTTTCTCTTAATGGGAAGCAGCATACTTTGTATGGGTCCTAATACTCCATGTGTGGCAGGCATGGTCTGAAAATACTGTCAAAATTGGTAGAGAAGCCAATATTTTAATTCTCTTCTGACTTATGTGAAAAGAACATATTTATTGACTTAGTTCTGTGAAAGCTGAGATACCTCTGTGCATTGTGAACTACTACAAAAGTCCATGTACTCACCAAAGGACCTTCAGTTAGCGACAGAATTAGACAGAATTTGTCATAATTGCCTGAATTCAGCTTAAATCCAATGTTTGAGATACTTATGATTGTTTTCAGCTTGCACTGCCCTTAGAGATAGCTCATGCACTGGTTACATGATTTCCCCTCAGAAAGAGTGAGACTACAGGCTGATACATAGTCAATACATGTATAGGAACAGGTAAGAAGAATATAGTATTTGGTGTGTCTTGAGGCTTCCCAGTATCTTAGGTCACTTGGTAGTGTCTTTCCCAGTACTTCCAGCTAATAAGCTCCCCATGAGTTTTTTTAATATATTCAACCCACTCTCATCCTGTTTGTAGCTGGATCTCCCCTTTCCATGTGAGGCAGATGTACCTGTGCCTACTGACACAATATGCTGTTGCTAATGAGTTGCAAGAGAAAAGAATGTGAGCAGGAGCTGATCTCCAGAATAATACTTCCTACTTTGCAAATCCCTTTCCTCAGAGTTCTGTTCGTCCATTGTTGGCATGTGCAGAGCCAAAGGCAGGATTAAGAGTGAAGGCAATGGTACCTTGGGCACCAACTTCTGAGGCTGGGGAGTCTTGGGCATGTGCTTGGAGGCACAGTCGTGCCAGGGACTCTGACCTAGCTGAGTCAGGACACACTACTCTGAACACAAGGTCAAGTGGCCCCTTTCAAAATAGACCAGGATTTGAATGTTCCCACAGTCTTCCTCTCAGTCAAACTCTCTCATGGGTATAGTTGATTTTCTTCTTGAGTAAACCAGCATTGACTTTAGCAGTACACTTTTAATTTACGAAGACCTTATCAATGTTATCAGCCAGATCTTAAAACAAATGCATGTTTTTGTATGAAATTGCATATGATTTAAACTTTTATCTCTGCTCCAAGGAACAGTACTGACTAAACAGAAACACTGGACAACAGTACATGAGACTCCAGTTGCTTATTCTCCACTTTTTTCTGTTGCTGTCTGAGAAGAGCTGAAGGGTGGACCTCCTCTTGTCCCTCTGGTTCAGCTACAGGCAGGAAAGCGCTTCAGCAGTAAGTCACGTTTCTCTTGTTTACTCTCATCAAGACCTTTCTGTTGCGTAATTCTTTTGTTTTCCACGGTTGTAATCTCTGATGCACATGGATCCCGGACAATGTAGATGACCCGTGTGGGATACATGAGGTTTTCTCTCAAGATATTGTTGTCCCTTGCTGGCTGGGAGCCAGGTAGTAAGGAGAAAAAAAAAAAAAGAACAATGGAGATAAATTTAGATGTTGTTGGGAAAAAGAGGCCAGCACACTGTCCATCCCAACCCTTTGAAGTGACGCCCACAAAGCAGTTTCCTGTGACTTTCTCAGGGATTCCCAGATAGTCACAGTAACTTATGCAACCAAAGCAGACACCACCTGACTAACACTTGGCTAACCCTTTGCAGTCTCACTCCAAATGCAAGCGAGGGAACAAAGTGTGGTGTCATAACATAGAGCCTTATTGTGTGCATGCTGAGCACAGCTGAAAACAGCTGGAGTGTGGATGTTGGTACCAGAGGTACTGAGGCAAAAGGGCTCCTGGCTGCATTGACTTCCCTGCAGAGTGATTCCATGCTTTCCAAGAAACAGTGCTCCATAGGCCTGAATTTAGTTTTGCAGTATGAGAATCTCCACATACACTAAATTTCCTAGTAATAGCTCCTTTGAAATACTGTTAATCAACAAGTTTTTATATCTATGAGGTGTTTTGACTAACAGCTTAGTTACATAATTGCCTTTCAAAGGCTCCACCAATTGAACTAACTTGATCACTACATCCAATTCAATATTATTAGCATTTCTATATAGATGTGATGTGTAGCTGTTTGAAAGGAGGACACAAGTACTTGCACAAAGCAAGCTTCTTCAGTTCAATTCTGGGGGCTGAGGCAGGCCTTGGACCCCTCCGTAACTTGTGCTTTATATTTTCCTTGAATGGGTCCATTTTTGAGGGGCTTTTCCTTATGTTTTGAAGATTCACGCCTGCTGGTTGAATGTTTTTTTTTTCAGAAAGAACACTCTGTACAACAAATTTTTGAGGCAGATGCCTACTCTGCATTTGTGACGTGTAATACAGGCACCTTATGTAGTGAAATGCACTTAATTTTTCATTGTGTGGTTATGAAAATCAAACCCTAAGTAATGTAATTTTGTGTATGTAAAGCCATACATAAAATCTGTAGTAAGTGCCTTGACTCATTAGTAAAAAATAAAAGATGAGAAACTATCAGTTTGACATTCACTCAGATCACTGTGAGTAGCAGGGAATATTAGATTAATTTGAGACCATGACTCCTTCTTTAATTATGAATAGAATCAATTTAGACACTGGTAGACTACAGGTACTTTCCTTTCTTATTAATTATATTTAAAAAAAAAAAAAAGGGCAATTTTCTTTTACATGACAATTTTCCTCATCCAAGAGGATGTCATGACAGATTTGATATCCTGACAGAAGTAGCTGAAAGTAATATTTGCAAAGCAAAGCAAGATTTTTATGTTTTCACTTTTAACAGTTATAATTCACATCTTGTGAATTTGTGTCCTATTAATTATGTCGCTTTGTCCCGAAGTAATAGATGTTTTTACTAAACAATGCGACTTTCATTTTAACATCATGCAATTGATATATTTTCTTTTTTCATTTTAAAATGGTAATTTTGAATAGAGTTTATATTTTAAAATATATTGAGTTGTAAATTATTGAATTTTATTTTAATTTTGCCACAAATATATCCAAAATGAATTATAAGTAGCAAATAATACTATTACTTTTACTTTTACTGTTGATTTAACAAGTAACTAAAAAAGGAAGAGTGGTCTCACCAGTCCAGCCATAATTTTCTCTTTAATGCATGGTTTCTCTATGGGCAAGAAATGATTTGGGATTAAATCTGCATGGTAGGATTTGGGTTTTTGGGTCTGAAGGCAGATAGTGTTTTTCTAGTTCTCTCATTCTGTTGTCAAAATGAGTCACAAAAAAAAAAATTCACCATATGATGGAAAACATTGAGGTGAAGAGTTAAAGTGAAGAGCTAGAATAGAATCCCATTTGTAAAGTGAATGAATGACTATCATAAAGGTTTTAGCTGGTGTTTGGAGCTGGTACAGTATTTCAGCACACCCCAGTCTTCAAGGATTTCAGCAGTACCATGGGATCCATAAAATGATTTGATACATAATTTGGTGAAATTTAAAAGCTTTTCCTGTGCAGATGTTTTGATTATCTGACTATAATAACTCTTTGACCTTAACCTTGGTAAATAGGTACTGTATGTGTTTCTAATCAGTCTGTGTATGTGTTTTCATTTTATTTTTAACTTGAATGCCTGTTATTTTATATAAACCTATGCCTTTAAATGTACCAAACTTCATTAATCCACTTAAAGGCTTAACCATCTATAAAAATGTACGATGCAAATTGGACTTTTTCCCTTCTTCAGTCATCACAGCCAAGCCCATAAAGCTCGAGGAAATTTATGCATTTTGACCATCTCTAAATCGTTAGAGGCCAAACCAATTTAAATAGCAATCAGTGACCAAGAACACCCTTTGCTCTCTAAGGTTTTTTTTGCCTTAGTATTCTAATTATTTAATTCAAGCTTGTTACATTCAGCTCTGCTGGATGCTCTGCAGTCTGAATTCATTCTGCCTTGTTTAATTTGCCTCTCTCCTCTGCCATTAGATGGTTAGCTCTCCAGATGAGAACAGAGCACTATCTCACCACTGCATAGTATGAGCAGTATCTGTTTCATAAACTGTTAAAAAAGACAGGACAATTATTTGGATTTCACAGTTGTGACAGAGTTTTTGTGACTAGTTAATTGCTTTTTCTGGCTGGGATTGTTATCCCTATGTTTTTGCACTTGTAAGATGACTCCTCACATTTAGAGATCTTAAAGAAAACTAAAGTTATATGCAAAGATTTACTTCACTCATTTTTCACTGATGTGAGTGGACTCTAAGTATGTCTCTGAGATCTGTGGAGTCTATGAGATCTCTGGATGTTATCACAGTGGAAATGGGAAGGAACTCCAAACATATCTGAAGGTTCTTTTTGGAAGTGTTATCTCACAGTGGGCCAGAGGGGGAAACACATTATTTTCAAAATGCAACAAACTCATCTCACTGAAAGCAGCATTTTCCCTAAATTGTTGTTTGCCAGTTTAGAAATTGCATCGGTTTAAACCCTCACCATAATGTTTATTCTGTTGGAAAAGTCAGTAGAGGTGTTTAACTCTGCTGTCACTTTTTACGATCAACTATCTCATCCCATGTGCAAGATGTGATCTATGAAGTCATCACTGGAAAGAGGTGGAAAAAATCAGCTACTGAGCAGATTTTTTATGTCTGTGTTACTCATGAGGTATATGATGTTATAGCTTCTATATGCAAAAAAATGCATCACTTACAGCAAGATAGCTCTTCTGATGTCTTGAAGTGTCCTGAACTCATTATAGCTTTTGACTTTTCCAGCCTTCAGATTAAAATGGTTCAGGTTACATAATTTTAAACTGCACAAAGGGTCAAGAGACCGTATCATTTCAATGAGGCCACAGTTCATTTGCTTTGGCTCAGGAAAGCCAGAAGATGAAATAAATATTAATAGTCACAGTTTGAAAGAAGGATTGCAGCTTTAGTATTACAATGAAGCAAATCATTTCATATGTGATGCAACAAAACAGTTGCTGGATTTTTGCCAGTTTGAAGGACTTAGAGAGGGAGAGAAAATGAAGAGGAAAAAATAATTTAAAAATGCACCTGGTGCCTACTGCTTTTTTAAAAACGTTTCATTATTGGCAGAAGCCATATTATTGTTTTTTGCCTCACATAGTTGAAATCAGTCCATTAAGATGGTGGGAGAAAAAATTAATAGGTAAATTCAGCATGCTGACTCCTTCATGTTGCTAATGTGCTTAATCTTACCTGAGTGATGAGCTGCATTTACACTGACAATGAGTGGAGAGAGGAAGAGAGGTTAAATATGTGTTGAGGGGAACAAAGTTAATGAAAGCATATTACCGGATTTTACAAAAAACATATATTACTCTTCATTTAATTTAGTCCTTGGGACAATTACATCCCTGGTGTAATCTTATTAAGCTAATGAGATCACATCAAGGATGAATTTGGCTCTTGTATTTGAAGTATTAAAATGGTGGACTCACTGTGATTTTCTTCTTTGCTGAGAACGTGAATGAGCTTTTTAAGCCTGAAAAAAAAAGAGTATTTTTAAGTTTGATGGAGACCAGTGCAATAGGTAAGATGCTAAATACAAATTTGAGCTAGGTCATGTTTAGCTTTCTTTATCCTTGTTAGAATCATTATTGAAAGTTTGTTTATTAACTTTCCACTTCTGTATGGGGAGATGACAGATTGCTGTCATCTGCAATCTGGAGTATGAAAGATGTAGGGTAGCTACCTCTCCCTAGAAAATGCCCAGGTTCATCTTTAGGCATGACTGACATCCTTAGTCACCAGCTGTGTTGATCCTCTCCAATACCTTGTCAGTGTTTGAGGTAACAGAGCTCTGATGGTATCTCATATAGCCACTGTGCTTGCTAACCACCCCACAGGAGGTTTCCTATCTGAAACAAAAGCTTCCCAGCCTCAAAAACACAGCTTCTCAAATCCATCATTCATCTACTTCTATTTCCCATGAGCTGGATGCATAAACCATGCACAATATACTCTTCTTGCACCAGTTTCTGGTTTTTGTCCTTGACAGTATCATGTTATAGTTGACTATAACAAGCTATATCCAAGTCCTTTCTTTTGATGACCAGACTTCATATCCAGCCATGAAGCTGTTGGAGTTTTATTTCCTGTAAGTAATGAGGTAGTCTTTGGAGCTGGGACTTGCACCACCACCTTGGGTATGTCTTGAGCTCTAGGGGACAGTAACTCTTTCCATCAGTGGTCTAGTGAGCAAAATGGAATTTCTCTAACTGGGAGAATGACATGGATCAGTAACATAATATTCAGTAACAAAATATTCAGTAACTAACTCTAAGGGTAATCCTTTATAAAGTGAGTTCAGATTACTGCCTCTGTGAAGTTACAAGAGACATTATTTAGATTCCAGTCTCTCAAAGCACAGGTGAGTGATCCAAGGAGGTATCTACTTGATGGGTTCGCTGATTTTCTGTGGTTTTTCACTGATAGGAAAAACTAGACAGAAATGCCCTCAGAGTAAATTCATTCCTGACAATCTATCTCACTGCAGAGAAACATTGGCTGGTGCTTCACATAGATCATGTCAGTATGACAGGGGGATAAGCATTGACTCTTTGTTAAGTTCTGCACAATCCTGCTCAGCTAGTTTTTTAACTATCTGACTATGCCTGTGTTTAAGGGCTAAAGCAACAGAAAATAGAATAAGGCTGCAGTATATCAATTCTCCAACTATTCCTATTTGCCAGAACCAACCAGTGATCCAGAGATTACTGAAAGTTATGCTAGCAAATCACACCTGCCATATTTTCGTGAGGTTAGCTCAGTAAGATCCCAAATAAAACAAACTCCACCAAACTTATCCTAAAACTTACACAGTAAGTTGAGCATTTTTGAATTACCCTTTATTGCTCTTATTTTGCAGTAAATCTAAGGACAGTTAAAAAATTCCTGTAAATTTTTTTTCTGATATTTTTCCCTCAAACATTACGGGAGTTTTCCAGCTGAGGTATAATAACATTACTTCTTTCCAGCCTGCCTACTTGTTCTACTACAGCAGACTGACAATGAACATTTTCTCAGAATGCACACCCAGCTGCACTTCCCTTTTATTACTTATGACAATCTTCAGAGTGTACAGGAGACATTTCTTTTTTTCTCCAGACCTTATTCTTAATTTGTCATGACAGTGACACAATGCTCAAGACCTTAGTGATCTAATGGCATTTCATTTTTGCTATCAATAATAGTTCAGACTCATATATATAAACCACTCTGCCACCCTTTCTTCTTTTCCTCACTTACGTGCTTTTGAATTTTTCAGCAAGAGATGCTAACGTGATTTTCCTTACTATTTTGATTGGTTTACCTGGTATTATAATTATGTGATGTTAATTTCTTTTTCAATCCAGTGCCTCTTTGCTATAGTTGCAAAGGAGGTTCTATAATCTCATCCTGTTCAGATGGATTTTGATCTTGAGTGAAGCTGGTTAAACTTTGGAGTGTCTATTCTATGGGGAATTCTGAGATGTATTCTGGTCAAATAACCAGAGACCAACAATATGTTGTACATTTTAAAAATTTACTAAAAATCAAATGCGCTTTTGACATTATCAATGTTTTGATTCATATTTTTTTTAAACAAAACAATCCCTGAGTCATGTGGTTTTTTTGTTCCTGTGAATTAAGACATTTTATAATGGAATAATCTTTTTTTTCCTTTGAAGCTTCTTGCTCAACAGTGGAGCTGATAAGGCCTTGTAAGGTGTAGAATTCAGCTAAAATCAGAGAGGACCCTAATCTGTTCAGGAGGGGCAATAGCAAGCAAACCCTAGTGCTGTTCTGAAAGCAAGAAGGCTCTTGCCTGGCCTGGGTGGGCAGAACCACCTGAGACCTGGGTGCTGGCTCCTCCTTCTCAATAACTATATTGGATTTAAGGTACTTAAATAAAACAAACAAATGAAAAGAGAGGTAAAAGGGCATTTTTGGTGCTCAGATAGTGATGAAAATGGGAAAAGTATGCTATTGCTAGTCCCTGGAAGATGTATGGTTACCCAAAGGTAGATGTAAACAAAAATGCTTCAGTGCAGATGAGCTCTGCTGTCACTCCATGCAGATCACTTTTATATCTTCTTGTCAAACAGTTGCAATTATTAACTGCAGCATTTAGAATTCTCTTTCTTCCTCGAAGAAAACCTCAGCTATAAGACAAAACAAATTACAAGTAGCATGTATAGTGCAGCAGTGTTAAAACTTCTGTCAGCATCCCAGTGTGGCCATATGTCTGACATAAAGTACACAAAAGAAAGTGTTGAGGACTGGAGCACAGTCTAATGATAAGTAGGCCGTTTAAACAATAAGCCTCTCAAGTGAGCAATATACATTCTGTTCTGTTTTTCTTACTTTGTGCTGCTTTAAATCAAAGTCCACAGCTCTGCTATTGCTTGGAGGTTGGACATGTTGTCTGCAAGTAAATTGGTCCTCTGCCAAGTGACTAGAGCTCACTCTTGGTAAAGGAAGAACATTGTTCACTAAAATAGTTTGTCTTCTGATGCCAAAGGAAATCAAATTGTAATCAAGGGCTGAGAACGGACTGAAGTCATAAAGGCTGGCTTGCCTCAGACTTTGGCAGCCTCCCTTGTTCCCAGGCATATTAAATATAATTTACGTTTGCTGAGGGGAGAGGCTTTATTGCACTGGAAATTCATTTTAAATAACACTTAAGTGAAACACTGTCAGGGGCAGCCAGCAATACACTTCTACTGTCATTTAGGCTGCTGAAAATCCTGAATATGTTCATGGGCTTTACCAGATTTGTTCTGAACTTGCTTCTGTGTAAATGGATATTTATGGTCAATGTTGATAAAACAATCACATTTCCTAGGTTCTAATCACCCATTCTGGGTGGAAAGTTCACAGTGAAAGGCTGAACTCAATTACAGAAAGTGTTTATATGGTTTTCTTTCATTTTATTGTGCATGTGAAAAATTCATACTAACTCTGAATAACCATCTCTGGATGAAAAATCATGAACAATATATAGGATGGTTGAATGAATCCTGTCCTTGATCTACAATGTATGAAGCTGAGTCAATTTTTCTGATAATTCCTGTGGTAAATGTTGAAGTTTAAAATCTATGCTTTATGGTTTCAGGAAAAGACTGTAGGAACAATTAATTTTTTTTTCTTGTTTTATTTTTAAAAAGATATTTCTAAAGTAAATTTATCTTTTAGAGCAGTAAAATTTAATTTTATTTCACAATGGAATTACAGGCTAATTTAAAAATTACTGCTTCCATGAAGTGATAATTCTTCTTTTAAGCATCTTGCTTAGAAGTAGCCAGCTGAGGGAAAATACTGCCTTAATTCTTTGCACACTTTTGGACAAGATATTTTCATTCTGACACCATAATGCAGGTTACATCTGAAACTTGTTTTACAGATTTGCACTGAGTCAAAGCAATGTTATCTGCCAACTAAAAAGTAAAAGGTCTTTCCATGAACATCTAATTTAAGATTATATTAACTCCTTTATTTTGCAGCTTTGTCACACTGCATATAGCATTTGTAAGCAAATTCAATGTAGTTCTTTATGTGCTATGCAAAGGGAAATTTGACTCTAGGGCAAAATATAGGGATAATTAAGCAATCAAAGAAATGTCTGGGTACTTGCTGTCTTCAAAAAGTGTGTTTTGTTGTGAGTCCCCACCCTGCCCTCAGTCTTTCTGCTGGAAATATTGTTGAAACAGCATGCTGTCCCCTTAAAATGGCTGTATTTGGGTAATCTTGCATAGCTCACCTCTGTTGAAGTTGCAATCAACATTTGAGGTAATTTAAGGTTAATTCTGTTAAAAGACTGCTACAGAATTTAGACCTTGATGACAAATTTGGAGGTCTAGCACAAGAGTTTAATAGACTTACGCATATGTTTTCTAAATTTCAGTGCTTGAGGGACCAAAATAGGTAGGCAGCCACCTACTATGTTTCTTAGAGTCTTGACCCTGTCTGCGCATGTCTGTCTTGATGATACCTAATGCCTGCATTAATGCCCACCTTAATGCCCAAACTCCATCACCTCAGAGTAACCTATAACCTCATGACTAAGCTGGTTTTGGAGGTACCTTTGAAACTATGCATTCATGTGTCCTGCACAAGACATCTAATTTAGTTTTACTCAGGGCAGTGGGTCCTAATAAGAGGAATAATATCTAGAAGATGTAACCTGAGAAGATTCTCACCATTAAATGGGTTCTTGTGTGAGTCTAACCCGAGGCACTTAAAAATAGTTTGATGAAAATGTGAACAAAACCTATATTTTCCTGGAGCTGGTATCCTTCCTTTTCCAAAAGGGAGGTAGAAGTTAAATGTATTATTTTCTGAACAAAATTAATTAGATTGCACTACTAATATTCAACAACTTTCAAGTAAAATACATTATGTTGTCACAGAAGAATAAAATACAAGATTTTATTGTGAAGAAATGAGAGTCAATAGCTGCAGAAGCTTTGAAGGTACCCCTACTTATAGTATCAATGGCTATTCCAAGGGGAAAATGACAAGGTTAAATTTTTTTACATTGCAGTATAAAAATGCCAGAACTATCAGTTGTAGCCCATGTCTGCCCTTTTCCCCACCTGTAATACACATTTGGGAGATGTACAGAGAGGGCTCAGAAACTACAGAAGACAGAAGGGTGACTGAATAGTTAAACACTGAGCTAAACTCAGACATGAACTAAACTTCCTAGCACTTCTGACAGCCACAGGCACTCATGGGGATTTGACAAATTGGTAGTCATTTCAAAACAGTCCATGTCAGGGAGTAATACCACATGATTATGGAGCATGGGCTTTGAGATTAATAAAAGCAAGAGAGCATTAAAATGCAAATGGACTAGGAAAACGTTGCGAGAGGTAACTGTGAGACCTCGGGATGTGTATGCCCGTAAGTGCATGTGGAGATTAAGCTGCTGTGTGTACTTAAGCCTGTAGTTCCTGTGAAGACCCACATCTCAGATGTGCTCCAAAGTCAGGGATATGTTCAGAGACAACCACGCACTCTCTGAAGAAGTCCACAAAAGCTTTTCACAAAATGACTTCAGGGTCCAAGCCTGTCTTCAGTATTCCCTTCTCTAGCACTGCAGAATCGTCTGTATCACTTTTCAAGTGCTCTCAAATTTTCTGTTGCTTTTCTTTTTCTTCCCTTTCAAACAATGCAATACAGTGCATTCAGATGTTAATAGGATAATTTGTATATTACTAGAAAAAGAAACAAACAGACTGCTTTAAAAGTTTTTACTTTTATATATAGATGGGTGTATAGAGATATTTATACTTTTGTTATGGTTTCTGCCTTCCCTTTGTATTATCTTGTAAACATGTCATGAAGCTGATCCTTCATTTCTGAAAACAATAGGAGCTGGATGCTGACTTCAGGGGAAGCAAATGAACGATGCATCTTTCTGTTGTTGCAGCTTTCTTTAAAAAGAAGCTGAGGTTTTCAGAAATATTCCTTGAAAGATATGCACATTACAAACAAAATAGGAGCAATAATGAAGTACGACGATTGGTATAAGAAGGGGCTCCACGATCAATATGATCTGCCAGAATCCATTTATTGTGAGTATGAGACAAGCTTATATAAAGTGATGGCTACTTATCAATGCTACTAATATACTGATTGGTTACAAGTTACATTCTTGCATTAATGTCAGGCCCTCCTCTTAGAGTTCTGCCAACACACAGCTGTACACAAGTCCTTGTTACCTGTTTCTTATTCTTGACTCCCTTGATACTTTCCCAGACCATCGAGGACTCCTTCCCAAAACAGTGGAAGACACACGCGAGCTCCAAGGCCGTCAGGTGGCTTGATAAGATTTGCCTCAGGCTCTGAGCTGAGCAGTTGTTAACCCTTTATAGCCTGTGCCCATACTGCAACAGAGCAAAAGGCCATATATCAATGCCCAAACTGTAAATGCTATCCCACCCACCTGTAACAAGGGCAATGCTAGGAAGCAGGGAGACAGCTGTGAAAGGCAAACCAGCTGAGTGTGAAAACGAAAATGTGCAGGAGGTTCAAAGCTCATAGCCTGATTCTACCTCTATGCCACTGTTATCTTGCATGTAGATGCTCACTGGCAAATTAGATGGCAATATCCCACTGTGTGTTTGGGCACTGTTGGGCTCATTGTTTTTCTGCAGTAAGAAATTGGTCCTACTGGTGCAGAGACTGGGCAATCTATTTCTGTCAGCTTACTCTCTGCTCTGCACTTGTTTTTTACCTCCTCAGGAGACCTAAAGGGAGTCAGTTCAATGTTAACAGCTGTTCAAATTGCTGTATGCTTCTAGAGGAGATGTGAAAATGAATGTGAGCCAGCTTTTGGTTGAGGTTACGATGAAGTTAATTAATTTTGACAAAGAGATCCTCCCCCTAAACTTCTTTTCCATCCTAAGACTTGGTAATATGGGAAAAACATGACTGATGGGTATAGATTTACAAGCATGTCATTTTAACAAAGGACTTGTGGAAATGCATTCCCTCCTCAGGAAAAAGATTCTCCTGCACAAGGTTTTGTCTCAGAAAATGTGCAAAAGGCTGCTATTGCAGAGAAGTACATTTCCAAAAATATTTTAAGATCTGTAATATCCATACTAGATATTATTTATTATTTAATGAATTTTCTTTCCTGAATGAAGAAACTACTTTTCAGCAGTCAGACAATCAGGTGACATTGGCCTCATAGTGATGTGTCTAATTAAAACCACCTGAAACCCTTGTTCAAGTATACATCTGTGGGCCTGTGCATACATCTGTATTATGCCTAAAACTGTACACCTCTCTATATAAACACCAAGTATAATTTCAAATAATTTTCCTTGATAAAATACTGTTCAGACTAAACATATGTCCTACTTCTGCTACAGAAGCAAATACTTTTCCTTCCTTTGTATGTACGCGAGCAGAAACTGAGTGAAATGCAACATCAGCTGCACTGCAAATACTCAGATTATACAACTTGTAGGAACTATAAAGAGGCAAATTTTGCTTTTCATCTCCTGAAAATCTAATGCCATGAAACAGCATGTAAAAAAAGACAGCCCTGCCATGCTACGGTAAAGAAAACAGAGACCTTGATAATGCAACCTCATAATGCAAATAACTGCATTATTTCAGCCAAAGTACACAAACAAACAAACAAAAAATAAATAACCTCTGCTCAAAACTCTCACTTTGGATCAGGTGTTTGTTATAAGGAATGTCAGAGGTCATATCAGGCAAAGAATAAAAAATTCAAGAGACTTTGGAATGGTATCAAAAGCAAACATGAAAGTCTATTCAAAGACAAACATATCCGTTCACTGTAATGCATTATAGTAGTGGCTATTTAATTTTTTGTTCAAGCTCAGTGGTTCTAAAATAAAATCTGAAACTCTCAATACAGATTTCTTTGTCCACATACATATAAATAACTTGAAATATATACATTGTACTCATTCAAGGATTTTCCCATGTATATTTTCTTTCCTTAAGCAATGCTGTTTAATTGCCAGATTCCTTGAGTGCAGTGAATCTGGGTGATAAATAGAGGTTTGAGAACTAGGGAAAACTTCTGTGTTAAGTTCTCCACTTCTCCAGTGAAAAAGATAAATAATAAGAGAAATGCTTTTAACACCTCAAGCAATAAGTCTCTGTGACCCAAATATCAATGAACAACAATGATGGCATTTTCAGAACACTTAAGTAAAACCATTGTATGTTGCCCATGGATGCTTTTTGCATTTTTCTATGATAATATAGATTTTGCAATATTTACTTGTTGTGTAGAGGAGATTTATAGTTTATCTAGTGCTTTGCAATTCTGGAAGAACATACAAAGCAAACAATTTCAAATTTTGAAGAAAAAGAATAGCTTGTTTTCTGTACTGTATCAAGAAAGGATGAATAATTGTTGTGTACCTAATATGCAGAGACATCTTAGTATAACAAGATACAGCTTAATTCCTAAGGTCCTTGTTATTTAATCCATTTAGTTCTGCCCAGGGATCACATGAATTTATGGAAGCCCCCTGCTACCCTCTTTGTTGACTTCCATCCCTGCTGGGAGATCCCCATCTGCTGGGAAGTGAAACTCTGTCCTGAACTTTACCTCATTTAACAGAATGCCACATATAAATTCAACTTCTTCATTTATTATTTTGACATAGCAGATGGCAATGGGCATTTAAAAGACTGTAATGTTGCTTAAAACCAGCTACATTTGTATACATTATACTTTTAGCTGCTTCAATTCTAGTGCTTGATTTTTAGGAAAAGAATCTGATACAGGCAATTAAATTTTTGAGACATCAGTACTTAGTGATGCATCATAACTTTTTTCAGAAAATTGTTTTCAGAAAATCATATTGTGACCAAATAATCATTCATTAAGACAGAAAATACTTTTTAAATGGAAATTTGAAACTCGTGTTTGGTGGTTGATATGAGTGACTAGTTTTCTAATAGCCTTAATCACTGGAGTATTTCTTTACTTGTTCATTTAAGACCATTAATGAAAACATATGATGTTAAGTCTAATATCTACTAACCCTTGATGACTGTTTTGACTTCCAGCATTGTCCTATAAATAACTGTGAATGACATGCACTGAAAATCAAAGAGCATTATTTCACTGTGATTAAAGAGAACAGGTTCACCCGAGACTTCCTTTTCATCCAGTAAGACCACAGAGAAATTAATTGTTGGCTTGAGTCAGATGTAATGTACTTCAAAATATCTCATCCTTAAAAATCTTACCCTGCATAATGCATATTTTAAAAGTAACCTGAAAACTCAACCTTGGTCATAGAAGGCATGTAAAGGGATAGAGAACATCATGTGCTATCACAGCAAATACAAGTTATTTGTCCTCAAGATCCAGTCTTACCAAGGTTTATTCCTTTGTCTTTTTGTTTATATTCAGTGGAAAGGATTTTTATTCCTATAGAAGGAAGGGAAATTTTACATAGCCACCATTGACCGCACTTTTCTAATTTAAAATATCAGCTAACTTGACACTGTTAAATTCAAGGAGTATGTATTTAACAGATACAACTGGGATCTTTTGTTGTCTTGGCTGTGAACCTTCAGATCACATTATAAGTATTATGGCCAAAGGGCATTGGTTGCTGGCAAAGCATTTGTGATCTGTCATGCAATCATGTTGTCTCATACAGTGGCTTCAGGGTGAGACCTCATATGAAGAGAACAATCTGTGTTCTTTGCTGTAAACTAAACAAATACCTCTGATATGCAGTTCCTTAGTTTAAAATCAAGAGTTTTCAGGTATTTCAATCTTATTCTTGTGCATATACTATTATGTAAAATTTCATAACAGGTTTTCACCTTTCTGATGATAAATAATACTGTTTAGAAACAAGACAAACAAACAAACAAGGGCTTTTATTATGAACTCTGCAAGCCTCCTCTGCAACTATGCTAGTCAGACTTCCATGATACACACTCTGCTTTTGTTGATCACCTGGAGAGCATTATTCCAGGAGGTGTTTGTCTGTCATGGTCATTTTTTTTAAAATATAAAATGCATTCTATTAAAAAATTTAGTTTATATATTATAACATTCTTAAGCTTTAATATTATGCTAATTTTCCTTGATTTAAGTTTCAGACAGCCTTTAAGACTCTTCAATTAAAATTCAAAACCTCAGGGCTGTCTCCTGCATGAAAACTCTGGGAAGATAATGCTGGTGGCAAATTCCTTTGCAACAGTTTCTTGCAATTTGATCTGCAGAAAAGTGATGCACCAAAATAAAAGCCAGAAAGCCTCTGTTCCCATTAAATAAATTCCTTATGGAAATCTAAGGAAAATGGGAGCCAGGAGCTATTCCTGCTTTGACTGTAACCTCAGGAACACACCTCACTCTTAACAAGGCAGCTCCAATGGAAAGGGCAGCAGTGATCTTCTGCTGCCCCACTGCTGTGGCCTGTAAAAGTAAGAGGAAGTCAGTGGATGATTAGTGGGTATGTGTAATATAATCTGGCGGAGAAACGACTGTAGGGGGAGGAAGTTTTGGTGCTATGAAGATCTGTGAGTCCTGGTGAGAAGGCAGCTGCGTTCTGCTAGTGCAAGATGCTCTGTCATCCACATGCTCATGGCTCTCTCTGGTACAGTTCAACTGTGGTTTGCTTGTTCGTTTTCAATGGAATGGAAATACTTGCCCTTTCTTGTGTTCTTGAGCCTATGGGTTGAACTTTAGTATGGAAATTGTTGTTACTCAGTATGAAGAGAAATGGTGGAATCAAGACTTTAACTTTTTTTTACTATGTTGGGTAGGATCACAGTTTCACGAAAAATGCAAAACATATTACTTACAAAAAGAAATAAATGTAATGATTAATGAAATTTAACACTGTGTGGAATTTAAAGAGAAAAGAAATCCCCAACATGATTGCACAAGGATTTGAAAAAGCCCCCCATGTTGGTAAGCCAGCTGCTTCCTTTTCCAAATGGTTGTGTGTAGGCAGTTTATGGTATTTCAGTAATTCTGACCTTCGTTTAACTACATGGCTGTGTGTCAATAAAACGAGAAGCCTAAACAAGTAATCACCCAGTGTACAGCTAGTTAAAATTCATGGCTAGCAGGGAACAGATTGAGACAGGAAAGCCCTCAGCCTGTCTATCTACCGGTACCCTACCACCAGCAGAGCTGCTTTTATTCAAGCTTCTCCCTGTGGCTGCCTCCAATTCTTTTGCAAATCTTCCTCTCCCCTCACAAATTTATAGCCCATTGACAGTTTTCTGTGGGTGGCTTGAAACATCTGGGTAGCAATCTTTCAGCCTATGTCTTACACCCTCTCATTAAACAATGGAGTGCAGGCCACAGAGCATGCTGCCATGAAACCTAGCAATAAGAATGGAGCTGGTTAATATGTATATTCAGTACCCACACTCAATTAGGAGGTGAGTAGTGATGGAGAGCTTGAGGTCTTACCAACCTCGGAAAAAAGTTTCTGTGACTGTTACATGTTTCATTAGTCTAATTCAGTTTAGGCAATGCTAATTTACTTGTGGATGTCAGGCCTATCATTACCAGCTGCCAGGTTTGCAGGATATTTTGCAGTAGATTTGGCTGAGCTGGTTGAACTTGCATGTCCTGAGGCCATCAGCATGACAGAGGCGGGGACATCTCAAAAGAGAGCATGCAATTAATTTCTGAGAGTTTTAGATTTGAATTAATTTAATGGATATTAATTGAGAGGATAACTTTTCTCCTAAGTTTTAGAAGAATTAGATAGCAGGGGTAAATCTCCTTATTGAACTCTGACTTTCAATTTTTATATGAAATGTCTATTTCTAGGAATTTGACTGAGAGGCTATGTCTTTTAGTAGAGACTTTTTTGCTTTAGGATAACTAGGCAATGTGAGAGAAAGAAGAACGGAAGGAATGTTTTATTACTTTTTTCTGAGTGGCATAGTCTTTCTAGGAGATTATTAGATTTAGTTGCAATAAATACTGTTTGAGGGGGTTTTGTGTCTTTCCTTTTTTTCCCCTTATATACAGATATCTGAGGGTGTTTAATAAAAAGCAAAGGAATTTATAATACATCCTTCCATTATATTATTGTAATTCAGTGAGCAAGCATGTTCCTAAAGGACACATGCTAAGTCAGAGTTGAGCAAGACTGATGTTTGTTTAACTTTTAAATTGTTAGATCAGCCAAGTGCTGCATGTCATGCGCCTGTCTGCAAACTGTGAATGCAGGAGGTATCACACTTCACAGACATTGGTAAATTTTGGGTGCAACCTGGCTCCATATATAGTCTAATATCCTCATTTTAATGTGTCAAATCAGGTACTAAAATTATATAAATTCTGTTGGTTTTCTTATCTTTGTGTTCTCTTACACAGCAGCTGTATTAATTTTTTTAAATGTAGAGCAAAGTGAGAGTGTCAAGCCTTTTTCTAAGACTGAAAAATGTTGAGCACTTATCAAAACATGCTTATGCAGATTGATTATCTAGTGCCTTAGCCCCTTACTCCTTTTGAAAAAAAGGGTTAATGATTTTAAACTAAAAGAGAGTGAATTTAGACTAGACATAAGGAATAATTTTTTTAATGAGTGCAGTGAAACATTAGCACAGGTTGTCCAGAGAGCTGGCAGGTCTGTAAACATTCAAGGTCAGGTTGGATGGGGCTCTGGACAGCCTGGTCAAGTTAAAGATGTTCCTGATCATTGCAGGGGAGTTGAACTAGATGACCTTTAAAGGTCCCTTCTGACCCAAACTATTCTAGGATCTATGGCTATTCCATGAACAGGAAAAAGAAGCATTTATCACTGTAACTTGAACTGTATAATCCCTTGCTGAACTTTCTCTCTGGTTTAATAACATGCATACATCAGGGTAATCTGCTTTGTGCTGTTGTTCTGGGACAATCTGTGACCTCGAAAGACGCACTTCTGATCCACTCAAGTGGTGGCATGGCATACCAATCTATATGACATACCTGCAGAATAGTAAATGACATGCTTGCAGAAGTGCAAATGTGTCAGGTGACAAGGCTGATTCACAGTTGGTACTGATGGGACATGAACTTGTGAGATAACATATAAACATGACTGACCTGTTCAGCTTTAGCTGTTTTTCTTCAGTGTGGGCTTAAGATGAACAAGGACTGTTGGTAGGTACTGTAAGTGTCTCCAAGAGTCTTGGTATAAAAACAATTAACTGAGACAGGAGTTCAAGCACACACACAGTTATGGTGTGTCACTGCAGAAAAGATAGTTTATATAGTATTAGTTGGGATGAGGAACTGCTTTGGTGTTGAGAATTAAACAGAGCAAATAATTAAGACCTATTTTACAGTGCAGGAAAATGCCTTTCTATAGGAAAGAATAATGAGTTTTCAGTCATTCACATAACAGAAAAACTTGCAAAATTTACCAAGAAAACTATCCGTTTCTCTCCTAAGAAGGTGTGCTTACACATTTGTCAATGCACTTCTTATTAGAGGATAGGAAGAGGTTATAATCAAGCAAAATATTAGTCATATTTAAGGTCAAGATAAAAATTCCAACTTAAAAAAAATATTTTCTTCTAGAAATGTGCTTTCACACTTCAATAGTGTAATTATTTTGTCAAAAAGCTATATCAGGTATTTAAAGTAGAACAATAAGCATCAATTTTCAGACCAAACATCTCTTGTAAAACTTACTTGGAGTCTGGTTTTTGTGCTAATTGATTAATATAAAATAGTTTTCAAGGCAATTCATTTATCGGAGGTATAAATTACATGTGAATGTATCTATCTCTGAAGAGAAAGTAAATGTGTATGTTTTAATCCTGTATGGTAATTCTTCAGTAAATCCCTGTAGGATAAATATTTCATTGATTGGCATCTGTCTGTACTTAAAGCAAGGGAGAAAACAAAGGAAAAAAGTTCCCTATGGCCCATCCCCTGAGGATGGGGAATTTCTTTCTTTTATCTATTGTGGGTGTAAACACTACATCTCACCCTTCCAAACTAAAGCTTTTGCTCCTGAAATTGGAGACACTTAGCGCTTCTTGTCACATCCCAGCTCTCTGTCAAGAGAGGTCCTCTAAGGAGCTTCTGCTTATCTTGTTTTACTTTGAAACCCGTTCAAAGGAAAGAAGAAAGCCAAGTTAGCCTGAGACTAGATCACTTGGTTTGCTTATGGAAAAGCTTCCCTTTAAAGATAAGAGCCCTTAGAATGTATCAGATAATTTGAGTTAAACTTTCGGATTGTGTGTTTTACTGTCAGTCTAAGTGCTTCCGTGGCTGGCTGATCTAGCATGTCGGCATATCACAATTACTGCGTTTTGTCATTATAGCATCCCAGTGAGATAAGAAAACGTCTTTATTTTATGCCTGGGGAACTGAATCACAGGGTAGGTGAGGAATCTCGCCTGAAGTCAAATGGAAACGCCGTGGGAAACTGTGGATGCAGGATAATAAAACTAGGTCTGGTGTCGCAGTGCAGTGCTGTCTCCACAAAAACAACCTTTCTCTTGCTGTTCTAGTACCTAGTAAATGCTTTTTGTTGAGAACATGCATAGACCTGAATCAGCAGCAGTGCTTAATAGGTAGAGGTACAGCATTTTAAGATACTGTTCACACCATGCATGGCCACATTTTTGTAATATGTTGAATGTTTTGTATTCTTTAATGTTGTGAATGCATACTAAAGGATGTAGCCTTATGAATAAAATTCTGTGACTTCCAAGGCAAAACAAAACAATATATTCCTTTGAATGTCAGATTTAAAAAAAAAAAAAAGCTTACATATTTTACCAGAGATAAGAACATGCAATTATTTATCATCATTCAGATGATTCACCAACACCAACCTTAATAACAGGATGATTTTCACTGTTGAAATATTACTACTAATAAAAGCGAAAGCATCTCCAGTGAACAGGAATAGCATCCAGAGTAAAGAATGCAGTAATGTGATTCTGGACTAACTTTTTCTCCGTGCTTAGTAAGAGCTAGTGAGAGCTAGGATTGATTCTTCAAATGGTGCAGATTTTTTTCAGTTTAAATAGGACTTGAACATCATCTATGGCAATCCATTAATTCAGTTAAGAGAAAGCATCCAAAGCAAGTTCTTTGTTTCCCCATGTCTGCTGCAGTTACTGGTAACAATGAGAAAGGGATTGACAGGACTTGATCTAGGATTTGAGCTAATTTGTTTGTGTGAATGACACGGGGAGGGAGAAGGGACAGTGGGTTTGCCCACCTCTCTAGACTGTCCATGTCTTTCTGGTGACATCCCATTCCTCTGTCATGTGGACCACACCCCTTTCCTCCATGTTCACTCAGTTCTACGTCTATGTCATTGATGAAGATATTAAACAGCACTGGTCCCGATACTGTCCCTACAGGAACAGCACTCATCACTCCTCTCCATCCACTGAGCCATTGATCACTATTATCTGGATGCGATCAGCCAGCCAGTATCTTACCCATTGAACAGTCTACCTATAAAATCCATATCTCTCCAATTTTAAGAGAAGCTCTTGTGGGAGACCATGTCAAAGGCCTTGCAGAAGTCCAGATAGATGATATCCATTGATCTTCCCGTGTCCACAGAAATAGTTACCCCATTGTAGAATGCCACTAGGTTGGTCAGGCAGGACTCACCCTTGGTGAAGCTGTACTGGCAGTCTTGAATTGCCTCTTTGTACTCCAAGTGCCTTAGTTCACGGCATCTTCCTTTCTACTCTTTGAAAATGGGTGTAACATTCACCTTCTTACAGTCAACAGGGATTTCACCTGACCACCATGACCTATCAAATATCGCAACAAGTGGCTTGGAAACTACATCAGCCAATTCCCTTGGGACCCTGAGATGTCCCATGTTCACATTCGATTTCCTCAGGTGGTCTCTGAGAAGGTCTTAGCAACATCAATACATATATGTTTATCTTCAACTGTAATTTATTTTTTTGTACTATTCTCCCATACTTGGAAAAACAAATGTCAAATTAATAGAATTAATAGAAGATTATGTTCTCCTACACTGCCTTGGGAGTTTCACTTATTCAGGTAGTTAGATAAAAGTTATTTCAGGCATACGTAATGTGTCATAAACTCTTTTCTCCCATTCTTTTTTCTGTCACTAGCAAATTGTTTTGTTCCACTTTTTTTAACACCCAACTTGCTGCAATCATTAGCTCCTAGTCTTGCAGCTACAGGAACATTGTAAATTTTTTATTAATGAAAGATTGCTTTCCTAGGTATTTGTTGCACATTAGGCACTGGACTGAGCAATCAAGTTGTCTTGTTTCTATCCTTGCCTGACTGCATGGCAAATTTATTGATTTTAGGATTTCAGTATCTAATTTTTTTCAGTGTTTGGAGGTTTTTTTCATGTCTAAGGGCTCCTCTACATTTTCATAATCTTTCCTAATATGGTTCTGAGCATGGCTGTCATATTTTAACCCCAGCCAGCAGCTAATCATCAGACAGGTGCTCACTCACTCACCTCTGGTGGGATGGGGGCAAAAGTCAGAAGGGTAAAAGTGAGAAAAGCAGTGGATTGAGATAAAAACAGTTTAATACTGAAAAAGAAATTAAAGTTATACTAGAAGTAGCAGCAGTAGCAGTAAGGAAAAGAGGAAAAATAGCAAAAAGAAAGAAAAATAAAATATAAGACTAATGAGGTAAATGAAAACAATTGCTCACCACTAAATGACTGATTTCCAACCAGTCTCTGACCAGTGCCTCCCTCCCCCAGACCTCAGTTTTGTTGCTGAGCATGACATTGTATGGTTTAGAGTATCGCTTTGGGCTGCTGGGGTCAGTTGTCCTAGCTATATCTTCTCCCAGTGCTTTGTGCACCCTCAGTCTACTCAGAAGAAATAGAAAAGGCCTTGATGCTGTGCAAGCACTGCTCACCCATAGAGAAATCATCCCTATGTTATTAACGCTACTTTCATCACAAATCCAGAAGGTAGCTCCATATTAGCTCCATATTCTCCATATTAGGGGAAATTTAATTCTGTCCTGGACAAAAGCAGTGCAGAGGCCTTGTAAGCAATTCAGATGATACACCACAAGCAAAGCTGTTTCCCCAATGAAGTCTAACTTCTGATGGTGCAGTACTTTCATATGCAGTCTTACTCAGAACTTTCAAAATCACCAATGGCTTTAGATAGCTTGTCGCTGCATCATCACCTCTCATAAAATAGTCCTCTGCAGGTAAGTGAATACTTGTAATTTGTGCTACTTAAGATTTAGTAAAATTAAATACTTTGAGTGTAACAGCAAGACATTGCGATAGTTCTGTGTACCCTTGGGTTCTGTATTACAGCAGTTTTTCAAGTTAAATATATGACAGTGATAATTTATTTTCTGAATTAACTCTGCTCTGGCTCCCTATTTTTTGGCAGTGTGGAGAAATTTACAGTGATGTCAGTGAATGCAGGAGATTCTTAACATCTTTAAAAATGGAACATTTGGGTAAATCTTCAAGTTTGTAAAACTAAAGTTAATGATTTCCCCTTCCATAATAGGTACCAGCCTACATTTTCTAGATTGATATGATAAACTATACCTGGAAATAATGAAAGATGCCAATTTTACGCTTGTTAAGAATCTCATTCCGAAATAAAATAGAAAACATAATCTGGACCTAATGCTCACAATGATATCACTCTGCAGAGATATTCTGAGTGGATATATTTTGCCTGTTTTGTGCCTGCAAAATACTCATATATACTCAGAGTTCTAGGAAGATGGAAGGGAAGAGTTAGAAGGGCAGCTTACCTAGGACAAAAGCAAGATGGCATGTGAATTCCTCCTGTGCAACCATTAGATACCAGAACCTGTCATGCAATGGTAATTCATTGTGGGAAAGAATAAGAAAGATTGTGTGTATAAATCAGAGTGTTAGCTGAGCCGTGGCTCAACTTCAAAGCTTTCACACTTCCTTCCCTCTACTTTTTACTTTGTTCCACAGGTTCTTTCCCCAGTGAAAATCGCCTTTTTTTTTTTCTTCTGTGTGTCACTCAAGGTCTGCTTTCTTAAGTACTTTAAACACCTGTGATTTGACCTTTTGCTTTAGATTCTATGTGGCTATCAATATCTTGTTTGGAAATTTTATGGATACTCTGCTGCATTGACTGAGAAGTACTGAACTGCATTCAGGGGGAAATCTTTATTGCTCCCAAGCAACTAAGGGTCATATGATAGAGTAGCCATTGAAAAACCCCACAAAATAAAATAGCATAAAAATGAGAAAAATAAATAACGTAGCTTCATATAGCACCTGATGTCCAGCTGTCTTTGCCTCTGCAGATGGAGCTGTCAGAATGCCTAAGCAGTAATTAGCAAGATTTTCTCCAACTTTCCTTAAATGAACCAACTATTGAAAGAAAATTGTTCACTTGTTAGAGAACAACGTCAGAATATTGAAGTGGGTAATATAATGAAAAACAAATTCTGATGTTTTTCTTTAACATCTTACTGACTTTAAGGTTAGCCTAGAGTTGTTTTTCTTCTGTGGGGAGAGGAAGAAAGTTGAGAAAAACTGAAAGCCCTCTGGAGATGGGAGAGTATTTTCTGTCTTTCATCAGTGATTTTTAGCAGAGGACAAACTAATGAATGTGCAAGCATGCAACCATGACAACAGTACAGGAAGAAAAAGCCTCATTACCCACAAAATTGCTGAAATTACCGTTCTTGTAGGTTTCCACTGAAGAGATGCTGTTTTCCCTAGGATGAGTTTCTGTTATTTGTCTGGACAGTGGGCTTTTTATAACTTTTGTCTTCTCATCTCTCTAATAAACTGTTGACCAAACAATTTTGTCCATCTTGAAACTCACAGGTGTGATTGCAAGGTCACAGAATTTTACCTGTGAGAACCTGAGTTTTGTGGTTGCTAAGTCTGGGTTTTGGCAGTTTCAGCAAAACTCACTGGGGATGCTGAGATCCTGATGTTCATACTTGTTGGACATGCTGATGTTGGTTCACCTTTAATAATTTGTTTTGGTCTGACCAAAATAGCTTTGTTAGAACTGTTTCTGGTAACCCTATATGAATTGTGACATCATCTTTAAGTTACAGTGTAGATACGTTCTTTACCACAAATTCTGCCTGTTCACTAACCACTTCCCATTGGTACGTATATGACCTCCAGGACTGAATGTAGGCAAGATTTTCTCCGAAACAGTCAAAATTTTAGAAACAGTCCACGAGTGATGAGGCTATCTGCAAGTGAAAAGTCCTCATGTACTGCAGGAACCAAAGTAACTTTTCATTTGCTTTTGCAAGGTAGAAGGATATTACAGATTAATTTTTTATCTATGTACTTCTACATTTAGTCAAATCTTTCACAGAACAAAGCTGCTTTAACCCACTAGAGAGGAGAACGTGGCATGGTCTTTCTAAATATCTTAGTTTTGGTGTTACTATTTTGTTTCTCTGCCATCATAGAATAGATTGAGCTCAGTGATATGGTTTCTAACCAAGGATAGAATCAGCAGTATTTAATACTCTGTACCACAGAAGTGAAATGTCTTGTTCAAAACCACACAGCTAGGAAGGGGCTATGGATGGAACATAAAAGATCAGGTTGTTTTGGCACTTTGCTTGCCCTTTATCACTTGTAGGAAATTCTATAATAAGACATTTCAGAGTGAAGCTGTTTTCTACCTTTTTTTTTACTTAACTTTTTTTTTGTTTTCTTTCTGTCTCCACTTTCTCTCCATATTCTCTTTCAGCTACATTGATACTATCAGACTTTGGTATACCTTGATCCCATTCTAGTCTAATAATTCTCAGGTCACCTGTATGCTACATCTGTGAGGTGAATTAAACATGTCATCTTCCAGGTCATTTAAAACCTTAAATAAAACTCAGTGTAACAGTGATCCTTAAATGAACCACTGACCAGGTCTCTACAGGCTAACACATTGTCATTTATCATCAGGCTTTGTTTACTGTGCTCACTTGCCCCTGATTTCTACCTTAAAAATCCTGTATTTCAGGCACTAGCTGTCAGTAAAATGAGACTTAAGACATTTAACTCACTGCTGGTCAGCTCAGTACATTAATGTACTTCCTGGAAATGGTTGCCAAAAGAAAAGGTTAAGAGTTGTACAGTAATAAGGTCATAAGATAGAGAATGACAGCAATACATGGAGGAGGAGAACAATAGCAAGGACATCTGGGAGAGCTGAAATAGTAAAAATTTGCCTGAGAGAATAACATCGGTGGCAATGACATCAAGAGGAAATGGGAACAGTTATGAGAAGAAAAAAAGTATATCATCAGAAGAAAAGGAAGTGTTGGCATAGAAAGTATCCAGTGTCATGTTCGATTAAGCCTGTATTGCACATCTAGTCAACTTATCTCTTCAGAATTGAGAAGAAAATTGATTGTATGCCTGTAATTAACAGCTGACATTTTATTTTGGTTAAAATAGAAAACCAAAAATAAGGACACAGAAAATCTCTTATATTCTTTGGGTGTCTATAAGGGCAAATCTATAAAGGATTTGAATTGCAGAGGGCCAATAGATCTCAAAAGGAAGAGTACCACTGTATGTAACCAGAGGCCTGAGCTGGGGATGTGGCTGCTTAATATAGATAATCTGATACTGTGAAATGCATTAAAGATATCTTGGGATACTCACTTAAGGAAAATTTTGTGTAATAACATTTGTCACTGTATTCTGCAATATTAAAGAAGAGGCATATTTTGAATTATTAAGCTGTATTTCTCTCTTGAGATCTAAATCAACTGAATTTTCTGTTGAAATAAATCTTCCCCAAAACCTCTAGGGGCTTCTCTTTTCCTCCCATACTCCTCCCAATTCAATTGCATTCTTGATTACCCTCCAAAATCTATTCATTTATGCTGATTGTTAAATATCCTCTCCCCATTTCCACTAACTACATCATTATCAGCCTTATTGCAGCAGGGCCATTTATCCTGTCCTTCGCTATGCTCTCATATTACCATCCCTCCTTTCTTCTGACCACTGACCTTCACCTTCTCCACTGACTCCTCTCCCATTTCTTCTGTCAAAAGCTCCTTCTCTGTTTATTTCTACTTGATCTAATTTTGACTGGATTTTACCAAAACTCTGCTAGGTGTCAGGTGATGAATACTGGAGCTGAAAATTTCATACTAGTGAATCTTCATCCGCTCTTGAATCCTTTTAAAATGTGATAGAAACAGTGAGAAAGGTTGTATTATTTAAAATTTTGCATACTATTTTGATAGAATTTGGAATACAAAACATTAAGAGGGGAAAGGTCACAGGAAAATGGGATGAATTTTCTAAGGTAAAGAAGCAAAACCAGAAGGACTTAAATATAATTTGATACGGTTTTGTTATTTTTCCTTTTGTTTTCTGCCTTTTATTTTTTCATGTGTTCTCAGTTTCTGTAACTTTTTTCTTCCTTGCCATAGAAAATATGAATTAAATGATGTATCACCATTTGGCTGGAGGCTGGGAATCCAGATCTTATCAGGTTGCAAGTGCATTTAGCTACTCCCAGAATTGAACAACAAAGTTTTTCCTACTGTGCAGTTTCAGCAAAGGGGTTTTGGGAGATCTCTGTGAGATGTGTGATCAGCTTTCTCTTCCAAACAGTTGTCTGAAGATTTAAGCTCTCTTGAAAATTTAAGAATGGTTTTGTTTAAGGAATTAAAATGGAGAACAGATGTTTGGTCATTTCTGCTCCCTTTTCTCTGTCTCTGGTCAGAACTGAGATTTCTCTATTCACAGAGCCACATGGCATCAGTGTAAAACACCAGGGTATGTGACAGGTTGGCAAGAACAAGGAGGGTGCTACATCCCTCCCTGCTCTCAGGGGTGGAGAGGGAGCTGGAACATGCAGGCAAGTATGGGAAGCAGTTGTGCCCACCCTCATAAGAACGGAAAAGAAAGTGCTTTTCTCAATTCTTTCACCTGAATAGAAACTAACAACGGTTTTGATTCTTATTTTTAAGCTCTTACCAGTGCATGAGAGTCCCTTTGCTCCCCTGTTCTACTTAAATCAAGAAGCCAGGCAAAGGTCACCAGTTTTATGAACTGTACGAGCTAAGAGAGCAGGGCTCTTAGGTGAAAAGACAAAAAAAAAAGATCTAAACTGAACAGGTGAAAATAATCAAGATTTAAATCCTCTCTTAATGTGGTAAATTCTGTAGGTCAAGCTAGCACAGCTCCAAAATGGGCAGGCGTGCAAGCTCACATTTCCCTGGGGTGTGACTAATGCAACTCTAAAACAACACACATAATCCCAAAGTATTAGAGCACTCATAAAAAGTACAGTCTTTTAAGTATATGAATATTGTGTGAAGTGTGTGTCTGCTTTATGGGATATTGTTTCTTAGTTAGACTGCCTCAGTGTGGAATATCCTGGTGCAAATGGACCTCTCCTTCTCTATTTTGCTGTAGAGGTTAACTGACATTAGTGGATTATCCTCTAGCATTTCTACATATATGGGGCAATATTTTATTCAGGTATTTTTTCCCTGGCAATAATAGCAAAAGCTATCTGAGAGCTTCTTATTTAAGGCTGTTAAAGTGCTTATACTTCAGCAATGTACTGTACACTAAAAGAGTTTGTGACAGGTACTTGTGGTACTTTTCTGTCTCTATATAGCTAGACACTATTGCCATGATTCACAGCATCTTTCAATTACCACCTAGTTCTGACACATGCATTGATATTCCAGGTTTTCCTTTCGGGTATACTGGAGCAGAGCCTTTGAATTAAACAGAACAAGTATCATGCGCACATTAAACACAGTTTGTGTTTGAACTAAAAGAGAGAACACAGGTTGGTGGGAATTCTGTGTATCAAGAAAAAAAGAAAAGCAAAAAACCAAAGCCTGACTTTGCTGTATAAATTCCACTTCAAAAAAGAAAACCCAGAAAGTAAGTAGTTTGTTACAATCAAGCGGAAAGTCAACAGAGACTCTTGAACTTTTCCTGTTTTTGTTGTGTCTAATGTCCAGAAATCGGTTGAGACTAATAGCTAGTTTCTCAGGGTTACATTAATACTTCAAAGAATCTGTCTAAGCCCCAACTGAAAAATGTTTTTTCCTTTTTAAATGTTGATGGCAAGTTTGATTAAAACCCTTTATTCCTTATAAGCAACTTCTGCAGCCAAATAACCCTTTTATTTTAGATTTCATCTCATCCATTTGCCTATGAAACCTTTTCTTAAAGGGAAAACTGAGGTGCTTAAGGGCAAACAAGTACCTGTAGTATAAAAAACTTTCCATCTGTTTAAGAATGAACTGTTATTTTGAGATGATCATTGCAAGATGTTAAAAGGAAAAGTTTTGCCTCTGTTTATGTTTCTGTGAAGCTACTGGAGGTGGAGATTATTTTCACATAATGAGAAATAACTTGCTACTACTATGATGTCTTCCCTGGGGAAGACTGGGATTTTCAGTCCTGCATCCAGACTTCCCTGATTATGCTCCTGTCTTAATATGTGAATATGAAACTCCACTGCTCATCAAGGCAATAAGTTCTGTCTTCATAGAGATTTTTGCGGCTGAAATGTGGAATATAGTAAAAACTAAGTTCTGTCTTCATAGAGATTTTTGCGGCTGAAATGTGGAATATAGTAAAAACTATTTTGAAAAATTGAATACTGCATTACTGAATCATTCTACTTCATGTCATTTGCACCATTCCACAAACACAGGGAGAAAGAAAACCACCTGATTGTCTTAGCAGAGAATTTCTCTGTCATGCAGAGTTTTCCAACAAGCACAGTTTGTCTTTCAGTGGTTTATATTCATACCAACAAGTTTTAGCATAAAATGGGTTGCCTGCCTATACCACTCCAGTGGGGTTGCTCCACTTTCATGCAGTCTGCTCTTCAAAGCTGCTCATCCCTCCTTTGCACCCTCCCATGTAGGAAGATGTCTAAAGGAACACTGGCACAGCAAAAAGGAAGCACAAAAAAAACCCCAAAACCAAAACCCTGAATAAATAAAAATGGTGTAAAGAACAAAGAAGAAAACAGTGTAACCATCAGAAGAGGTGACTATGGGGAAAGGAAGTGGGGAAATACTGTCAGAAAATGATGAAGCTAAGTTGCAATATGTCTTGATTCTGGGTTGAATACTGGCTGTTCTCCCACGGTTGCTGACAAACTGGTATAATAAAAGTCTGTATCAACATATGCTAGCACATTTAACAGAAATATGTTCCTGATCTCGGCAAATGTAGAGTATACATGACCTAGCAGTACAGTGCTGGTGCAGGTGGGTTTGCAGCCTCAGATTTCTTTTTTTTTTGTGTAGCCACTGTGCTCAGGGATGAGGAGCTACAGCCACCTGTCTGGCAACAGGCTCTGTCCCACTGCATGCAGTGAGCATTGGACAAATTAAGCATCCAGCTTACAGTTTCATCTAAGCATCCCACACTGCTGTTCTACAGCCCCATTGATTCAGGTAATGCATTAAAGGCACCTGATGCACAGGTTCAATATAGAATGTAGGTGTTCAAATTCAGTGTACATATGCAAATACTGGTCGCAAAATCAGTCCCTAGGGAGATCATTCAGGATTTAATTCCTAAAGCATAATGGCAAAACATGTTTATACTGAAACAGTATATAGCTATTTTAATTTCAAATGCTTATTCCATTATTTTTAAAACAAGAAATACAAAATCAAAATATGAATAACAATATAATAATAGAGCTGACAAAATGATAAGTTCATGAAAGCAAGCAGTTCTCCTGACCTTTTTAGGTGCACCTTTTACTCTGCTTAGAGTTTTCCTTTTCATTCCAATACCATTATATGGTTTCTGCAGTGCTAGGGAAAAAGCCTCATTTCGACAACAAGCAGTTTAGACCCCTCATACTTTCTAAAATGGTTGTAAATATATGTCCAATGACAAATAGCTTCGGGATATTTAAATCATGTTTGGTACTTGAATTAAAATTCATTCTAGTGGTCTAGCACTCTGCTGACCTCTAGATAGAATACACTTTATTTCCAATATTGTGAACAATTACCTTGCTGTTTCTTACAATTTTGCTTTCTCCATGTTGCTCAACTTTGATTTTCTTCTATTTTTCATCCTGACATATGCACACACTAATGGTTGTTAATATCCATTCTAGAAGTGGAGTCCTGGTTACACGGTTCTTCAGGTAGCTATGGGCAGACAGGCATGAGACTATAAAAATACAATCTTTAATCTTAAGGACTTCCTGTACAGGAAGGACTAAGTGCAGACCAAATGGCACCAAGCGAACAATGTGACATGCATTGACTTTTAACATGGATAAACAAGCCTGATTAAGAGTTATTCACTGTTAAATATTCTCAGCGATTCTGAAATAGTAGCTCTGCCGAAACTGTATCAAATAAGTCCTGTTCACAGGAGAATCTGAGTGTTGGATTTCCTTTCCTCAGTTACAGAAACAGAATAATACCCTCCCACTACTTAACACTTGCACCTCTCTCTCTCTTTCCCAGTTACAGACATGCAGTAAGTTACTTCTGGCTCTATTATTAGATTTACTCACAGAACCTGAGTATTGCATTTCTCATCTTTGGAAGGTCCTCCTTTCAAAGATCCTGCTCTGTGGGTCACATTTAAAGAACTGGATTTTTAGGATTAAAGACAAAAGTTTTTTAATTGCTGAACTTTTCCACATATAACAACAGGTATTTTGTTTGGAAATTGGATGAAGTCAAGTTATCTCTGTTTCCCAATGAGATGATGAGCGCCAGGCTTCATGCTAAGGGAGAGCTGATCTGAGTAGCACAAAGAGAAATCTCTCCAATACATAGACTGCCCTCATTTTTTGCTAATAAAAATAAATAAATCCATCTCTGCGTTTATTGTATTTCAGAGTTTTTTCTGTCTAGCTTTGTAAAGGGAGCTCTATCACAACACAGAAATCATGCTTCATTGGCATCTTAAGTTAGATAAGTGAAATGGTTAAAAATGAATTTTATCCCATAATTTAATTTGGTAGAGCTGTGATTTTTTTTTCAGTTGGTTAGCCTACTGGTTAAGACATTAATTTCCTCAGTATTAGGTTAAAATATTCAGATATCATTTCGTTTTGCACACTTGCTGTGATGCAAGATTGTGTTTTTGGCATAAAATAAGTCTTCTCTCTCTTTTTTAGTTAGAAAACTCTTCACTATGTGATATATCACCCCTCACCCTTTATTGTAAATTACAGGGTTCATGAATTCAAAGCTTGGACTACAGAATTTCTGACAGTCCTCTGGGCAAGAGTTATGCCATTGTTATTCCTCTAGCTATTTTGCCATTTTTCAGGCTATAAAATGGTCTGAGATGAACCAGGATGAACCATTTTGGCACTTCCTTTAATGCCTGTAATAGATTTTGTTCAAAAAGAAAATCAATAAAATCCAACAAATACACCTGAGTAAGTAAAAATAACTCCCTAGATAGAAGGCATCAAGGCTGCTATACTATTTGCCAATTTGTGGAGGTACTGAAGCTATGATTTTGGTCATTCAGGGCTGCATGCATACTTTTGAAGGTAGGACTGGATTCACAGTTGTTACACATTCCTTTGGCTTTTATGGGATTAAATTGAACCAAGGTCTCCATAGAAATATTTTTCCAAATTTTACTGTTCCCAGCCATATATAGAACTGAGCATTATATTGTGCAGAAATTTTGCTTTCCATTTTTTAAAAGCAATTTGAAAGTTCTAAATTTGAATACTTGCAGGTAAACAAACAGTCCATATGTACTGCAGTATAAGTGAAAGCAGATATACTTTCATGGATTTAAGCAGAATCTGTGCTTTTGCATTTCACAGGTTTTAAGAATGCTCATGCTTACTTGATGTTTTCAAATCTGATGAATATCTTGGTGAGGTGAAAGGATGTTAGCAGAGAAAAGGATGAAAAGTGCTTCACTTAACTTTCAAAATTAGTCCACTATCACTGTTATTTAAGCTATTTTTTCCCCTGTGTTTAATGTTAGAAACCAGCCCCTTACTAAAATTGACTGTCCTTGTTTGAATGTCCCCTGATACACTGACAGTGGTTTCCTCTCAATTTGGAAGGCCAACACTACACTTATCTGAACAGAGTTAGGCCTTGTGTTTTCCTGTTGTGTGGGATGTTTTTTTATTTAATTTTATTTCTTTCTTTATATAGATAGTTTGCTGTAAACAAGAGGTAACTGTAACTGCTCTTACTTGAGAGTAGGTACTCACAGACCAGAAAAGATTTGTTCATATTTAACAAGGTGCACAGTACTTTTAAGACTTTGAAATAAGCTCAGTGGATGAGTTTTATTTCATGTAAGCAGAAGAAATCTCTCCCATGCAAACGACTGTCCTGATACTTCAGAGAAACAGGAAGCAATTTTCACAGCTCATTCACGCAACCAATGAAATGTGAAATAGGTTCTATGATTAGGTGAGAATCCTGGATGTTCTCTCAATCTCTGGGTAAGGCAACCTTATTCCCAAGACATTAGGATAAGGAGATAAACATAGAGGAAAAAATATTTATTGAGACCAAAGTTACCATCTGAATATTAGAGGGAAAGTGAAGGACTACTCAATGCTCTTTATTCTCATCAGTATCCAAAAAGTGCTACTGAACAACTGTATTGCTAAACAGGAGAGAAAATTGTTTTGTTTCATTCAGACTCTGAACGAGTAGTTTGATGTAAAATCAGTGGCTATGGATATTGCACAGCAGATTATAGCAGTTATCACCTTGTGTATAGGAGAGGCTGGCAGAAGACTATAAATCTTCATTCAAAACCAGAGATTGTTGTCAATGTTACTACAATATATGAATAAGATTCTAAGGTGGAAAAATACATCTCTCCTCATCAGAATTTCATTGACTTAAATGAGGCAATCTGAACCATGCAAATGCATATAATGATCAGAGGATGAAAGCTAATGACATTTTAAAAACAGTTCTCCCTCCCCTGCCCTTATCGTCAACATGATTGACACTTAATAGTTAAGCCAGTCCATTTGTTTCTTAAGAGTGAAGTTCCCACAGCAAAAAAAATAGAACACAATAGTCTGCACTGGAGTCTTGTGGGCAAGTGCAGTGAGCATGGAGAAACTCTGATGAGTCTATTGAAAAAGCAGCTGTTTCTGCCTTCACTTCTGACCTGGTAGTGCACTCCAGTATAGCTGTGTTCAAAACCCTTTCACTCTTTACTCAGGGCTGCTTGCCATTCAGTCTGACTGAAGCAAGATCTTTACATTGGTTTTAAACTACTTCAAGAAGCAGATGCTGCAATTACCTTTAAAAGCAATAGCTATATGGACCCTGAATGGTGGCCTGTTTTTATTATTGCTGTCTGTCCAGGGAGCACTTTTATTGCTAGCAATCAGTGTTAGATCTTCAATAGCAGTTGATCATTTTTGCTTCAGGCTTTTGTGTGTCCATATGGCCATGTGTGGGGAATGCAAAGAAGAACAAATTTTACTACTGGATTAGCAGTTCTTGTCTTACCTTTTAATTTTGCATTATGGTCCATTGTGAGCACACGGCAAAACAAGGAAGCAATGTGATTAAAGCATAAACGATAGCCAAATAAAAGGAATGCCTCAATCAGCTACATTTCTGGACTCAAAATTATTAACACAGTAATTATAGAAGGTTTACAGAATTGCTGACAGAGATGTCTTGGGAAATAATGTATACTTACCAAAGTATAAAATATTCCCACAGAGTGACACTAAGCATGGTGCAAATTTCTTCACTTGTTAAATTTGCAATATACAATTGGTAAAGCTCAAAATGATAGGGTGTTAGGAAAGTAGAACAGGTATTAATAAGCATACAACCCCTTTCCATCAGCAATATAACTATTACAGGCTTTTGGGATGTCAGATATTTCCTGAAATCTTGGCATATTCATCTTAAGCGATGATTTCTCTTCAAGGATTCCAGCATTTTCACTGTTTTTCAGTTTTTCAAGTGGCACTAAACAACTAAGGACTCAAAGATTCAAGACTAGGTGATATTAAAGACAAAATTAATTCTGTGCTTGTTGAGATCCATGCAATTTCATTAATCTGAGATTTCTCAAACCGTACAAAAACTGGATGTGCTGTACTAACATTATCTCTGTCAATGCTCATTGATAATAACTGTGATATGCTTTATGTTTTTCATTTCAGTATGAAATTTTAAGAGAGTTTTATAGAATTTATATGGAAAAGATAGTTGGTTTTTATTGAGGTATTATGCAAAGTTTATCAACTAAAATAAATTGAGTGGTGTATATCAGGCCAAAACCTCTTTTTTACTCCTCTACAATTCCAGAAATAAAATTTAAAATAAAAAAAAACCCCACATACTAAGCTAGTTCTTACTTCTGTGGCTGATACCTACTACAAAGAAATTAACATCATCCCAATTTTATTGCTTTCTGTAATTACTCTTAGCTGCAGTCTAAGAAAAGTTGATATAAGCTGTAGCAGTGTAAACAGTTACAAGATTTTAATAAAGCTCTGTTTATTGGTATTGAAACAATAATGACAAATGTTTATCTGTGGAAACATTACATTCTAGATATTCAAACTTACTGTAGGTATGGTATTATCCTGAGTTATCTGTGTTTCAAGGAAGAGGTTTGTCTACAAAAAGAGAAAACATCTTTTGCTTTCTGGAAATAGCAGGTTTGGGAATGAAGTTCTCAGAGAGCAATGTACAGAACAACAGATGTGTTCACCACGGTTCTATACCACAGCTTTATGTATGCTGCACAAATTGAAGAGAACTTTACTCCTTCAGAAGTGCTAGTTCTGGAATTGCAATCTTCAGATCACTTCAATCTGGCCAAATAGTGTTTTAAGAAGTCTCCATTGAATCACTCCAGCTTTAAGGAATTACTGGAAACAAGTTGTGAAGATCCGGAGATTGCAAAGCTGTTGAGGAAAAGGAAACTTGTGGGGTACACTTCTCCATTCAGTGGCATAACATGCACTAGTGAATGAATCAAGGTATCTTTGCAAATAACCCACATCTCACAGATATTAAAAAGCAGTAATGGATTTTGCAGTGTGGAGAAAGACAAATAATTTGATAGTGGTCTACATGTTGCATGAGTTTAAAGAGACTGAACAAGAGACACTACTCTGTACTCTCCACCAGCGCCGTCCAAATCACAGAAAGGCCATCATCAATGGGTGCTGTTCTAAACATCTTTGAATTATGTGAGTCTCAGGAGAATTATATTGAGTCCAGAAGTTAAGTGTAAACTGAAATAAATCCCTTGAGGAGATGGGGGGTCGATTTGTTAGTCTGTTTCTATTGCATGGGTTTGATCCAGTGCACAGGGTTCAATCTACTGACCTGTTTTTACTGAACCAAATAACTCACTAGGAGAGATACACTTAACTTGCATTAAATCAGCATTAAATTTTTAGTGCTCATATTTGATGCTGTGGAATCATTGAAAAAATATGTCAAAAGTGAGGGAGCATTATTTAGTATTTTAGTAGCCTTGTCCTAAGCTTTTGCCTTTGAGCTTCTTGATGTTAGATGTCCAAATAGTTTTCACCAGTAAGTTATCACCAGTTTCCAGTATTTTGCAATTTTCAGGATCTGATGTCAAACAATAAGCTTTCCTGAGTTGATTTGGTGTGGTGTGAAACTTAGTTCATAGTGAAAGACTGGACTTGGGATCCCAGTCTAAATGATTACTTGTGAAGGAGAGGAGGTTGGAAGTAGATACAAACTTGCATTACAATTTACCTGTAATAAGGAGAAATTCTTGATAAACCTGTAATTTTTAGTGTTCTGAAAATCAGGGCCCTGGTTCTTAGCTGGCAGATATAGGTGAGGGCCTATTGTTTTAAATGAAGTTGTGTTTATTTAACCAGCTAGAAGTCTGGTCTGTGTTATTTTGTATGGCAGTAAAGTCTATTGGCTCTAGCTAGTGCCAGTTGTGTGAGAACAGCTCAAAACAATTGGTTATATAATGTCCTTGCCTTAAAAATATGTACATCTAGATAAGCAAGAAAGATTTGAAAAATACAAAAAACAGGCATCTGGAATTTACACCCACAAGATTACAGACTGTGGCTTTGCTAAGAAAATGAAATTCCCATCATAAAAAGGTAATTTTGGAAAGTAATGTATCAGATAATATTTTTTTTCTTGGAGATTGCTCTCGATAGTGTATTTATTTCTTTGTAACATGCAGCTCCACTTCTTCCCTCTCAGAAAATGCATTGGCAAGTCTACCCTTTCCTCTCCTGTGGAGTTTGACTGACAGGGAGCTGCCAAGGAGGGAAAATGACTTTCAAATCCAACCTAAGAAAAATGATTTCTTGTGCTCTCACTGGACTTTTGTTGCTTCAGGTGTTACAGGAAAAACAAATCAACTCAACTGTTCTGGTTCTTAATAAGACTATTATTAAGTTCCCCAAGCATAGCTGATACTGCTCTTCCAAACAGACCGAGGAACTCCATTCATTTATTGATGCATTCTCTGTGAAGGGATTATGTTTCACTTTGTTTGAAGGACCTGAGAGCCCTTATTATTTTTGTTTGCAGAAACACTGTGGTGCACATGAAAAAGACTCAGAGAAAAAAAAAAACCTTTTTTTGGTGGGGGAAAAATGGCTGGCAGTTGATTGTCTCTTCTTTTTTTTTTTTTTCTTTTCCATTTGAAAAAAAGCTTCTTGGATGATCGATTTCTGATTTAGATTACCACATCCTCCCTCTTGTTCCTTGTTCTGTTTACTGAAATTTTCTAGCTGCCTTGTTCTGCTGACATTCAGGATATTGATAAGGTTAAAGATAATGACTGAGATGAGTTAGCAGCCAGGTAGAGCTCCCAGTCCAGCTTGTTTTGATCAAGTCTTTCCTCCCTGACTTCCAGTAAAGGCAAAGATTTACTTAGGATTATAAAAGAAAGAAAAACAATCAAAAAATCAAGGAAAAGAAAGCCTTCCTCTCCAAGATTACTTTCTTCTGCCCTTCTGTCTGCCCAGAGAAGTGGTGGAGTCTCCATCTCTGGAGACTTCCAAAACCCACCTGGACAATTTCCTGTGCAACCTGCTTGAGTGAACCGGCTCAGGCAAGGGGGGCTGGACTAGATGATCTCCACAGGTCCCTTCATGCCCCTACCATTCTGTCATTCTGTAATTTTGCGATTCTGTAATTCTGCATAGCTGTTGAAAATCTTTTTACTAAATTATTTATCACGGGAAGGAAGACTGTTCAGATGTGTCCTGTGCATGGGTAAGAAAAACCCCAAGCTACACATTGTATTTGTCTCTGCAAGCAAATACGCAGCTCCTGGGGAGTAGCAAGTCTGGACAAATCACACAGTTTTGTGGAGGCTGCTCAGGAGCACAAACTTCTCAGCATCCAAGTGCCATATGAAATATGAGGGTGAGGAAAGTCTCATGGGAGGTTTATGTGATCTGAGACGGTGCAGTAATTCTCCATATTGAGCCCGTTGTATTTTTTCCAAGCTCTGTTGAGTTACTAAGTTTAGAAATTTGCCTTTTTTATATAACTGCATGCATGCACTGTGTTTTATTCACCACTTTTTGAAAGTAACTGAATGTAATATTCATGGCCTACTCCCTTTCTCTACACTTTAGACTTGAAAAATCCAAATTAGGGGCTTCATTTATTTGGGGTTGTCAGAAAACCATTATAATAACAAGAATGTTTTTCATGCTAGTACTGCTGAAGTACTGTAGTTCAACTCATCTTTCTTACACCTAGTTTAAATTGTAATTGCTCTCGTACTTTCACTTACCCTGCCTTCTTTCTGGACAAACAGCTAATGACAGCTGAGCAGGATTTAATAGAAGTGGAGAACAGCATGTGTAGCTCAAAAAATTATAACCTTTGCACTGTTCCACCTCTGTGTCTGGCAGAAAGGAGGATTTACATTTTTGCTGCATACCAGCAAAAGCTACAGGCAGCTGGCAAACTGGGAAGGCCAGGATGCTCCTGCATCCTACTCATATGTCCCCTTCAAATGCATCCACCAGCTACATCCATGGATGTGTGCCATGGAGATGTACGTGAATTCTTCTGTATTAATTAAAGGTATAATTTACCTCTGCATACAAGTCAATCTATGAGCATTGTTTTGTGTAATAAAGCAAATACTTATACTTTGCTAAATAAAGGAAATACTCATCAGTTATTAGATCCCTTAAAATAGTGGAGCATTGTGTAAAACTTGCAGTCTCTGCCACATATCTCTCTATTCACAAATAAATTACACAAACAAATTTTATTTTCCAATGAGCAATAAATGGGCACAACTACTAAGACCTCAATGAAAAATAAAAAACACTTTTGCTTTTTGTGATGCCACTTTATTAATTTTGCAAAATGTAAGCCACTGAAATATTACTCATCTTCCTAACATGGTCTTGATTGATCATTTATTTACTGTACTTTTTATACAGACAGAGTTTTATAGATTTTTTAGAGCTTTCCTATGAATTTACAGTGTGTAATATAGTGTAGGGTCATGACTTTTACTGTAAAGAGTATATTTGTATTTCAAGGAAGTCTTTACAGACAGCTACTAAGCTAAAGGATATAGAGAAAAAAACACAGTGACTGTTGCTTAAGCTATAATAGGACCATGGCAAAGTGGAAGAGGAAAGATATTTTTAGGCTCTGAGCTGCTGGCTTTCTTCCTGTGTCATGATTCCCACTGCTTAGACCTGATGTTTTAGACTGTCTGGCAAATAGTTTCGATTTTTTTCACTCCTATTTTCAAAGTTTTCTACAAGATAAGGTAAACTCATTCCTTCAGCTTGATAGCAATGTAGAGAAAAATAGTAAGCTGTGGGAGCTAGCTGAGAAACTTAGAAGATTCTTATAAACATAAAAAGGGATAATTTGTTCCACTTTATACTTGGTGCAACTGTAAATGGAAATATGTGGTGCTTCCCTCAGTTTGGAAAGAGTAAGAAGTTTTGGTGTCTCTCAAAGATTATAATAATAATAATAATAATAATAATGATGATCCA
>VZTY01032194.1:305148-351147 GCA_013400935.1 Turnix velox | reverse complement strand
AAATACAAAAAAACCCCAAACATTTCTCTTTTCACTTTGGGTTCTGCAGTGCTAAGTTTCCCTATTAATTTGTTGAAAGTTTCCTAATTCTTGTTGAGGAATTTCAGGTGCTTAAGAAAGCTCTGTCCTTTATATCGTTAAAGATCATTATAGATACTTATTCAGAAGTGCTAACATTCTGCTCCAGTTTTTTATTCCTGATGGCAATAAAAGTGACAAGGAGCCCTGGGGAAAATTACAGAGAAAAAAAAGATTTGGAATAATACATGAATTAGGGCATGTCTTTCATGTGAAAAATATAATGAAAAATACCAACTTTCTCAGCTAGATGTATGGATCATTCTCCTTTTCAAAGCTGCAAAAGACATCTTAGATCCTCTCATATCAACAGTCTAAGGCTAATATTCTCCATCTGAGAATGTCTCCTGAAATACAGAAATGCCTCACCATCACTGCAAAACTGAGTCTGTGTTTAATAGCTTATTGTTTAAAGACAAAACCCTTTGTCTGAATCATATTCTGACTTTTGATAGATAATATGCTGTGAAAATTAACTTCCCTATTGATAAGCATTTAAAAGAATGTTCTCATTACTCAAATAAGAATTAATATTTTTTGATCTCTCTCCCTTTTTCCAAGACCTGTTATGTTCAGACTTTATTTTTCAGATGTAATTCATTTGATTTGGTTGGTATGGCATGCAACAGAATTTCATACAGCTATAATTAAAGAAAAATTACTTTTGGACTCTTTAATTATGAATATTTTGCCATCTAAACATTCCAATTGATGCAGTTATCCATAGGTTTGCATTTACCAACTATTGGGTATTGATCATCAGTTACATTAAGTTTAACTTTAGTAGATTTAGTTTTGATTTTTTATTTTTCAGAAAGAAAGAATCTGCTATGAACACATGAAACAAAAAGGAGGAGCAGGGCAGCTCTGTAAGCCATGACCATGTTACACTAATTATCTCATTTTGCCTATAGGGAGAAGGACTATAGCTCTCATATCGTCTGAAAGGATATTTCAAATAAATAAACAGTTAATAGCTAGATTGCAGTGAGTGCTAGAGATGATGTTGCAAGGAATTATTCTGCCCTAGAAGCAAATTAATCTACATCCTGAATGTGCTGGTGACTTGAGTTCCTGAAAGGATATATGGCACATTGTCTTCAATGGTTACAGACTGCTTTCATGACTATCATGTATATTCTTCTGAAACAGACTTGTTGATAAAAGTCCTACTGCAACCATCCATTCATATAGAGAATTCTATTTACTCTAGTAAGATGTAGCTTGATAAGCATGTATAATCAGTTTTATTTCAGATCTGTTTGAACATTTAGATGGATTGTTCTTACTGCTTTTTGGAACCACTGAAAGCCTTACAGACAAAAACTATCCAAAAGACAGCTTTTGTAATGAAAACGCTATTGTTATTTACAAAATATTACCTGTAGCATTTCAATTTTAGATAAGAATATTATTTATCCTAGGTGGGCACAAACTTAGGTCTGGTCCTCTTGAGAAGAAAGTCTCATAACTTTTTCACATGGGAAAAAAACTCCAAAAAACCCACCTAGTCTGTATTGGAACAGCAAAGTTGGTGGCTAGTACTGGTGTGGTGGCAGAGCAGAAAGGTGGGAACACAGAGGCGATTCCTTTTTATATGTCAAATCAGGGCTGCAAAAGGAAAGCAGGAAAGCAGTCCTCTTCCTACCATGTAGCAAGCAGTTTATAAATCCCATAAAGGGGACTACTCACACTCTTTGCTGCAATGCTTTTTCTATAGCTGCACTTAGGAAAAGCAGACTGTAGGCTAGGAAAAGCAGACTGTAGGCTTCCCAAATAAGATGAAAGGAGGTAGTATGACCCTGTGCACAGAGGAGGTGATAGCACAGCACAAACCAACAGCTGAGTAACAGATAAGACTTAGAAGATGTCATCCTGTGCTTTGCGTTTATGACCAGTAGCATGCACTGTCAGAGACAAAGAGCTGGTTTAGATGGAGAAATGCATTACATATTTTAATATTTATATACATTTTTTATTTATAAATATTCTGTGAATATGTGTGCATATATATATAGAGAGAGAGATAGATAAATATATGCATGTGTATTCTGAGATATCTTGTAAGCACAGAGAAAACTCCTAAGAAGCAGAACTTGGGAGAATTGGATGTCTTTGGTCAGGAACACAGACAAAATCAGATCATCTGGGACCTACCACTGGAGGGATTTTTCTGCTAAAAAAAGAATTTAAAAGACTTGAAATAACTAAAGTCATGCATTGCAAAATAGAAAAGTTCTGTAAAGCTTTACAAAATCTGAGGATTCTCCACAATATTATGAAAAAAAAATCTCAAAAATTTACATATTCCTGCTAACTTTATGTCTATGCTCTTCAGTTCAGCCTTTAAGGAAGACTAGAAAGTGAGAAACTGGGGATGTAGAACTTTCAACCTCTATGTTTAAGGGACATTTTTGATTGACAATGCTCATTCCATTTCCACATTTTTTCCTGGTCTATCTGCCCAGAGGAGAAGCAGTAATCTTCCTGCTTTGTGACAACTGTGCTCCAAACATTGCAATGGACCATTTGATCACCAATTGTGTACTCAAGGAAAGAAGAGTTCCCTCTTGTGATGGATCTGAATGAACAGCTTACTCCTCCCCAGCGGGATCTTTGATGAGAGGTAGTGAGTGTTGGAGGGTGTGCCTTTGCTGGCCAACACAGGCAAGAATAATGCAAACAGCCCCTTAGCCACCCACCCAGACAACTTAAATGTTCTCTTGTAAAAACAATATGATGAAAGAATTTTTCTAGGAAAAAAACCCTGTCAATGAATGAATTTGATTTCTTTTCAAGGCATATATAAAAGAAAGCCACTCTTGGCCAAATGCAAAAAAAAATTTGACTTCTCTCTTGAAGGGTTTATCTATTCATTTGATTGTCTTCTAAGTGAGCTGTAATTAGAGATAGTCCTCTTCTAACCCTTGTGCTAATGAGGCTTTGCTCACTTCTATTAGTGACAGTACATTGTATTTTAATAAGGATCCCTTGGGCTGGCACAGCAGGACCCCAAGATAGGGGAAGGAGAGCAAAAGGAAATGTAAAGAAGTGGGATCAGCAGGAGGTCCCCCTCTTGGCACTGGGCTCCACAGGAAGGCGTTGGCTAACTTTGTCTTAGAACTGTCATTTGTATTAACTTCTAACCCATCACCTTCTCTGGTAGGGTAGCTTTACTCAATGAAGCGGGATAGATCCTTGGCTTGGCCTCTCTATCCCCTATTTCAGCAAACTGAATACAACACAAAAAGTTCACAGGGGAAGTGTTTGGGGAGATGGTGTTAAGGATAGGGTCAAAAAGAGCTTTTAACTCATCTTAACATTACTGTCCTTTTCCATTTCAAGTCTTATCTGCCCATCAAGGCTTTTGGTTTGCTCACTCATCCGTTTCTAAAAAAAACAACCCCAAAACGCAAAAAGAGTCCAAATGGAAATTATAGGTGTTTTGAGATATGCAACACTTTGGACTATACCTGTGCTTTAGCTTGTGTGTTTTCTCTCTGTATGTGTTTTTTTCCTGCTGTTCTATTCCTAGTTGGAGCAGACTACTTCGGCTGAATACATCTTTGCGTATGCTGATGCAAATTGGGGTAATTTCTTTGCCATTCAGTAAAGTTAGCAAGGAAAAGAGAATCAAGCCTTTTGTATCTTTTGTGCAACAGTCTTACATCTCAAGCAGAAAAACACTTTCTAATGAAGACTTTTTAGAGATACTAGAGACTGTTAGAATGTGACAGATAAACAGCTCCCTGTATGGCAGAAAGTAGAAAAGCATTATTCTTTTTTTTGTTTAGTTTCTATCAATGACTTTCCAGAAGCCCTAAGCCATTTCTTACTGTTAGTACTTTCAGAGCCTACCTTAGGATCATACCTCTGGGGACATGGTTCTGCTGTGCCTCAAGTTCCAGAAGGTTGTTTATATGTCAGTGAATGCAATACTTTATTATTTTCACTTATTTTGTCATCCACCTTTTATGCAAATCTTTCAATGACTGTATCAAATTGTAAAGCATGAAGGAATCAATCCAATATGTCTTCATGAAATACTGAGATATATATCAGATGTTTTTTAGGACTTTAAATAATAGGAAACAGTCAGTGTCCTTTCTGGTGGGTCATGCTTTACAGACCACTTCCTGTTTGGTGGAGATGCTGGCAATGAAGGTGTTGAAGAGATAGCATGGCCCTCAGTTAGTCCATTACTAAAATAATAGACAACTAGGAATAATTGAAATAAGATAAATAAGTTTGTTTCTGTTAGCTCAGACTCAAGTCCACAGCCAGATCAAGGACTGAAAAAAAACACTTCTACCTTCTGTGGACACAGCAGGGACCAGGCTGACTTCAGGCAGCTTGATCACTGGTCTCTAAGGTATTTTAGTAAGCTTTGTGAATTTGTCTATGAAATTAACCTGCCTAACATTAATTGTATCACCACAGAAATCTTTCACTTTAGAAACTGGCTTTTTCATGTGTGGATGACTTCACTGGGTATGATTTCAGATGACTGGAACAAAGCTTCCTAAATCACCAAGCAGTAGAGATATCTTTCTAAATATCACTTGACTGGCAGTATCAAAGGCTGTTGCAAGTCTCGTTCCTTAAGATCAGTAAGGGTGTTCTCAATTCTAGATGCTTTTCTTTTTCAGATGACCAGCAGGCAGTTCATGGTCTTCACCATCACTAAGCCCAATTCTTACTGCTGTTTCAACATACTGCATTTCTCTTGGCACCAGCATGTCTTACAGGAGGATAGAGGTTTTAGGGCTGATATCTGTGTGGGGCATGAGACAATTAGGCTAGAAGATCTCCAGAACCACAAAATGCATCTTTTACTGGCAAATGAGGACATGCCCAGAGCATGCACATTTTCTGAATATCTTCAATTTTTCTGTTGTCTGTCACCAACTCACACAATCCTCTTTACCCTTTCCATCCTGTGGCCATCCCTGTGACCTACTGTCACAGCTACCTTGGTGACAGTGTTTTCTGTCTGGAAGGCAGGCATGGTGTAGGATGTTACCTAAGAGCAGTTGTTAGCATGCAGCATAGACCTGATGTTGATTTGTACAGCACTTCTGTCCCTCTTGCCATGTCCCTTTTGCCATCTCCTTAATTCCCTAATTCTCCATTCGATACCACATGCCATGGTATCCTGGCTTCATCTGAGACAGAGTTAATTTTCTTTTTAGTGGTTGCTGTGTTTTCAGATTTTGTATGAAAGGAATGTCAATTATGCATGTTGCTTTAATTGCTGCTACGTGATATTTATACTACTCAAGGACTTTTTTTTATCTTCCCACAAAAACTGAGAAGGACAATAGGCGAGCAATATGGAATATGCTGCATCTTAGACATCATACCTCCTTATAAAAGTGGAGATTGTGTGGGTTAGAAGGAAATCCACAGTCTCTACTCTGATTGGGCTGAGCAACCCAACCACCAGGAGGGTAGGCTGCCTTGTGTCTTGTATATACTTTTCCATTTGTGTTCTATTTAAATGTCTTTACCTCAGCCTATGAATGAAGGTTTTATTCCTCTTTTCCCTCCTTTTTTTCCTCATTTCCCTACCTTTCTTGGGGAGCATGGGGAGGGGAAGGGTAAAAGAGTCCTAGTTGCTGGCTGGGGTTAAACCATGACACATGGCCGTTATTGCTATGCGCAGATTGCTGTATCCCTTAGGAGTAGTGGTTGCAAGGATTATTGAACAGGTAACAATGTCATGAAGGAAGTTTGGAGAAAAAGAGAAAATGAGAAAACAGATTATACAGATTATATTCAGAAACCTGTATTTTACTCATGGTTGTTAAAGAAAATCTTTTACATCTCTTTACATGTTAAAAAGATAGCAGTATTTCATGTGGTTNTGGCTTGTGGTTTCCCTCACTGGCTGGGCCCGCGCAGGACTTTACAGTTTGCTTTGTTGGTTTTTATTTTATTTTATTTCATTTTATTTATTTTATTTTATTTTAATTTGTCTTTCAGTTCATTCCGCTATTGTATCTAGGCCAGTAGCACAAGAGTCAGAAGTAATCAGAAGCTGTAAAATATTATGGCTATATAATCACAGTGCATCTGTAATAATGCTGCAGTCTTCAATGCCATGGCTTCTGAATGCCTCCAAGTTTTTTACATCCTTACCCTTGCAGATTTTCCTTGATGCCCTCTTTGTCTTACAGCTGAGGAACAGATAAGGATTTCCAAAATTATGTAGACGCAGTTCTAATGGCAGAACAAAATTTAGCCTCCTTTAATACTTAGAGGAATTATCAGACTACCCTGATTTGTCTAAGTTGGTTATACAATTGTCTAACAAGTTAATGGGGACAAGCAAGGACCCAAGAAAGAGTCAGAATTAGCTATCTGAGCACAGTGCTCAATGGAGGACATAATGTACTGAGGTAATCACTCTGACCACCTGACACAAAATGGTTTTCTACATGCATTTTCTTCAGTCCAGTCATGTGAAAACCTACAGATCTACTGCATTTGCAGCTATAATGTCACATTAACTTTTGTGGAAAGCTGGGTAAATAAATGAGTTAAAAAGTAAAGGATTTTTTTTTTCTTTTACAGATTTAGCAACCGATCTTCCCATCAGATTAGAAATAGATTCCTACTCCCATCACTCCCCACACCCATTCTACTAGGCTCTTGAACTATGAACTTACTACTTGATCTAGATACCCAAGGCACATCAGCCATTTGTTTCCTTGCGTTCTGCCTTGGTCAGACCATATCTTATTGCTCTGGGGAGTTATTTAAAGTGCTTGATATAGTTCAGTTTACTACCTTTGTGTTCAGAGATTATTTCAATGTTAATGACCATGGCCTGATGTCTTGTTAACTGATGAGCTGAAAGCATAGTTCAGACAATTTATTCACTTTTTCTAAAGAAAGAGAATTTCATTAGCCATGAGAAAGAGCAGAGTCATAGTCAGGCTACAGTCCTCATTCTTTATTATCTGTCCTTGTCCCAAAGAAGAGGAATCATGAGCTGAGGAGGTGAAGGCTATCTGTAGCACTGCTATAGAGGTGCTATATTAGGAACACCCCTGCCAGTGAGTGTTATGTAATTCATTCCATGAAGAGTGATATAAAATGCATCACATTAAGATGTAGCTTACATTACATTAAGAAAAAATTGTTTCTGATTTTAGACAAGAGAAAATACTCCAATGATTAGCATGGAAGTGTAACCAAGCCTGGTATTACTTTCTTTAGTTTCCAACACATACTTGAATGTTGGTCTTACTTTCAGTGCTATAAACCCCTTTCCTCAGATTTTCAATTGCTTAAGAAAATTGATTTTGTATTGTAGACAACAAAAATCATGCCTTGTAATTACCAAATATACCTTGACACTTGTGTATTCAGACAAGATGCCAAAAGACAGGAACGTTTATATATGTGACAGCTACTTCCCAAATTGGGAAGAATGTGTTACTCAAATATGTATATTTACTTCAAGAGTAATCAACCATTTGCTCTTTTGAATTTTTTTTCACTCTTAAGTGTTCTTACAAAATTGGAGATTTCAGTCTCCAGAACCTATGTTTTATGAATCAGTGATATGTTTATTTTTTTTAGTTATGTGCAGGATAAAAAATATTTTAAAAAATAATATTCCAATTAATGATTGATTGCAAAAGGGAAAAAATATGCCAGATTTTAAAGTCTATTAACTTTTAGACTAACATATCTTTAAAATTTTTTATCAGTTAAAATGTTACAGCTATAGTTTTGTATTTCCATCTGTGTAACATTATATTAAAAAATTACAACATATTAAAATTTTAATTATTAACATGATAAGAAATGCCATCTGACTATATTTCTTAGTTTGTTCTTATTCTTAATTATTGAGAACATATGTTAATTCTGATGATTCTTCATATGCAACTGACTTTGTAGTACTATAGAAGTCTTTAATGGCAAGAATGTGGGGAAATTTAAATTATTTTTTTAAGCATTTAACATTTATTTTAGAATTTGTGGCTGTCATCTAATGCATTTTCTTGCCACACTTTAATTTTGGAGAATCAATGCATCCCGAATCTGCTATTTCAGGTTATGAAAATTTACCATTTTCTTTTGTCTTCAGCTGTAGGAATAAACCAGTATGACTACTGGTCTTGCATGCAAAATTTGACAAACAAACTGCAGCATCTTTATCATCAAAGACTTCTTGCCCTTAGGTCAAAGCTGTGTGCTTTCTTAAGTATGTTTTTTGTAACATTTGTTCTTTTTCAGAAAGAAGAAAGAAGGTAACAATGAAGATCTTTGGAAAATCATTTATCAGACTACAAGTCCCCTGGTGTGTTGAACAAGGAAGGAATCATGGAAGTAACTTCTGCCCCAATGGATCCCAGATCTAAAATCTTCTTTGTAAACAGAGTCTTTCATTTAGCACAACTGGATCATAAAGTGACAAGTTTCCCCGTAGAATTTAGCCTAAAGCCTCTTCTAGTCAGATTAACTCTGTTGTATTCAGCTGCAGACCTGGATTAACCTCTAAGAAACTCTGTATTGTTTCTCTTCATTGCATATATCCCCATGTCTCCTATTATCTCCTTTTCACATCAGACAAAGTGATACAAAGTTTAATCCATTATAAGCTTTTTTTTTTTTAGTTTTGTGTATCTTTTAAGACTTCTTCTCTGACAGTTGTTTCCCCTTTTAATGCAAACAGTCCATACAAATAGAAAACCTTGTCATTAGAATTTGTTAACCTGAAACACAGGAGACAGTTAGCAGAAGTGTCCTCTTTGCAAGTACAAACGAGCCAGTGCTAAATCCATTGTGCCTCGCTGTTATCACTACTGTGAGCAAATTGAAAACATACACATGTACAAGACATAGTTGTTTCTTAAGACATAGTTGTCTTGATGGCCTTCCTGCTAGGTTGTGTTTTTCAGTGAAAACACACCCTGATGTAAAGTTTTCTCAAGGCAGAAACATCTGTCATTATTTTTAAAAAGCTTTTTAAAGCTGCCTTTAAAAATGACTGTGTCAGAAAGTCTCTGGTACAACTGACAGGAGGAGCTAGTTAGGAGCCCTAAAGAAAGCCGTTTTTAAAGTGGATGCTGGAGTGAAGTAGGGAAGAGCATTACTTACAGACCTACCAACTCCCTGCTTGCTGGGAAAAACACATAGAAGGAATATAACACTGGTTACATTTTTGATTTGGATAATATGACTCTATTTGGTCAGTGGTGATTTATTTAACAAGGACTTGCTCCAATATTGCTACTGCTATATGATGATATAATATGACATATTAGCCAAACCAGTGCTTTCTTAGCCTCATCACATGAGTTTTGCTGGGGTCTCTACAAAGCAGTGTTCTCTATAGGGCAGGGTTAGGGCTAAACAGAGATAATCCTGTCAAGACTTTAAGATGTTTTCAGAAACTCAAACCAGGGCACGGTGGTACAGCAGATTATTCCCTGGCCTTTCACCTCTAAGGCAAGCAGACTTGGTACTAAAGAGATGAGGAGGTTCAGTGCAAAGGACATGAGGCAGAGCTTTTAAAATCCATATACTAGAAGTTTTGAAACTGACTGCCGTTATCTCTGTTCCTGCAAATGTTTCCTGCAGCCTTTGAATGACACTGTTATACACCCGCCACTGATGGACTGGATTTCCATTTTTTCTGACTCCTTGTATAACTGTAATATCACTTGGAAGAGATGCTTTATTTCTCCTGATAATTTCAAAATGGCTTTTGTTTAGCATTGTTTTGCACTTTCTTTTTTTTTGTAATTTCATTTTTTTAAAAGGGAAAATGGGAAACTGCCTTATTGTTGTTTTGCTTTGTAGAAATGAAAGCATTTCAGAATGTGATAAGGCTGTAATATCTATTTTTTAAAAACTCTGGTTTTGACCAAAAATTCTTTGTCAGAATTTTTTTAATGTATTGGTAGTTCTTAGTTTGAGTATATTAATAGGCTTCCAAAAGAATAATTCATGACTTTTTGGAAGCCAAACATGCAGGGTTGCAGCATCTCCTATTCTTGTAAATGCAAGTAATATATGCTGTCATTAGGTCCTTTCTGCTCTTTCTAAACCACTTACAAATCCTCTGTAACTCAGTAAGCAGGTGGGATAGATGTGTAAACACACTATTTACATACAGAGGGCAGAGTAAAAAGGGAACAAAATAGATATTATCAACCAGATTTGCACATTCAGTATCTCCAGTATAGTACACTTTCTCAACCAGTTCTGTTCAGGGACACCAGAAGACCGCAGAGTTTTCAGCAGGGGTTTAAGCATGGAGAAGTTTAAATCCTGTCTCTGGCCTGAGCTCTGGAAAAGTCATCTTTCCAGAACAGCAAGTAAGGTAGAATGGATGCAACCTGAAAACAAGACAGTGACAACATGAGGTTGCTAACCTCTGACAGAATGATGGAGAAGAATAAGACAAAGGTAGATCAGTAAGGAGAAGAAAAACACAAAAACTTTTGGCAATGCATTGTAACAGTGTGTTAGTTTGGTGTAGTGGGAAGGAGAAAACCATGTCACACTTCCAAGGAGATGAGTTTGCTGCTCAGTTGATAAACTGGTTTCAGTTTGTGTAGGCTCTGTTGAGAAATATTCACCTCAGAGAGAGCATTGTGCTCTAGACATCAAGGTGTCTTGATGGCTTGGTCTGTAAATGTCAATGTGGTTGAAAGCACACAGAGATGCTGAAAAAAAGGATTGGTAGCTGGATTTGGGTGCCACATGTATGTAATCCTCTCATGCGTGACATTTTCATAACACAGTATAAAAATCTCCTATTTCTTTCAAATAAGTTTTTTGTTTGCTAATTGGATCTCCTGTTTCTTTCATGTTAGCTACAAAGGGATGAAATTACTGTGCAAATTTATGAAGCTACCTTGAAGGAATGTCTCTTCACTGCAGCTTGTAGTTCTGTACTGAAATTACAGTATTGCTATACTTTTTTTTCACGAGTTGTTCTTATCAGCTTGATAATGTATTGATGACAATATAAATGCAGCTTTCAAAAGTTAATATGTAAAATTTAATAAAAATAAGTTCATGAAAAATCCCCAAACCCAAACATCAAAGGCTGACAAATCTATCTTTATATAAACTCCACTTCAAGAACCTCTTGATAGGACAAGGATATGGGTGTCTCTACAAATGACATGAGTGTCTTTACAAACAGAAGTCACTAGATGTCTTTTACAGACAAAGGTGTTAATTAAGAGCAAACAGAGTAAACACAGATGTCACCAAAACTCTATTTACATGTGGAAATTACTAACACAGCTTCGATATGAAAACCAGACCTTGGAACCAGTGGTAAAAGGGACAGAGATATTTGTGGCTGGGGAAAATTAGGATAAAAGGAGGCTGTGCCCTCCGTCAATTTGAGGGACCTCACCTGTGGAATGTCTCAGTGGACTCTCCCTTTATTCAAATAAAGTCAACTCTATTTCAGGACTCCTCTGTCTCCTTTGTGAACACATCAACCTCGGGCAACAGGCATTTTCTGAATGCTGATAGCTCCAGATTAGTAGAAATTGGCATGAAATGTCATGGTTGGAATTGCATTATCTAAACCACATTATTATCTGTCAGTGGCCATTAGTGGAGACAGTATACCTATGCTAAATAGGCAATGGAGCTGATCCATTTCTGCTGATCTTATTTTTTTTACTCAAAAATGTAGCATTAAATACATGTTATAATTCATGGTTTGGTCACCTTAAAAGGTGTAGGTATTGATGGATTATATTTTATGATAGGCCTGTATTCTGCAGTCTCTTGCTCCTGTTGCTGATGTCTGTATTTGTGAAATGATCATGTGAAACTTTAAAATTAACATGGATAGTTTCAATACTCAATAATTAAAATAATTCTTCAGCACTCTTGATTTGATTCACTTTGATTTGTCCTTAACCTGAAAAATGTTCAAGTGACATTGCTTTTCCACAACAGGGCTTTTCAAGATCTCAGTGTTTTGCAGAGGCCTGTTTTGCTGGACCAGCAGCTGATGTTATCTTTGCAAGTCAAATGAAATTGTTATGATTAAGTGTTTTGTTAGATTAGGGGCCAGAATGCACCCATTTTACTGAATCAGTCTTCCATTTAGCATGGTTTATGTGCTAACTAGGCTCTCAGGAACAGTTGTCTGAAAGTTATAATTATTCCTAAGATTGTTGCTGACATCACTGAATAACCATACCCTTCTGAATGCTAGTGTTCTGAAACACATGTTTGGAGCAACATTCAGAAATGTCCTACAGAGCTAAAAAGAAATTAAGGTTCCTATTATTTAGTCCTCTCAAATGAATCAATGCTTCTGGAGGTATTCTGTGACACAGAGTACTTAAATATCTGTTGCTTGAGGAACGACCTTAAGAAAATATTGAATGAAATCCTATTTTAATTATATACCTTGTGAACACCTCTGAAGATCCTTTAGAAAAGTGTGTAAGTCAACTGTAGGAGTTGTTACAGTAAAAAGTCATATAGAAATGTTGATCCATTTTTTGTTAATCTCAATCACATATTGCTTCGAATTGATGGAGTAGTTCCATTGAAGGGGTTTTTTAATGACAAGTAGAGCTTTCTTGTAATGACACCTAAAACTATAGCACTTCCAGCTGATAGTCCTCTCAGCAGTTCAAGATTTATCTATAAAGTAGAAGCTTGTCCCTGGGCTGATTGCTTCCTTTTCTCAACTGAATTCTGTGTGTAGCTTTCTTTAGTTCTTTGTAAATTTCTTAATTAACTATTACCAGTAACAGAAACAATAATCTTGAACTTATCTATCCTTTGTCCTGCCTTCCTGCTTCTTCCATCTCCTTCACCCACCAAAATGACTCTTTCAGAAACAGCGTAGGTGCTTCTATCCAATAAACAAATCACTCTCGCAATCTGCAAAAGACTGAAGAACAGATTTCTGTTATATCTCATTTAGTAGTTTAAGTTTGCTTTTGCAAGGAGTCTTTCTTTGAACATCTATTTTGATGGATGCATTATATGCAGAGAATGGACATTAAAATGTAGCATGCACCTCTGATCTTTGCAATATTTACTATCTTGGAGATGTACAGTAAACATAAGTAGCAGACCCTAAATAAACATGAAAGGCATCTTCCTCAATCCAGTGATGGGCATTAAAGGCACAAGAATTTGACATCTCTCATTCATTTTTTTAACAAAAGAGAAATGCCAGTGTCACAGAGAAGATAGCAAATTTGAATTATTTTAGTTCTACAAAATTACTTGCTCTCCATTAAAATTTCTGTCTTGCTGTTTTTAAATACTTAAAGCTCATCTGCATTGAAAAAAGTTCCACAATTGTTGAGAAAAAGACCTACTATTTTGAGTAGCAGAAGTGATTCACATAGAGAAAATTACCTTCATGAAAAATTATACAGAAGTGTGTTCCTTTTCTGTAAGTCAGTACAAAAGTGTAAAACTATATGGACATACCATTATCTCATATTGCAGTGAAATGGGTCACATACATATGTAAATTTCAGAGGTGTTTATTGAGGTAAAGTGTATATATATCTGAAGCTGGGCAGGTCAGGGGAAGGAAAGAACCACCTCTATGTAAATTATATATAAATAAATTCTATGCATTAGCAAAAGTGCACAGTTGTAAATAGTAGTACGAAGTGAAAAGAGTTGTTGTCTGATAACATAAGCAAAACACTGATCTTTGACTTTACAGCCATTTCTGAGAATAAAATTTCTTTGCTGGCAGGATGGTATGCACAAGTTTTAAATCCTTGTCATTACTGAAGATACAACTTCATACTGCAGGGAAAATTTAAAAACTCATAGTGTTATTATAATGTATATGGGCATACTTATCTGTTATGTTAACCCTTAATCATTTTGGTAAGAATTTTGGTTGGAGAACAGGCCTGTTGGGTCTTGTGGTTCCCTATGAATGATGAAGAGCTAAGCTAGGATATAAGTGGAATTTGCTTTGAGGAAGTCAAACTTGTCGGACAATGTAACACATACTGCCATTACCCACTACAGATTTCTATACTGATGTAGGTTGTGAAAGTGAAATAAGAAAAACTCTTATGAAGGGAAATATTTCTCTGGTTGTTTTGTGTACTTCAGATCTTTTACCTGGGGTGTCAATCATCCACATTTAGGTTTTTTCTCATACTGAGTTTGATGTTTCTTCCTTTCTCTTTGTCCAAGTGCCAGCTCAAAGGAAGTGGAATTGTGCATCATACCTGCAGTTTACTTACCTTCCCAACCTCAAGAGATTAGATTATGTGTCATTTTCTTCTGTTTCATTCCTGTTGCTTTTAAACTGATTTGGCCTAGATGAAAACTTAACAATGAGTTCCTCTTCACCCCCTTTATTATATGACTATTTCCTTGAGAGTAACTCTTATCATCATACATATCTGTCTCTGACCATATGCTACAGAGACAGTAGAGTGTTGATGTTTGCATAGAAGGACAAAGGTGATTGGGAAATCAAGTTTCACAAGCAGGGACTGAAAGAATGGAAAGGGAAAGGAAACCATTCAGGAAAAGCAAAAGAAGAATATGTATGGAATATAAAATGGGAGAATAAAAAAAACCAGTCTATCTCTGTGTGATCTTCTTCCAGCTCTGTGCAAATTTCCCTCAAGCCTCTGTACAAAAACTGACAGATCTGTATATCTGCCAAGACAGATGGAAATTATCTGATGCAGAATTATTAATTTTTTTTTTTTTTAAAAAGGAATGAAATGCAAAAATAAGCACAGAGATAACGATGAATGCTACCAGTTTAGACCCTAAGCCTGAAAAGGATTGTGCTTTTGCATATCTATGCACACCATGAATAAAGCCTTTGACATTTATGGAACTACTAGTAAGCATGCAGACCCCTTTTTTGCAGGGTCATGGTTTACAGTGGAGACAGAGCAGAGATTAGTCTTGCAAAGCCATAAACTGACTTGGATTCTGTTACATAGAGTATCCAGAATACAAGAGATGTGACAGAAAATTCAGCTTCGGTGCTTTTGGGTTTATTAATTCCATCTTTAATTATTTTAATTCAGCAAGATACAGTGTGCACAGAATCAATGTAATTCAGAAGAACTGATACATTTTTTCCCCGGTGTAACAGGAATTCTACAGGTTGCTTACACAAAGATTGTGAAGGTGTATTCATGTCAGAGGTGTCAGCTGTCACACAACACACTTGATTGCTGATGGTTTGCTTAGTGTACTGAGATGTATGTTCAACCCCTCTCCAAGTTCTTTACCGTTTCTCTAGACAAACACTCTAATCATAAACACAATACACAGCAAAGAAGCATGACCATATGAACTTAATGTTATATGAATGAATTTAAATCCATACCTCTATCGTCAGGTCACTTTGTAGATGCCCTTCTGCACGGCTCACATTTGCAGCATAATTTAGGTAGTTTTTTTCTCTCTCATACTTTGTTTAAAATCATATTTAGGAGCATTGGGAACTTTGTGATCCATAATTAAGATGCAAATTTTGGTTGTAACAGAGCATGCCAGGAGTGTATTTGAATGAAGGTTAGATTTACTCTATGAATTGGGACTTGGGAAGTTTTTAGCTGGGCATGCTACTGCCTTGTATATCATCAAGAGTTTATCACGGCAAGGAGATGAGTAGAGTCTCCTTTGTCCTCAAAGCAGTTACATAGTTCTCAGTGTAATACATTTTTCAATGCACATGTATGTTCCAGTAAAGGAGGGATTGTGAAAACATATTTGCGTAAGAAAGCAGTAGAGTGCTAGAGCCATGAACACTGACTGGAGAGAGAGGTACTATCTTCTATTAAATAAAGTGATGCAACGGGAAAAAATAAGCAAGATTTCAGGCAAAAGCTCTCCTTCAGGTCTCAATAAATTAAAAAAAATTACATAGCTAAGTACAAAATTTTAGTGACCATATTCCACAGGTGTGTTTTGTGCATTTATTGTACTTACAATACGTATAATTTAACTGCACTCATATACTTTGTCTTGCATAAAAGAAGAAAATAAGAAACATTTTGGTCAGTTTTACTCAAAAAAATATTAGTTAAATGAGAGGAAATGCAGCAACATGGATAGCACTGTCAAGCAGAAGGACTGCTCCTCTTTTATATTCATTATTAGGGGAGATAATTTGAGGGTAAAGTGTCAGCAGTTGCAAAGCAAGTACTTATTAAGTCACTGCTCAGCAAAGTAATAATAACACATGCAAGCTTGCTAACTACCACCTTGGTTGTGACGTCTATTTCCTCTGTGATTTAAGAAGATTGTATAGACATGAGTCCAGAAATACCCTGCAATGTCCAAATTTCTTAGATGTGTTTGGGTGGAGTTAGAGCTTTGGGTGGCTTCCTTTAACCATGCCATCCATTAGTGTTGGTGATTTTAGATTATTAGTTGTGGTTCATAACCATGCCATAAAACCTGAACAATAGAATCAGGTAGAAATGGATTGAGTTATTACATTCTTTCAGAGGTCCCAAAAGCTTCCCAAATTTACTTCCAGTTGTCGTGTATGCATCTATTCTATTTTGAAATATATTTTATACACTGATTTTGAAAAGTCCTTAAATTCTTTTGGCCAGCAAAAGTGAAAATTAGATTAAGAAGAGTCATGAATATATATTTAATTTAAAGTAACTCTATATAATAAAGAAGAGATTCACAATTTTTTTCATAAACCCTAATGCTTCTAAGGAGTTTTCTTCCTTTATAAAGTACTGTATTGAAAGGGATGAAGAATGGGACTCTTTGTCCATAAAAATTTACTAAGATTATGTATTCTTTGACTTATAAAGGAATCATAGCTACTCCCAAATTCTTTAGCTAAGCTTAAGTGATCCTTTTGGGGCATCAAATCTGGCACGTAAGCTTCCACTGAAAGCAGCAATTCCATAACTCAGAGATCTGCAAATCCTTGTTGGATATAGCCCTCCCACTGTATGGACAGGGGATCTATTTTTCACATTAGGGCATTTTAATAAATCACATGACTTTACAGCTGTTGAATATAGGAAACCCTCCCACTGAGTTTAGTGTTTCAAGAGCCCAGCCTTAAGCCCAAGAAGTCAAAGCAAGCCATTAATTTCAGAACGATTTGGCTTATTCTTAGTTAGCACAAAATGCATCCGTTCACGACTGAGTAGCTGGGAGTATTCTCTTTTTACATTAACAAATTTAAGTAAAGTTAAAATAAGGAGCAAGATACAAGATGCTTTTTTTTTTTTCCTTTCTTTATTGAATGCAGCATAAACCTTGAATCTCTGCTACCCTACTGGGTAAATGATGTCATTCTTTATATTTTGACCATCATTTTTTCATTTTCTCTTTTTTGTTCCTGAGACTTTCATTATCTATTTTGCAGACTAATAATATTTCTTCCTCTCATGCCCTTCTGCCCACCCGTCTGTTTATTTTATCTGTTTCCTTTTGCCCTGCTGGCTTATGGGCATCCTCACCACACCCCAGGCATGTATCCTTCAACAAGATTTATAATGTGAGTCATTTTGAATACCTTCAAAATAGAGGTATAAGAAAATTGGATTCCTATCTTTTGGTGGGTAATATAAAATTATTTATAAGGTCAAAAATGAATACAGTTGCCCTAAAACAGTCCGTAGGCTTCAAGCAGGATTTCAAAGAATAAAAACAAATGTACAGTTTATATCTAGAACCTTAAGTCTCAGCCATAGCTGTTCTAACTGGTATGCACAGTGTGTGTCCTCCTCCTTGGCCAGTGGAAAGAGAAGGAGCCTGCACATCTGGGTCAGATGAGGCATGGGGGGGTCTACACTACATAGCTCTTCTACCTGAGGGTGACCAGAAGCCTAGGATGTACCAGGCCATTAGCTCCAGAGTAGGAGCAGACATACAAGTGCAGTAACACCCTATGTGGCCTGTGTTATTAGACTTTTCAGGTAGATTCTTAGGGGACAAAAGAAACTGAAGGATGTTTTCTCTCTGTTAGATCTTACTGCATACAAAGTGGCAGAGGTTGCTGCTGAGACCAGAGAAATCAAAGAGTAGAAGAGATTGTCATCTGACTTTTGCTTGTATTAACTTAGCAGAACCATGAAGGAGAGAGCCTTAACAATACTTCTGCTGCTTGCCTATTGCTCAGCTGGCAGACCTCCTCGAGGGGTGGTGTTTGGCATGGTACCTTTCTGTAGCAAAAGCCATATGAGTGGAAGACTGCACCAGCAGTGGGAAGAGGGCTTCAGTCTTTAGCTCCCCATGCTCCTATTTAGCTTGGCTTAATTTCTTTGAGATTTTTTGACAGCCTCACTGGGATGATAACATCCAATTTGCTGGTTCTGAGGAGCCCTTCCTTACAGAGCTCAGCAGAAGTGCAGCCAAGGCCCTGTCACAGTGCCACCTGCTCAGGGAAGGTTGGCCTGCACAGGAGCCTGGCACAAAGCCGTGAAAAGCAGTCCATGAATTCTGTGTTAGGAGGAAAAGCTATGCTGAAGCTATACATTATGAGATTTTTGCTACATACTCCTGTCACTGCCATGCCTTTTCCCAGTGCAATTTGGATGGTAGTACCATAGTGACCATGAAAATGGCTGGGACCATTATCCAGGTCTCTCTTTGAGACATGTGCTCCATCCCATGTCTCCACCTCAGGGAGATGGCTTCCCCAGCCTTTACTGTCACTCTTATTATGTCAGTTCTTTGCATCAGAAGGTGTTTTGAGAATTTTTCTGTCTGCACAAGAAAAAACTATGTATTTTCTTCTGTATAGGGCTAGCTGTTTCTTTCTTTCTTTCTCCATAATTGCTGGAAGAATATTATTTGTATTTATAGTTTATGTTTAAAATATGTTACTCTATAAAGCAGTTTAACTTACAGTACTGATTTCTTTCAGTGAGCAGAAAGAAGACAGTTTTGTCTTACTAGAGACAGTCTATTTATGTCTAAAATGCTTCAAACAGACTTTAAATTCATAAGCATGAGTCTAAAAAATTGAATGACAACACATCTATTTTTTATGCTGAAGAAAATTAAAATTAACTTAAAGGGACTGAAATCTCTTCTAAGAAGGAATCATCAGTGACTATTTAAGCTGTAGTAGTTAAGTATATAACAGTATGGGGTGTAATTGCCTTGTATTTTAAAAACTGCAGTTACTTTCATGAAGACATTTTTGTTTCCTCCCTTTAGTAAAAATGTTCTTTTATTAAAGTTTATTGTGTGAAATCACACCATCTCCCTCGCCTAAGTCATAGTCTCCTTTAGTAACCATTACGTGTTCTTTTTTCACACAATTGAAAGTGCCTATAATCTATTTTAGAACAGGCTTCAGTCCAGAAATATGTTTTACTTTATTATTTTCTGCTGTCTCTGGGGATGCCTTCACTAAATGGTAAAGCCCAAAGACTTCCTGAAGGCTAATCCTTTTCTGGGTCATATGATTCTTTTCAGATTCCATCTTGAGAGAGTTTTCTTACAACAATAGGTTCTGCTGTCTGCGAATTGGAGAAAATCCTGTTGCTTTAGTGCTAACAATGAGAGGAATTTCAGTGCAGGAGGAGTGTTTGCTTAATACAATGGAAGTTGGTACAGGCTGGACTCGCAAGTGTCAAGTAAATAGTGTGGGAAAATCTGTACTACTGCAACTGAGTCAACAAGGTGCCGAACACTTAAATGTGACTGAACTGTAACTACAATAACTATCATCTGGTTGACTTCATTCTTTCCTCCAGGATAGGACTTGACACATACCTTATTGAGAAAGGGTTAATGAGAAAACAGGCTGCTAACAGGGAAGAGATGAACAAAACAAGCATTCAGTCATGAGTTAGAAACTCCACACAATGTGTAATCAGAACAACTGTGTTGCAGGATCAGACACAAGTCTGATTTACTAAGTGATGGAAGATGACCGTTTATCCAGTGAAATAATGGCATAAATTCACCTGGAAATGTTAAAAAAACAGTGCCTTGGTCACAAAAAAAGCCAAGGAATTTCTTTTTTTTTTTTTAAGTAAGTGCTAACTCTTCCCAAATTGAACTCAACTCATCTGAACCAGAAAAATAAGAGTTCACTAGACAGTAGCAGGAGTAGCAGTATTCTAATTCTATTCATGTTTAGGCTCAGAACACAGAGTGACTGAAACTTTACCAGAGGCAGGACTAATGAGGCAACATACATTCATATTCAATACAGCAAGGAGATAAAGTGATGTAAATTTATCCAAGTCAGAAACTAAGAAGTCAACCTAGCCTTATTCCCTTATTCACAGTGCAGGAGTAGTTTTTGTATAGTTGTGAGTTAGGAAGATTTCTAAAAGAAAAATAGTTTATAACATATATTTGGCTTTTCAAAAGCAGGAAGTTTTCCAGGTATTTTATTCATAGGGGTTTTTTTTCTGATTTGAATTCCCTTAGTCTCATTTGCAGCCTTGTTCTTATTTAAGGATTTTTTTGTATTTAGATTGTGCCTATAATTTCCACATGCACCGAAGACTCCATTGAGTTAGCACCATCACAAAACTTCTGTTTTAATAACAGAGGTAAAAAGATAGATTAGTGCCTTTCAGACTTCTTTATATCAGACACTCAGTTAAGAGACATGTGGCATAGGTCCTAACTTGCATGTAAATTTGACTTACAAAGAAGCACTCCTTGCAATACTACAGCTTCCCTCCACTAGAATCATCAGTAAGGTCTCTAAACCTACAATTTTTATGAGAGCTATGCAGCTGAATTTTCTTTTGACCCACATAAAGATGTGTGTGGACACCAGTACTTCAGTAAGTAATTGTGTACAGCCATGCAAAACCAGTTCAGGGCTAGAAAACTCCGGCTGGCTCATGAGAGCCACCACTGGGAGAGGAGTTCCTGTGACTCATAGTCAGCTCAGCCTGGGAAAAATGAAGTCACTGCCCTGTTTCTCAGACCTGATTTAGCATACTTGTGCTGTCTGACTACCAACACTGTGCCACATACCAGCCCTGCTGAGGTACACAGTGCTGCTTCATCACATGCATACCTAATCTAAATGCAGTACCAATTCAGTATTCCATAAACAACAAATTAACCAATCTATATCCTTTAAAAAAATTAGTGTTCTCTACATATGTGTTCATTGATCTATTATATCTATATCATCAACATATATAACTACCCACCTATATATTTATATAACATAGACCAGTATTTTTATCTATAAAGCACATCTTAATGGTGTATATATTCATGCACACCTACACCAATCTGACGCTGAATATTTACACTAATGAAGACACTGATTACACTGCTTGCTGCAAGAAAAGATAAATTAAAGACTGGCCCTTATTTTTATTTTGGAATATTTAGGAAATAGGCAGAAAGCAAGGGGCATAGCAGATAAGTGCCTTGCAGCACCAGAGATGTTTGTTATTTGTGTGCAGATTTGTGAGTCAAAGGAAAGAGACTTAAACTTCTCTTATCTTTTGGAATGATTCTGGATGTGTCTGTAAATCACAGAGTTTATTGCTCAGTATTTCTTAAGAAAATGTCAAAAGACTATACAAAAAAACTGGGAAGTTCAATAAGAACTCTCTACAGCTGTAGAGCTACCTCTTGACTTTGCAAGGAGCTGGCTAGGTGTTGTGCTAGGTAGGCGATGTGCCAGCCATCCATGAGCTTGTGAGTGTCAAAGGGCAGTATGCATGCCTTTCTCATTTGGAGCTTCCTAGCTGTGAGGACAATGCTGTGTTCCATTCTCCTTCCTGCTGCTCCTTGTCAAGTTCAAGATGCCCTTAACACTTTCAATTCTATAGCTGGTGAAGAAGAAAATGCAGGGACTCAGACACAAGGAATTGTTTTCCTATCTTGTTTGCTCCTTATGTACTCAAGAGAAAGTCAGAGATAAACTTGTTTTTAAAAAATTAAAGGGCCATTAATGGCAAACAGACACATAAAGAGCAGAATGCTTTCTCTGTAGATCTCATTATGGACTGTCCTTTGACCTTTCTTTTTAGCCTATTTTGTAAGCTGATGAACAGCTCTAGTCTTGGTAAAGATTAAGAGAAACGAAGGTATATAGAGGATGCTTTCTGGGTGAAATTCAATGACCATGGCAGGAATCACCAACATCACTTTGTTTCTGTTATAAATTACAGGAGTTTGTTTTCTGGCTAAATCAAGCATCTGCCAACCTGCCATGAGTATTTTTAAGTACCAGCATAGAAGTGGAATTAAGCCCCTCAAATCTCAATTGGTACAAGAAACTTAACCTGGTATTGTGGAATACCAAGCACTGTTTCAGAGAAATGCTGATACAAACTGATTCCTTTTTCTACTTCATATTAAGACAAATGGCAGAACGGAGAACACAAAAAGGAATATACCCATAACTACATTTAAAGTAACCTTTTTGCACCTTGGAAAAAGTATAATAGTGGTCAGCATCTTATGAAAGATCAAGTAGATTAAAATAAACAACAGATAGCCCTTAAGGGAACCTGGTTAAATTTGTTTCGCACATTCATTTGCCTTCCTTGAACATCCAGAACTGGCTGTGAGAACATATTTTATTAAAAACATTTTTTATTTGTTTATGTTCTCCTAAGTCTGCCAGCCAACCAACTGAGAATTAAAAAACTAATTATATTTTCTGTGTGCGCCAAGGTCCAGGCAGTCATGAGATAAAAAAAGTTATCAAACTTCAGAGGGGCCAGGTCTCTTTTTTGCAGGAAATAATGACCTACAGTAGCAGCAAATGAATGGAGAATTTGGTTCTATAGCTTTTCCTTGTTTGCCAGTGGCTTAAGACACTTCATAGACCTTTGAAGGACTATGGAAAACATTATTTATTATTAAGACATTTCAATGACCTTTTCATGAAATATGCTCTGAAACTCATTTTAAATCACAAAGAAGTTGTTGGTATTGAGCAGCTGAGTGCTTTGGTATACTAACTTATTAATACCAGTATTATTTATACTTTACACTCCTTGGTTTCATAAAGCATTGAATAATATGCCATCCCAATTGCACCATAACATATAATATAGATCAATCTCTCCTAAACCACTGCATTATGGCACTACAATCCAGTTTTTTCCATGAATGCTGGATTTGCCATGTCCTATGAAACACCATGCTCTTCACGCTCCCATATTCACTGTGGAGGCAGGACCACAAGGTTTTGTTATAATAATATAGTTTCAGCACACCTATGTTGCACTCCTATTACCTTTATTTTAGCCTTTTGGTGAACATTTGGTCTAAGATTTCTTTACAGTTAGAACAAAATAGTAATCTTGAATCTTTTTCACTTTGAAAGACTGCTTAGTCCCAGACCTCTAATTCAAATTCTGTTATTTGAAAGCAGCATCAAAAGGATCATCACTGTCAGGTCTCTGGAAGTGGTTTCTAATATAAGCAGTCAATTTCAAACATATATTATCTGGGGTTTTTTGAATGCAATCATACTTAAATATATTTTTCTAAGAATTTTGAAATTTTTGTATTTCATCTCAATTCTAAGGACACTGTGTGATGAATTTTGCCCACCTAAATGTTTTAAATGTCTTCTCTGGAAGGTCACCATATGTTTGTCTCCTGCAGGTTTATCCTGCTACCTTTCCCTTTTATCTCTGTGTAGTTCCTGGTAGCAACGCAGACAATCGATGAGACTGCATTCTTTTAAGCTTTCAGGGCAAGGATAGATAGTGATGATTATGAAATAAAATTAAGATCTGTGGAGGAAGAAAGACTGAGAAGGGTAGAAGAGTCACTGTGCAGTTGTATTTTAATAATGAGTTAAATTGTGAAAGTGAAAGGTTAAGCAAAGGTCTTTGCTCTCCTTAGCAGGGAAGGTGAAAAGAGTGGCTAATTAGATTATGCAAACCAGTAGATAGTCCAATTACAGTTGATAGGCCAGATGTAACCCAGGGGACACTTACACCTGGAGGAGACAAGTAATGGCTGCATGATCAGCACCACAGCGCAACCAGCTGAAGGGTGGGAGGACAGCTGATAATGTTCCAACCTCCTCTCCCATCACCCCCAGCCATGGTGGGTGATGAGCAGATAAAGACTGGGAGGCAGATGTTCTCTAGAGTCTGTCCATCCCCAGAAGAACCCACATGATGGATGTTATTCACTTTGTCCATGGAGAGAAGGACCTGGGCAAGGTCCAAGTATTATTCAGAAATCAGAGGGCAACCTCCTGCCCTTCCTGGGCTACTGGTGCCTTGTGGCAATATAGAAAGTGTTATTTTCTACTCCATTTTGAGGAGTTTCCTAACACCTTAAACATAGGAATATGTCTACTCTACTGGACCTAGAAAAGTACTCTGGTACCAAGTCTTTGATTTAGGGCTTGACTATGCCTTGACATTATGTTAGGCTGGCAGTTATTGGCTAAAATCCATCAGTTAATATCCATCATGTTGTTGACCTCCTACAGACAGTTACAAACAAGAGATTTTTTGATTCAGCTGAGAGCTTGAGTTTTTCTGTAGGGGAAAGGATTTTGCAAACTTTACTGTTTCAACAAATAATTTAATGTTTTGATTTTTGGATAGATTGAAGAATTCCTCTTAGATCTTTGGTGCTTTTAAGACTCGGCTATGCTGATTTTGTCACTGTAAAACTCAGCCTCTTGAACATGTTTATGAATTCATACATGAGCTCATTTTAATATTTAACATTTATTCAGAAATGTAACTCAGTTTCCACAGTTTGGAGATGTGTTCAAGTATCATCAGTGGTTATGAATACTGCTTCTTTTCTTTACAAAAGAAGGAAGGGAGAAACAAGGAAAAAAGCTAGTATATTTGTATATAGTGTGTAATTAAGACAAATACAAATATTTTTCCCCAGCATAAAAATCTTACATTTGAATTGGTGTTTGGGGCTGCTTTTTGTTATTTTAGCTTGTATTTAGTATTATACTTCATGTGTTTATGAGTCATCCTCAATGAGTATATTTTGCTTGCAGAATAAGCAGGCTAAACCATATGTTTCCTTTACATATGCTAGTTTAGATAGCTGTTCATTCCTTCTCTCTTCCTTCTCCCTCCCAGTCTGTTGTTTTTTTTAGCACTGATCTACATATCTGAATCCTTGTGATTTTGCTCAGAGATGGTTCATGGATAAAAGTGTTCTGTCTTATATAGTTAGTGGAAATATCATATTAAAATAGTAACATTTTAGTGAAGTATTCTGAAGCTAATAAGAAAGAAGGCAGACAGAAGTGTATGTTATATAACATGATTTTAGTTTTTTTTTTTTTCTGTCAACACATTATATTCCTCCATGACTGAATCCAGCCACACTCTGAAATTCTGCCTCTAACACATGACCTGGTCTAGGTGTTCCTGCTCCAGCAGGGGGATTGGACTAGATGATCTCTCGAGGGCCCTTCCAATCCCTGACATTCTGTGATTCTGTGAACATTGTGTAGCCATAAAGTTCTACTTTTATAAATGAATTAATTGTTTTCTTGATTTTGTGGATTTTTTTTTCCTCTTTTCCCTGGCGAACAAAAGAGGCCTTTCTTTTGAGTATCTTTGTTTCTGTCTGACATATACATAAACACACACATAACATGAAACTATTAAATTGTGGAGAGTGAGGAGGCTACAATATACAAATTCTGAAAAAGAGTGGAGGAGTGATTAAAAAGCAGGCATTACATAGCGCTTGGAGAGCCTGAACTGAAGAAGGTTAATTTGTTGAAAGCTGTGTACCACAGAGACATTGCTTTACAGTGTCCTAGATATCACACATTCCCTTTCAGCTGGCAGTCTTACAGAGGTAACAGCTTCAGAAGAATGCTTGCTCTTGACTATTTCTTTCTTAGTTTTGGCACAAATGTGGCTTCTGTCAGCAGTCAATATGCCTGGTATTTCCCTCCCACCATCACTATTTCTTGGAAATTCACATTCCTTGCACCAACACGCAGAAGCCCACATTCTCCAGCTGTGTTTGAATTTCCTTTGTCTCAAGCTCATATCAGGCTCTGACAGTTAGAGGTCCATGACCCACACCTGGGCCTGGAATATAACTTGGAAAACTCAAAGCATACTAAATATGTATCCCTTGTTTGGATGTCAAAGTGCCTGGATGGACACTGGACCGTCAGTGGCAGTCAGTAGCATTTGAGGCTTTACAGAAAGTAAGAAAAGTAGGGTGTGGTGTTCTGGATCAGACAGTAACACATACAAATAGAGAGAGGGCAGATATTTGTGTGTAGTTTTGCAACACATGCAAATGCACAGAGAACCAGAAATGCTGTAATTCCACTATATTCAGCAATTTAGTATTAATGACTAATCTCATTTAGTTCAATAGTTGTCTTTACACAGTGGAGACAGATCTTTCATAAAGACTAGTTCATTAATATACAATGTCTATAATGGATGAAAGTGTTGCACTATAAATGTATAGTCCAAAAACCAAATAAAGTTGAAATTCTTCCTGGGTTTCTATTACCAGCTTTAAAATAGTGCTTTGATTTGTATAAAATTTATCCTATATAGTGCACTTTAAAAAAAATGCACTAAGTGAAAGCAACTTGAGACAACATGATTGTATTTCAGGGGTTCTGAAACAATGTTTGTCATCTGACTGACAGTTATCTGCATCCAGATCAAATTCAGTCCAGGTATAAAATAAAATCCAAAATTTTCTTCCAAGTTCGAGATGCATCTAAATTGAAGCTTTTAATTTATTATTTATCTCAGCTTAAACTTCTTACTGATACTGTGTAAGATTTTTTTCAATTCCAGGCAATGAACAGTACTGAAAATGATTTGTCTAAATTCCTGAGGAAGGGTAGTTTTCGTAAGTATTTTAGTTCAATCAGAAGAAGAAATAAATGAAGTCAGGTCTTATTGTTATTTTGATTAGAGCTCAAGAGGTTCAAATAAAGATAGGTATGTATCTTGCTGAATGAATCTTCCAATTACCAGTCTTATTTAATGCTGGTATTTGGGTGGAACCTAGGGACTTTGAACTCCATTGTGCTAATCAATGCAAGAAATCCGGTCTTATCCATTAATTCATCAATATTCACCCATTATTGCACTGCAGTGTTTCACAATGTTTTTACTACACTTCACTCTTAAAATGCTTCTGGCTAACTGGGCTTTCTTTTTCTAAAATCCTAGTAGCATTAAGAGTTTGTATTCATTGTTATCTAAAGATAATGTCATGCTTCCCTCATAGAAATTAATATCTTTCACAAGACGAATTCATACTAATGATTGTGATATAAACACACAGCTTTTGCCAGCACGGGCATAAATATAGAAGATACGTTTGTCTTTTATGTATCCACTGGTGTTAGCAGGGAGAACCAGAAAAGAACTCACTCCTGATTGTGAAAAAGTTCCCCTTTAGTAATAAACACAAACTTAAGTGTAAATGTTAATGAAATGTTTTTATTTCTTGCCATGGGAAGTTAATGGCTAAGTTGTAAGGAGATAACCTATCATCATTCTTAAAGTGAATCTGTTAGGTGTTTTTCAGAACTTTTTTCAGTGCTGCGAAGAGGATTTTATTCTCAGATGTCTTCACATGTACATTCAGAGTTAAAAAAACTAATGACATGGAGAGAATTGGAAAGAATATCTGTAGTATGTAGAAGTTCTCTATCTAAATGAAGCATGTAAATAAAAAGTAAAGCAAGTAGCTGAAAATAGAATCATGTTTGCGTAATATCTGTACTGTCAGCGCGGTGACTAGTTACTCGTTACTTCAGCTGATGGGAATGTGTGTTTAGCAGCGTTGGAAGCATATTTAGCACTTTATAATAAAAGTTGAGAGATGACAAAGAGGAAGAGACATTAAAAGATTTGCTTGAGCTATGAAAGTACAAATAGTGTCCGATGAAAATGCATGAGATTCTACAGCAGAGCTATCTGACTGGAGGCTAACTTTTAATATGCAGTGCATAATACAAAAGGAATTGGTCCTGTTTGATGTCATTACAAGCACCACAAGAAAGGGTTATTGGTAAATGATAATAAATAAACTTGAAAAATAAGTCAAATTATTTTTATAGGCATGTGAGTATCTTACAACTGAGGGCAAAAAATTGCCTTCTTCAAGTATTCAATGTCTTTGAGCTTTAACAAGTAAATATTTGCAGAGTTCTGAGGAGCTTTACTCTAACAAGAAGACTCTAAAAGTAATCCCCTGCAGACTATGATGTGTTATGAGGAAGGATCTCCCAGGGGGGTTCAGAATATCTGCAAGGATTTACACCTTGACTGAGAACGGAAGCAAGTATAATTTTAACCTTCGAGATGTGCATAGATTAACTCTTCATTACAGAAGTCAATGTAGCTGGAGGCTAAGGAAAGTTCGGCTTGATCTTTTGTGACATCAAACAAAATAGGATCATGTTCCTGACGCCTGATAGTAGCAGCAACAGATTTCAGATAGTATGAGAACAAAAACAAAGAAGCAAATTAAAGCTTAACACTACATTTGCATGCAGTTAACCATTTGCTCTTAGCACACTGTAGCTTCCTCACAGACCTTCCCTGTCTCTGTCGTTCTTGTAAAATGTGGAAGGGAATTATACTCTTTCCTGACTTTAATCCGGAAGAGATGATGAAAGCTCCCCACCGACCTAACTTCTTTGGTTTATTCCCTCCATCACCATCTCCCCAGGCTGAAGGCCTGCTTCCCGTTAAAGATATACAGAGTTTAAAATACCGTTACTCCATCCCTTTTACTTAACTGCTTTGAAGGTTATATCTTGTTAGCATGTTAACTGAATGATAGAAAATGTGAGAACTTTTCTTTTTTTTAATTTTATTAGATGCTTCCTACCTTCTTCCTTTGAATATCTATAAATAAATTCATGGTAGTTTGCTTTTTTACTTTAAAAAGTGCCCCTGGATATCCTAACCTGCCTCCATTATGTTGTATTTAACATATTTGCCCTTGCATCCTTTGATTAAAATGTAGTAGTATTTCTCTGAAGGGAGAAACTTTGCAGTTGCAATTACAGATAATAGGGTTGTTTTCTAAACCCCAGTGTGGTGTGAACATCAAAGTGGTGTGGATTATAATAATCCAAACAATAACCTTCTGTAAACTCATAAGAAAGAAGAAGCTGGGTGTTTTCATTAAGGGAGAAGCAATTCATTTAACAGTCAGTTGTTACCTGTTTCTGTATGGTGAAAAGTCAGTTAATTTGCATAAGAAAATAGCCACCAAAGAAATGTAAATGACTGAACTGGGATCTCATTAGCAAAGCCTCTCTAGCTACCTGAAGGACCAAACTCTGCTGGCAGTAGATCGAGTTTCAAGTACCTTCTTACCTTTTAGAAAGCAATTATCTTTAGGCATTTTTATCAGTTAAGGCAGGGGAAAGGGAACTTGGAAAGGTTCTTAGCAACAGATCTTGTAATTTAATAAAATGATTATCCAAAATAAGCGTTTGAATGAATTGTCTTTTTATTAGTCTTTTTCATTTTACAGTTCCTGAAAAATCTGTCTTTTAAATAGGTAACATGTATATGTTTTTTACTGTGGTAAGAAAGTTCCCATTTCTGTAATAAAAATGCAGTAAGTTCCAATCAAATTGTTCCAGTTAGAAAAGAGAGGTAGATGTTGGATGTTTTTCAGTGACCAAGAGATCAAAAATGTCTAGGTTGGGGAAAAAAACGGTTGCTATGCTATTTAATTGTGCAAAGAGGAAACGACTGTTCCACAGTAATGCTTGTAACAAACACAGGACCTTAATTTTAATAAAATATAAAATGCAGTAAAAATAGCTTGAAGTAAATTGACATAGTTCTACCAGAGAATATTCACAATATTCTCTCTCAGCACAGTATGTATACTCTATAGATGTTTTACTCATGTACAATTACTGGAAAACAGATCATTCCATACATACACAAGGTAACATTTAATCTCAGAAGTCCTGAGCTTAGCTGGGGCTGCTCAGGTTGCAGACAGTAGTAATTTGATAATCTCTTCTTGCCTGCAAATGGAGGTTTTCAGTTTACAAGAGACTCAGTCATTAATTTCTGAATTCTGTCCCAAGCAATTGTTGGAAGAGAGGCTGGAAATATGGCACACTCAATTATGGAGAGATTTTCAGGCTTTCAGGCAAAGGTGTGCTGCCAGCTCAGTAAGTACTTCCATAGAGCACAGTTTTGAGGCCATGGGCAAGGATTTGCCTGTCTAAGCGTGAGTGAGAAGGGAAAAGAATAGGAGGAACCTTACCTAGAGAGCACTGTAAAAATGATAAGACTCTGTAACTTTCAAAAATTTTTGTACTAAGCAATGTGAATATTGCTCACTGCAAAAAGCTGAATTTTTCCTTAAACGTTTATGGTTGAGGTTCATTATAATTTTTTTTCCTACAACTGTCCTGGCTGAAGTCATCGTCCTCCCATCCTTTGCCTCTTGTCATCATGTGCAGCTTCCCAGTCAGCTCTGATGACTGTGATGTTCATGTTGGTTGACCCTGCCTCTGTGCAGTCAAGATGAACTGAGCTAGAAAAACCCCTCTGTACTTCAAATGATGAGGGAATCCAGACTGTTTTTACATAATAAGTAAGAGAAGTGAGTTGTACCATTGTAAATATACTAGTGGACATATTTCCTGAACTCCCATAGCTCCAGCAGTGCATCATTTGCTCTTCCACAACTCTCCATATTTATGTTTTTCTCTGTCATGTCCTTTCACTGGGGCGAGGTGCAGAAAGACAGATGGACAGATAAGTATCAAATCAAAATAACTAATACAGCTTGTCTTTGCACCCTTGCCTGTCCTGTGGTAAATCGTTTATTTTATACTAAAAATTTTCCAGACAAGTGTTAAACCTATAAATCATTACATATATATTTATCTCCCACCAAGCATGGTATCTTCTGGCAGATGAGTGCCTGTAAATTTTCAGGAAGATGCAGAACCAGTAAAGATATCTGTGGGCTGAGGAAGTCTCTGTGCTCAAAATAATAGTGTTTGTTACAAATAAACAGTAGTGTAAATGTAATTACAAACTAGAGTCTTTAGTACAAAGTTACTATGAAATTCCTAGAGGAAAAGTACAATCTCTCTGTCACACTTTGTAGAGATCATTCAGTTCAATTCTGTCAGAATTGGCAGGCTATTTGCCAACAAGCCAGAATTTTTGAGATATGATTTTGTGGCTTTTTTCTCTCTGTTCTTTTTTTCCTTCTTTTTTCACACCACACCCTATCCCCAGAAGACATATCAGTCATCATTTTGACCTCAGTTACTTGCAACTATTGGATATTTTGTTGTCTTTAACTGCAGAATCATGACAGGGAGGTCACCAAACAGAAATAATACCAGTATTGTGCTGAAGAAGAAAAGACATGGAAGATATCACAGTGAGATTGGATATTTTAGTGTTGGCTCAGATCCATCTTCAGTTCCCCATTCATCAGTGAAATTTTAATCTGCTGTAAAATTATAAATGAGTCTTGAAAAGATAAAGAGCTATTTTTAGAAGTTTATCTCTTCTGAAAGAAATATCAGTACATAACAGGTCAAAAACATTGTAACAGAGAGTGGACATAAAATAGAACATTGGTCAAAGGCCAAAATAATATTTGAAAGAAAAATATTACTCTTATTTAGAAGCACTTGTGTTAAGTATGGTTTATAGAAGATGCTGGATTCCCTCCAAACAGACTCTGATTGCACCAGTTCAGTGTTATGTTTTTCAGAGACGAGGAATTTATTTTTTTACAACAGCCATAAATGAGAAAAGGTGAACATAAAGGAAAGTGTACTTCTAGGCAGGGGCTCCGACAGCCACTGCCCAGATTACAGCGTGATTAAATGGTTGGTGCTGAGGTTTTGGAAGAGTGGCCTACCAGCAGAAGGGCATGCAAAAACAACCAATGCACCATTCAGCAGTTTTTATTTTCTTTCAGTTCACGAGGGTTGGAACCCAAAATGTGGGATGGTGAGCTGTCCCCTAAGGAAATCTGGGTGTTCATATGCTCTGGTGGTGGGGGAGGCGTATTTCAAAAATGTCATTGCTGCCCACATGCAAATTTCAAAATTCCTCTGATATGGCACTTTCAGCTCTTTGGTACAATTCACTCTGCAGGGGGAGGGGGTGCAAATATTGTGCCAGTTTAGCTCTTTGATCCAGCTCACTGCCAGCTCAGAGGAATGCTAGAACCCCTGCAAGAGCAAGGAGAAGGCAGTGGGAGGGAGACATCCCTCCCTTCAGCAACAGCTGGCAAAGCTAACACAGCTGGATTGCTCATTCTCACCCTCAGATTCTCCATGAAATGCCAAATTCTTCTTTCTAATCTCATGAGCGAATCTTTAGAGATTTCATGACTTGATGCTAGGTATCACCCATGGCTAAATCAGAAAACAACACCTGTTCCTTTTAATAGGTTTTACTGCTGACTTCAAAATCCATGTAATTTTTCCATGGTTTGAATTGATCTTTCATTTTCTATATATTGACTGTCATTTCCCTCTTTCTAACCCTCTGATTTCAAGCCTTGTATGATCTAAAAGACTTCAATAAGTTCATTTAGCAAGTCAATACCTTGCTATTACTCTTAATTTACTTTAAATTTCTCCCTGTTCTCCTTGTAAATCTAGTCTGGAGGAGAAAAAAATAGCTTTAACATGTGGCCTTAAACACTTCCCAGCTGAAAAAATACAGTTAAAGCAGCATGAGGCTAATAGGCTGATGTACAAACTGATGATCCATACTAGTTTCCCTGCAGCCAAATAACATCCTCTGGCCTGTATACACAGCAGCTGATTCTACCCTGAATGTTCTAGTTTCTCTTTTTTTTCCTGCATTTTCAGTCTTTCAGTACAGAGCTCTGATGTTAATTCAGACTCTCTTGGCCCATTAACTGAATGATGAAGCACCAAGCTCCCTGGCTTGTAGAATCCTGCTTTTTTTTTTTTTTTTTTTTAATTTTACTGCAGCTTCTCATTATTTACCTTGCCCTTTCCTTAGTGATGTGCTTCTCCACGAACATCATTCAAAACAGACAACGTAACAGCTTAAACTACTTCTGTAGATTGAGTAGCTTGTTCATTTTTTGTCATTGTTCTTATCTAAATAACTCTTTCTAACAAAATGTGTTTCAAATTCTATTTTTTGAATTATCTTTAACTCAGAAAAGTTCCTTTAAAATGAAATATAATAGCTAGAATTATTTCTGTGCTACCAATAATATGACACTGTCTTTGGTTTTTGTCTTCTGTTTTTGACCTTTTTTTCCTATTTTCAGCTTGAATTTGGTATTTGGAAAATTTTGATGAAAAAATAGATTTCAAAGGAATAGGAACATTGGAGCTTATCTGCTTGCTTTCCTGATGTTGATAAAGTGTTGTTATGTCTTTAGATACTGGAAAAAGTGATGAGATTCACGAACTCCTGGGAATTGACACAGATTTTAAATGTATGGGAAATGAACGTAGAGATGGAACCCCCCAACTCTCTAAATTTCTTACAGTGTTTAATATCTCAGAGGATCTGGAAATGAAGTCCATAAGAGTAAAGTTAGATATTAATAATTTACACTTGCTTTATTTTGATTGTATGTTCTTTAAAGCACAAATGGCCCAACTGTACTCTCAAATGTCTTCAAATTAGAATTAATTTAACCTGAATCAATGCCATTTAAATTATGTAAAAACTAGAGAAAATGTAATTCCCAGAGATCCTAAAACTTTGGGACAATACAGGATAAAAATTACATAGCTATTTTCAATTATGTAGTTTAAGTATGATGAACAAAAATCTTTCCACAAATATTTAAAACTACAGTTTAGACAGCAGCAATTTGCAATTGGTAGTCTGCAAAACCCCCTTGATCTGTGGGGCAGTTCCAAAAAGTCTCTGAAATATTCCTCCAAAAAGGGAAAGTATTTCAGTAACCTAAATTCATAAGTGTGTTGGCACATCTGAAAGTTCAAAGTTGTCACAAAGTGTTAGCAAAACTATTTCCCACTTCTTCTGATCAACAAGAGAAAATTTCCACCTCTTCCCTCAGCAGAACTGCTCAATTTCAAATCTGAGCTACACATTGAATCATAATCAACTTGAGAAGTGCAAGACTTAAGAGGAAGCCATTTGAACTCAGAGCTGATTCTCCTAGGGTTTTTCAAGGCTTTTTTTTTTATAGCGATGCCCTATCTGTCAGAGTTTAAATGCTCTAGAGGCTCAATAGCTGTAATATTTATTAACCAAGTGGTTATGATCAGAACTTTGTCACTCAAACTCGCTTGGTATCAGCTGACATATGGTATCGTGCTTGAAATACCACTCAGTAAATCACTGATAATGTCAATGTAATTGCTGAAAGCTAACACAGGGTATAATTCTTTACCCATTGAAGCTGATGTCAAGAGTCCTATTGATAGCAATGGTGCAGGACTGAATCTGCTAACCAGGGAAGTCTTTTTCCTAATTGCATAGAAAGAATCAGTAATTTTCTAAAAGAGCTCTGTCTTTAAATGAGTTCATATTCACAAATGGTAGCATGTTAAAAATTTCAAGATTGACTTTTTTGGTAGATAATGCTGCTGTGACTATTTCAATATGTTTTATTTGTGACTCAGATGCTAATATATTCATAAGTAGATGAATATATGAATGTAAGAGCTCTGCATATATCTGTCTTCCATCTGTTATTTCGTTTTGCCCTAAATTTAAATACTCTGTGTTAGCATTGTTATTAGCATTTCATCAGACTTTGGCATATATTAATTAGATGGTATCCATGGAATAATTTTTTATGCCTTTTGTGGTTTAATTTTTAACAGGTCATTTTCTCATAATTATGTTAAATTGCCAAAAATAAAGCTCTCCTGTAAAAAAAAAAAATTCTTTTTCAATGACAAAGACTTGTCATGTTCTGGGCAGACTGTCTGGTGGAGAGACAGTGCCACCCTTGATATGCAAGAGATTCAGAGTCAGCTCTTTGTTATGTACAATTTGGAACAGTCTTAAATACAGACTTCCCACTCTCAGGAGGTGTGGGGATGCAGACTCAGTCTCTGGCTGAATGTGCGACCAACTATCCTGCAGATTTATTTCTCATTCTGCCTGAAATACTTGGAAAGGTCTCAGTTTGTTCCCCTGCTAAGCAAAATAAAAAATTTCAAGAGCTTTTAATAACATAATAACAGTCTCTGTAATTATGATGCAGTTATAGACAATGATTAAAACTGGGCACTCTAAGCAGGGGTTAACTGAATGCTAAAGTTGTCTGCAGCTGTGCTTCAGAACCACCATTTTCACTGCTTCTCACCATGAAGGGCCATGAAGATGATCAAAGGTCTAGAACAACTCCCTTATGAGGACAGGCTGAAAGCGTTGGGGTTGTTGAGCCTGGAGAAGAGAAGGCTCGGGGAGGACCTCATAGAAGCTTATCAATACCTGAAGGGGGCCTGCAGAAAGGCTGGGGTAGGGCTGTTCATTAAGATGTGTGATGGGAGGACTAGGAATAACAGATGTAAATCATAAGAGGGGAGATTCAGGCTAGATTTAAGAAAAAAATTCTTTATGGTGAGGGTAGTGAAACACTGGAACAGGTTTCCCAGAGATGTTGTGGATACCCCCACTCTGGAGGTGTTTAAGGCCAGGCTGGACAAGGCACTGAGCAACCTGATTTAGTGGGAGGTGTGCCTACGTACAGCAGGGGGGTTAGAACTAGATGATCTTTAAGGTCTGTTTCAACCCAAACTATTCTATGATTCTTTATTTGGATCTCGTAATTATTAATATTATAATCCATTTAAAACTCTGGTATATTGGCAATGTCTTTATATTTAACAACTAGTTTTCTGAAAATTTCAAATGCTTTGATGCATCTTAAGACCTTCATAAAATTGATGTTTATCTATTGCAGTTGGTCTAGAATACATACTGACATTTCTTGGCAAGTATGGAAACAAATTTCCTCTGCTAAAGATTCCATAAGCTAAAACGACAGTGCACAGATGAAGGATAGGAAAAGTGGAGGAGTAACCAGCAAAATAACAGCATGGTTTGATTACATCAAACACTCTTTCTTGTTTTCTTGTTTTGTCTGTTCCTTTATTTTTGTTTTCTGTAATTTTTTTCCTTCCTAATTATTTGTTGTATCATCACATCTACTTTCTCATTCAAACTAAGCTGGGAAATATTTCTTAACTTTCAAGAAAGGTGGCTCATGTAAGAGGCATTTATGGTGGTAAAAGTAATGTCCATAGAAAATCAAGAACTTTTCCCATCATTGCAGTCAAAGGTTAGTGCAAAGAGCTCTGCAGATAAGATATAGACATTCTGAGTTCTATTTTTTTTGTTTCCAAAGGCTGTACAGATAATGTGTATGTGGGCTTGTACACAGCAGGGTTATTACTACATTTGCCTGCTGCTATTGAACTTCTATGTGACATTTGACTCTTCTGATCATAGACTATAATTGTACACCATTTAATATTTTTTTTAGAATTTATTGCTTTGATCTCTACTGTCTTTAGTGTCAACTTGTATCCCTCAGGGACACATTCTGGGATCTATGCAATTTCTTTGCTATGTGTATGTTGGTTTAAATTACTTGTATTCACAGTCCAAACTGTCACACAAATAGCTCTTGGCTTTATTTATCATTCCTTGAAGACCTCATAATAGCATCTACAGTGCTGCTTGATTTTCCTTCCATTATCAAAGATTAGATGGTGCTAATTTCCTTAAAGGATGATATGCAAGTGGAATGAATTTAGCTGGAAGTGGAGCCTTTTATCAGCCTTGGGATTTTAACTTTTCCTCTTTCCAGGCTTTGCAGTCTCATCTTCATGAAAGTGCCTCAACTTTGGTTGAAATTCTAGGCCATTTTGAAGACTGATGAGATGTAAGAGTAATGGGAAACTAGCTTCAGTTTCCAGATAGATGTTCTTAAGTAGTGACAGAAAAAATTGTATTGCTTGCTCAGGGTCATTCACTTCTGCATCCCTAAATTCTATTCCCAGTAAAATAATCCAGGATCCCAAGGTCTAACACTTCTAGACACTGACCCTCAGAGAGGCAATGAGTACTCAATGAAATTCAGACCAAGGTATAGTTTTGTGGAGAAGGGAAGGGATGTATTTGTAATGCTTCCTCAGAACAAGTAGCTAAATACTAGCTTAGCCAGAAAATTCTGAAGGTATTGTGAAGGCTTCAGTATCCTCTACTCCAACATCCTCAGGATAATAGGAGGCTTCTTTTCTTTGGATGATGACTGGTAGGTAAGCTACACTTAGCTTAACTCACAGGCTAAAACGGACAGCTGAGCTGCACTTGAGGCAGTTTCTCAGGATCTGAGGGGGAAGGTCAAGCCGCCATATCATAATATGTCCACCACTTGTGTTTGAGGACTTCATGTCCATTGTGACTATTTTTTTTGCTTCCTGTTGTCTCTTTACATGAAACCTAAACTACAGCATAATCTATATGGCCCCAACCAGACGCCCACAAATTATTTGGAACAACAGTTCTACCAGACTCCAGCACTTCACAGAATAGCTGGTGCTGTGCAATTATTATTTAACAAGGTTCTGCAGATAAACCACATGTCCTGCAAGAGAGCTTGGATCACTGCAGAGCAGTGATGTAAAAGGAAGAGGGTGGCAGACTTCTTTTGGACTTTTCCTGTGTGTATCAACATACAGACACTATGCAAATACACATACAATCTCTCACTCTTCCCCTGAAAGTTTATTTCTTTAGCTGTGCAGCAAAAATGAGTTAATGCTCCATTTGTAGACATGCTTTCCTCCTAAAAATAAGTGGTGAATCCTTGTTTTAAATGTGGCTGTGGGTAGTTTTGTTGCCTTGAGTTCCTTCCTCCTAAGAAATAAGTATAAAAAGATTGTGGGGTTCTGTGGTTTTCTTTTTTTCTAAAAGAATCCTCAATTATTGATTTTTTAAAGGAAAAATACTTAGCATGTCTGAGACCTCTCTTTTCAAAGTTTTTGGCTTGTTTTTGGCTTGATTGTGTGGGCTTCTTTTCTTAAAAATTGAATTCTGTATATTTCTATTGCAGTTATAAAATGAACTAATGCTGAAAACCTCCAAATTTTGCAGAATAATTAGACTCAATTATGACTGGTTAACTATTTGATTGCCTGGAACAATATTGCTAAATAACTCACACAGACAAAACTAAAATTTGCTTTTAAGATATATTTGATTGTGCATACTGGTAATGGGAACAGGACAAAATAAAAAGCAAAAGGGAGGATTTTTTTCTGTGCTAAGTGCCACAGCCAATAAAGGTGACTACTAAAGCTCACTATTTTTAATTCTATCTAAAATATGAAACTGTGGAATATGGAAAGAAAAAGGGAGATGTAGTGAACACAATTTTTTTCTGTTTCTGTGTTGCTAACTTCTTTCATATTGTTTCTTTGTGCCTTTGTGCTTCCTTGTAATCTCCTTTTATTTAGAGCATGTGAGGATCAGAGCAAAACCTGTGCATTCTTACTGTGTGCAGTAATCCACACTTTACAAAATGCAAATAATAATTCACTTGGTGCCTTGTGCTCCAGTTTCATGATGTCTGGGGTTTTTTTGGGTTTTATTTTTGAAAAGGTAAACAGTTGTCTTTGCCTGTGTGTTTAAAGGTTCTACTGTAATATGGTTCTGGTTCATGACAAAAGTTTCTAGTTGATACATTAGTGCAAATAACAATAATTTTTCTTTTTCTGTTGGTTTCTATGGTTTCTGAACATAACCAAATCCACAAAAACTAAGTGGTCAGCCTGAGTTCACTTTCATCCTGTAATGCTAGGAAAATACTTATGTTAAGTACTTTTATGTGTGCATGTTTGTGCATGTATGTGTGCAAAGCATTACAACAGAAGAATGAATTTTAGGACGCAGAGCTACAGAAAGCTGGTGTTTACTTCTATTTTAGAAGACAAAGAAAATACTGTGAAGGGAAATCTGCAAATGACTGAAAACGAGCCAGATGGAGTGGGAAGAAAAGAGTTGAAGGCCGTAGGACATAGACTGTGCTCTGAGCCAAAAGCATCACAGACGATAAAACAAAAGGTAGGCAAAAATCAGGCCCAGACAGTCGAAGGAGAGAAGGAGGAGAGGAGATGACAGGAGTAAACAGCCACTGAGGTAAGGTTTTCATGCAGTCCCAGAGGGGACATTTTCCAGATTCTCTGTCTTTAGACTGTGAAAAGACTTGAAGAAGCAGAGGTATAATACAGATTAAAAAAATGCAATTGCACTAAATTATTACCAAATAAACATATCTTTTCATTCAATTTCACCTTTTTTCCTTATCTTTTGTCCAAGAAAATAAATTTTCAGTTTTTACCCTAGGTAAATCTTGCCTAAGATATTTTTACCTAAAGATTAAGATCAGGTGGAAGGTAAGGAGAAAGGATGAGGGTGGAAACCTGAGAAGTACGTACTGCAATCCTTGTAGTGCAAACATTAGCTAACACCCCAGGTGAGGTCACCTTGGAAAAGGAACAAAGTGTAGACTGGACATGACAGAGGTTGGGGAGAATCTTTGATGAAGGGCTGGTAACAACTTCCTGTGGTTTCAAATATACTGGGCATCACACATAAGAGAGATCAGCATGCAGTTAGTCTTAAAGATCCCCCCCGTCTGCCTCCTAAAAATCCACGGGATTTTCTGGACTTTTTAAATCTATAGCTCCTCCTAGTCTATGCTGCCCTCTTCTGCTCAGTCTTCTAGCCGCAATGACTACGTTTGCAGTTGGATATTGCTGAAACGGTACTATGCTTGCTTCGTACAGTTCAATATAGGGAGCATTTAGAGATGTATTATGAAGTGTTTAGGACAATGGTTAACACCATGCAGCTCAACATCTTTTCCAGGAATTTATCGGACTATTATCGTGCCTCTTCCATTATAGCAACTCACTTATGGATAGCGAACAAGCAGAAATTGTTTACACTAGAAAGAATTTTCAGAAATATTTTCTTAAACTGATAGATAACTTTACGACAAATGAAGTAAAAGTTAGGTGTTGTATTTTATTTATTCTGAAGTTCAGGTTCTTTGGAAGAGATGGAAAACACTAAGGCATGAAACAGATCAAGCTGTTATTGTAAACAACTTTTATTACACGTTAAAAAGTATTTTGGACAGTCCAACTTTGAATATGTTTGATGGCAGGTTTTTTTATCCTTTGTAGGTTAGACCTGAATGGATTTTTATTTAAGAATACTTTTCTGTATTTTTCAGTTAATGCAATTATTTCCCTTGTTGCTAAGTTTTCTTTTTCTTTGTTGTTCAAATATTTAAGGGTTGCTATTGTGTTCTACTGCTTAGCCAAGCTTAGACATATCTAGCTTTGTTATTTTTTTTAAACTATTCCTTGCATATTTGGAAATGTTTTTAATGCCTATAACAGCGATGAGATACCCAGGCCTGATCACACCACTCTGTAGAGTGAAAAGACCAGTGCAATTACTTTCTCTTCCTGTTGAAGACTGCCTTTCTCTGAGACCAAACTTTGTGCACCCTCCTACACTATTTACTGCCTACAGTTTCTTAAGATTTTAAAATTTAAATGCAAATATTCCCCCTTCCAACTACAGTTCTGGATGTCATCATAGTGTTGAGTGCCTTCTCACAAGAATATACTAAAAAGCGAAATCATTGCAAACTACCATTTCTTGTTGTATGTCAGTTACTCAATTTTCATTAAATCAAGCAGTTTTCCTATGTAGTATAAAAGAAATTAATTCTTCATTATATACTAAAGACTCAAGTACTGTGCCAAGACCCAGGTATATCACTTTTTATTGCGTTCTCTTCAACAATTTATTCTGGAATACTAGGAAACAGGCATTACTGTTCATTTTGCAATGTGCATATTCTTTCTAAATCTATGCCCCTTATTGCTTCTGTGTCATGGTTCTATTGATTCAGCTAAAATTAACTGAAATAAATTAACTCAGTAACAATTGAAGTGCTCTCAGTGCTCTTGCTGCTGCTAGTAGCTTCTTCCACTCCCAGGGTATGGTAAAGGCAACTTTTCACTTGAGATAGTTTGCTTATGCCCCCTCATAATCTGTGAGGGGAGAATCTGTGGTGGGATTCTCTCAGATCTTTCATTGTGGAAGGACAGAAAACTCTAATGTGAGCTAAACTTTGCTGCTTTATCCCAGCTGGATATTGTCATTCAGATCTTGGCCCCACAGCTCCTGAGCCTTCTAGAAGCTGACTGGCAATAGGCTTAACTTCGCCTCAGGTGGGTCTGCTCTCCTAAACTGAAGTTAAGAATTTTCTTCGGCTCTTTTGCAGAGTCTGGATATCAAAGGTGCAGTAAATGAAAAGTGCACAGTACTGCAGTTCCCTTGGGCTTGCAATGTGTTTCAGTGTCTCCTCTGAAGTACTGCATGGCTTTTACTCCCACGCGTTTCAACCCTCCCATCTTTGAATTCAATAAGGTAGCACCTGTGCACAAGATGAACAGTATTTAATCCCCAGAGTATTCTGAGTGTTCTTTGTTGGGCAGCACGTTGTTTCCATTAGTTTTTAGCTCAGTTGTTGTGGATATTTTTTGTGATTTTTCAGGAGAGAGATGGCTCGGGTTTGAGACGTGACTGTTTTGTGTGGGCTGAGTAGCAGATGTGAATAGAGGATGCAATGGGGGGGTTGCTAGAAGCTGTCTGTTCAGGTAGTGCTGCAGTTTTCTGGGCCAAGCAAAGGAATCAAGAGTTTTGTGCAGCTTTGTAAATCACCTCTTCAGTGCTGAAAGTCTTGGACAAAGTCCTTTAATGGTGTTTATTTTTTACATGCACTTAGTTAGCAGAAAAGGAGCCTTTCAGTGCAGATAAAACTGCCTATTCTTCCAAACCCCGTTGGTTTTTGTTATATTTATTCATTTATCAATGCTGTGAAAGTTTCATGCACTCCAGCCATTGATTTCAGGAGCCAATGCTATTTTTCCTGTTTATTATAATTTATTGTCTCATTGTTGCTGGTAGTTTGCACTTAGTTGAGTTTCCCACACAATATACAGGAAACATCTCTATAGCATCAGGCTTCCTCAGATTGATTCCCACAGGGGCCAGGAGGGACAAGCCACTCCTGGGCGTTTTGTGATGTGGCTGCAGAGACTCATGTTAAATCCACCATTTGGTTCAGGCCTTCCTTGCACCTACGGTAGAACACACAGCAGCCAAATCGTGTCTGCTCCTGCTACATGCTCTCCCACACGGCCTCTAAGAAAATCTTACCTATGTGTATGTGCTTTCATGATTGTATCATTTCTTTTCATGCACTTAATGTGCTTTTTACCAGTCTCCAGTGAGAATGTGCTTCTCCAAATGCATCATTTGTATTACAGCAAAATAATAAAAGCATTCAGTAAGGATATTTCATTTCAGTTTACCTTTCCTCACTGTTTATTAACTGATGACTTGCAAATATTGACTGATGTATTAAGGTGGAGGTGCTACAGGTAGTAAAGAGGGCCAGTATGCATATACTCCCTTAAAAATGTTCCTTAAATAATACCAGCAACAGTCTCCTGGGAAAGGTGGGAAATTAGGTGGACATTGTCTGTGTCTCCCTCATGAGCAATACTTCCCTGTTAACAAACAATGGGTTTAGAACAGACAAGGGCTTAGAACAGAGACAACTTTATTGGGAGTGGGGGAGTGGCAGAGGGAAAGGTGAATATGGAATTAACTTCACAAAGTCGGTGATTCATAAATCAGTTCTATTAATGTATGTCATCACCCTTTCCTGCTGCTTTCCCTCTTCACTGCCTTCTCCTGTGGATTCCTACCTCCTCTCCCTCCCGGATGTGCTGCACAATAGTCGTGAGCCTGCCCTCCTCCCTTGGTCCTGGTGGTTAGTCACTGCTTTACCTTGGAACGCATTGCTCATGCTTTTGCCTTTTAAAAGTTTCTTTATTTTTTTGTTTTAAGTCAAGTCTGACTGAATCAGTTTTTGGCTGGTTCCAGTGCTTTGACCTTACAAGGTAACAGTGGATGTGAGGGCTGTACCATTTCCAAAGCATGCTGATTCCAGCTCCGAATCTAGGAAAGCTGCTGTTGGCAGCCCTAGCTTGAGCACCCTCAGTTCGGCCCAACATACTGCAGTTCTGCTATTTCCTTTGGTTTTCAGGTAAGGTGCACTGCAAACATTACACAAAGTGTCAAAGTGTCACATAAGAAATTGTATTCAAGCACCAGAAAACCTGAGGACAGTCAAAGACTGGACCAGGGTTTGCAGAGATATTGTGGAGTCTCCATCCATGGAGATAATAAAAGTCTGACTGGAAATGGCTCTGAGCAGGTTGTTGGGTGTAATGACTGGACTACACAATCTCTGGAAGTTGCTTCCCACCTCTACCAAGCTGTGATTGTGTAAAACATATGGTGCTTTAAGTTGTCAGCGAGGGTACCTGCAATTGCAGTTTCAGAGCAACAAATGCGGTTTCATATGAATGGAATAAGTACTAGAAATTCAGTAGCTGGTTCCTTTTAAAATTAATTGCTAGAAGAATATATCTGGAAACATTTTGAGATCTTAAATTCACATGTGGGTAGCACAAACTTTGGCAAAGTTCATGGTCAAATGCTATAAATTAAGTGGCTAAACTGTAGTGTTCATGCCAGACTCCTGACTGCTCAATAGAAATTCTTTCTAAATGAAAGTTAACTGATTTTTTTTTATTTGCTAATAACTCCCTGCTGCCAAAACCCAACAGAGCACAGCTTTCCATTTTCCCATTTCTGCCCCTGTAGAAGTCAGACTATTGTTTTGTCTAATATATGACTCTCATGATAAGAACACCATAATAACTTTGTCTCCCTCAATAAAAATCCAGGTGTTTAGTTAGCTCCTGGTCAGGCTGAAGAAGACATTGTTTTCTAAGTTCTCACTTCAAAGTACAACAAGGATGTACCATCTGGCTTCAGGCTGACTCATGTGCCAGAATGAATTTTAACTGACCATATCAGAGAAAAAAGTGTAATTTGACAATGTATTTTTTTTTGTGTTTGCTGGCATATGCTGTATATGTGCTTTAAAACAAATCAAAGCCAGCTAATTCTATGTTTGTCTATCAGTCTTTAGGACTGGTTGAATTTCTTTTCTGACAAGAAATTCAGTCAAAATATATATAATGGAAAGATTACCATCTCAAGGAAAGAAAAGCTGGATAATATTTTTTTCTTCCTGAGACCTTCTGAAGATTTACAAATATATCAACAAAGGTGCTTGGTGCTCCATCACTGCTTTCTGTCTTGGCATCCAGTTTGCTCTTTTTATCCACTGGCAATTACCTTCTGTTCAGAGGTGCCACTAAGCTTCTTTTTCTGACTGTCATCCTGTTTATTTCTCTGCAGATCTTTGTACCTTTTCTTACTTCCTACCCTCTCTTTTAACTTGTACTACCTCTTGTCCTATTGAGCTTAGAGAGACACTATCATGCAAAATGGTTATTTTCCTTTGCTCTCCTTTCTTCCTTGTCTTTAGCCGTGGTCCAAAATTTGCATATTTGGATCATTCCCCCTTTCAGGCAGAACATTCTATAATTACCTGGCAGTGTTTAACATTATGGGATCTCCAGCAAGGTTATCAGCCATTACAAATCATAAGGGTAATGACTAAAAAGACATCCCTGTAAACCTTCTAGATGTCTTAAAAATGTATAGAAATGTATCCAAAATCCAAAAAATTACCTTGCACAATTCTCTTTTCTGTAAGTTCTGTTAAGTTCATAGAATGCTGTTTTGCACTTTACAGGACAGAGGTGTCTGGAACAAACCACTCCAACGCCTGAGGCAACAGACTGAGTTGTCTGGAATGATAATGATTATTCAAATTATAATTATCCAAATGACCTAGATTTCTTCCTTGCTGTATCTTGACAAATTGCTAGGCAGTGACATCTCTGCTGTGTGTGGTTCTGTGAGCAGAGACGTTTGGATACCCACGTAGGCAAGCTGTATAGATCAACAGTACCCATAAGACATACGAGCTATGATGTCTTAAGTGCAATTTTCAGTTACTGTAACTGCATTTCTTTTTTTCATTTTTCTACTGTACTCCATTCTCTTTATGATACAAGCCCATCTTCAGAATATGTAGTTTATTTGCAATCAGCTGTTAATGATTTATATGGTTTAATTTTATTTTGCCAGGTTTTCCTGAAGCATGTACAGACCAAGATCAAACTGACTGTTTAGCTTACAGAGTTTATAGTTGCAAGCTAATAGTTTAGGTGGGTTAAATATGATTTATACTGGAAACCTCCCCAATGGCATCCTACTGCCTCCCTGATCTCACTGATAGCACTGTTGGAAGTTTTCCATCTAGGTAGGAGACATGCATTTTCTGGTAACTTCTGCTAAACTGATTAGACTTGAGAAATAATGGTACTGCATCAAAGGAAATTATGAAGGGTAGAATTAATTTTTCATATATCTCTGGGCCATAAAATCATAGAGTCATAGAATCCCAGAGTTGGAAGGTCCTCTCAAAGGTTGTCTAGTTCAACTCCCCTGAAATAAGCAGGGATACCTTTAACTAGATCAGGTTGCTCAGGGCCTCATCAGGCCTATCACAGAATCACAGTATATCGGGGATTGAAAGGGACAGGACCTCAAGAAATCCTCTAGTCCAATTCCTGGCAGAGCAGGAACATATAGACCAAGTTACACAGGAATGCACCCAGATGGGTTTTGAATGCCTCCAGGGATGGGGCCTCCACCACTCTGATCAACCTGTTCCAGTGCCTCACCTCCCTCATGGTGAAGGACTTTTTCCTAATGTCTAATCTAAACCTGCCCTGCTCTAGTTATAACCATTGCCCCTCATGCTGTCGCTACATGCTCTGCCCAACATTCCCTCCCTGGTTTTCTTGTAGGCCCCCAAGATCTTAAAATATTTATGTTCTAGAAACAACGGATGGAAATTGGAGGGGGTAGGTTTAGACTTGACATAAGAAAGAAATTCTTT
>VZTY01032194.1:270400-305051 GCA_013400935.1 Turnix velox | reverse complement strand
ATAAGAAAGAAGTTTTTTACAGTGAGGGCAGTGAAACAATGGAAGAGGTTTCCCAGAGATACTGTGGATGACCCCTCAATCCCTGGAGGTGTTAAAGGCCAGGCTGGACGAGGCACTGAGCAGCCTGATCTAGAGGGAGGTGTCCCTGCTTATAGCATGGGGTTTCGAACTAGATGATCTTCAAGGTCTCTTCCAATCCAGACTATTCTATGATTCTATGTTCTGTGTTTTGTACATTGTTTCAAGTAATCCTTTGGTCTCAACTGGAATTTTATTTAATTGGTCGGTTGTTGGGTTTTATTTTTTTAATAGATAACTAGTTTCAGATCAGGCTTCATCTTTGCCAGCTTACCATGGATTCACCTTCTACTCTTGCTTCTACAGATGTAGAATTCAGAAATGCAGATGCTCGGAACAGGGTGTCTAATTGTAACCAACACAGCTGTTTACCTTGTGAAAGAGACTTGCCTCTGGGTCTCTGTTTTGAGTACTGGTGATTTATATGATTTTGCCCTTACACTAATTTATAATCCCTTAATGAAGAAAGAACAGGGTAAAAGGATGAAAGAACTGAAGAGCAGCAGTTGCAGCAGAAACAGCAATATAGCTAAAAAGAATATAGACAGGAAAATCTTAAGTAAATGGATGATCAGATTTGTGGATTATGAGAAAGGTGCCATGACTCTTGGCTTTATGGTAGTTACCCTCTCATCAATTTGATGAAGGGTCAGACAAAGAAAATCTGTACCAGTCCTCTCACCTAGAATCATAGAATAGAATCATAGAATAGTTCAGGTTGGAAGAGACCTTAAAGATCATCTAGTTCCAGCCCCCCTGACAGGGACACTCTCACTAAATCAGGTTGCTCAGTGCCTTGTCCAGCCTTAAACAGAGTGTCATCCACTGGCCTTAAACAGAGTGGGGGCATCCACAACCCCTCTGGGAAACCTGTTACAGTGTTTCACTACCCTGACCGTAAAGAATTTTTTTCTTACATATAGTCTGAATCTACCCTCTTACAATTTACATCCGTTATTTCTAGTCCTTTCATCACATATCCTATTAAAAAGACCTACCCCAGCCTTTCTGTAGGCCCTCTTCAGNCTCCTAGTCCTCCCTTCACATATCCTATTGAACTGTCCTACCCCTGCCTTTCTGTAGGCCTCCTTCAGGTAATGATAAGCTACTATGAGGTACCCCTGAGCCTTCTCTTCACCAGGCTGAACAACCCCAACTCCTCCAGCCTGTCTTCATAAGGCAGTTGCGCCAGCCCTTTGATCATCTTCATGGCCCTCCTCTAATAGCTCAATGCTCCAACAGCTCAATGTCCTTCTTATGTTGAGGACTCCAGAACATGACACAACACTCCAAATGGGGCCTCACCAGAGCCAAGTAGAGGGGCAAAATCACCTCTCATGACCTGCTGGTCACACTCCTCCTGATGCAACCCAGACTGGGTTGGCCTTCTTGGCTGCAAGTGCACACTGCCAGCTCATGTTGAGTTTGTCATCCACTGGAACCCTCAAATCCTTCCCTTCAGGGCTGCACTCAAGCCACTCTCCACCCAGCCTGTATCTGTGTTCTTAAGGTATTTACAATATCTTTGTCTCTCCAGATCAAAATAATAAAAGACAGCCTCTGTCTCTCTGCAACAAACTTGATGCCATTGGAAGGAACTGTTGAACATTAAAAGAAAGAAGCTCAAACATAAACTGTCAAGAATCATAATTTGTTTTAGTATCTGGCAGAACATCAGCATAGGTTGATGCTGTCAAAAATCCAAAGCTTTTAAGAGGACTGCATCGATGGCATCACAGATTTCTATGCTGGTAGAATACTGCTTGCAAAATACATTCCATCACATGTGTGGAATTCTGAAGTTTGCAAAAGATATTGTCAGCACATTTTCACCCCAACTGTTGCACTCAGAATTAAGTGCTTTGGGCATAAGAAATGTGTGCATCATTAGTACTAGGTTTGCAGATCATGCTGATTTTGATTTCTCACCTTTCTGCCTCTAAAACCACAGTATACCAGCCTTCTACAAAGAAAAAAAAAATGGAACAACTGCTACAAAGATTAGATCATAAATGAATATATGAAAAAACATGCATAATGCAGCACATTTTAAATAGGATATGAACTAGAAAGAAATTTAGGACAAGGGGAAATGGTCACATGCTGTGTTGATGGAGGATTAGATTGTGTATTAAGAAAACTGTATTCAACAAAAGCATTGGAATAGGCTGTCCAGGGAAGTGATGGAGCTTCCACACCTGGAGGTATTAGAAGACCTGCAGATGTGGTGCTTAGGAACATGGGTTAGGGTTTGACTTGGTAATGTTATGTGCACAGTTAGACTTGGTGATCATTAAATTCATTGGTCCTTTCCAACCTAAATTGTTCTATGATCCTATGAAACTTAAGTTGAAGAATTAGAGATTCCATACCATGTGGCTGTGAATCTGGTCTGAGAACTGCAGAAGATGACATTAGCAATCACTTTGAACTGAGCTGTAAAATTACACATCATTGTCTGGAGTGGATCACATGAAACTAGAGATGAGAAGCCATGAAACATAAATTTAAATTAGATGAGGTAGTTTAAACTAAATGTTCAAAATATTTCCATGCACAGCACTGAATTTATTTGGAAAATACATCATATCTATAAGACAGAATAATTTCCATCTTTCCCTACCAATAAACCTGAATTTAACCTTCAAATAATTATAAAGAAAAAATGAAAAAAAAAAAAGACTGATAACTTCCTAAAATAAAAGGTCCCTCCAAAGTGCCTAAAGAGAAATGGCTGTTGTCACTGAATTTTACTACAAAGTACCTTGTGCACCATATAATTTGCACCATATTTGTTTCAGAATCATTGTACATTCTGTAATTCTGGGCACCCATACAGAATATCTGTTTTCTATAGATAAATGTGTGTTTCACAAGGAGTTAATGCATCTATTGCACTAGATATAAGAAATGAAGGTAGAACTCTTCATTTATTACTTGAACATTCTGCAAACTTTGCCCTGTATATAAAATGTCACTTTCCTCTTTTAGCACAGCTAAGTAGTAGATAAACCGTGCTCGAACTTTGGAAGAGCAGGAAGTCTCCAAAGAGTGTATAAAATCAGTAATGACCTCCAGGAAACTAGCTTGCATACAACAAGCAGAAATGTCATTTTATACTGACTATCTTAAAACAGATGTGTCACAGATGCCAGCATTTGATTCAGCAGAACAGGAGTCCTTTATGGTTTATGGTTTATGTTAAGAAGTAGCTGTGAGGCTTGCTAGTTAAATGAGAAGACCGTAAGACTTCCTCTGGCTCTGGCTGTGTAATGTAGCTCAAATTAAGAAATTTTTAAAAATTCTATTTCTGTGAATTAAATTTGTAGTCCCTTAATCAGGGGAGATTAGACTCCTTCAGGGCTATTGTTAGGTGCACCATATTCTACCTAGATTAGAGAATGCTTTTCACCATCAACTCATCTAGACTAAGCCAGGGTAGGTAGGACTGAGGGATGATGAGAAACAGAGGAAAGAGTTGTTTGTGGAAGTGGAGCCATCAGTTATGAAAATGAGAATAATAAGGATCCTGGGGTTGAGGACCAGTTTTTGGATCTTCAACTTTGGGATTGATTTGAAGTGTTGTGAAGAGATTTTCAGTGTATTCCCCTGACTGATAAAGGATTCCATTTCAAAATACCACAAGTGGTCTTTCTTCAAGGCAGTGAAGACTTTATTTTTCCACCATAAAATATGGGAGATGTGCTGCAAAATGTATGGTGTAGAGGAAACATCCCAGATACCTGTTGAAAATTCACGAGGAACAGATGGTACTGTGAGAGAATTTGTATTTGTGCCAACAGAATCATTCCAAACACCCACATTGTGAAGGTCACTAAGAGCAGAATTAACACAGACACCAGCTTCAGGATGATGGTTGCCAAGTCTTAGCTGCACCTGGCTGAAACCAAAACATAATCATCCTGAGGTGAGTCATGTTTGGTAACTGTATCTCGAGCACAACAATCAACTGCATATCAAGCTGAAATAAAACATTATTCCTTCATTAAATTAATTTAAAAAAGCTATTTAAAGTCTCTGGATCAGTAGCACAAAAGGACGATGAAGAGCCAAAGACTGCATTCCTGGAATGAACTTGCACGCAGAACTGTAATGCTTAAGTCTTAGGTTTCCTGCCAAATAATAGAATCTATTACATGAGAAGCTGCAAGAAGCAGCTCACTTCTAGCAAGAAACACTAAGCACTAGATAACAATTTCTCAACAACATGAGCAAGACAATACTATTCTGGAAATAGCATTATAGTTGAAAGTGAATTCACTGGGAATTCAAGATTTAGTGAAAGGAGGAATTAAGGCTTATTACTATTTTTTATCTTTTAATTAAAAAAAAACCCTTTAAAATAGTTGAGCCCTCCTAATGATCACAAGCTTCTCCAGATGTTACCTACCTGTCCAAGAGAAACGGCAACGTTTTATATTTTGAGATGAAATGCTGCAGTGCTTTGTAATGGAAGCTTCGAAGTTACTGGTTTTCACCTTTTTTCTTGGATGGGGAGCCTGTCTTAATTTTAGGATTGCACTTGGCATATAGCCCTTTCTAATTTTATTTAAACTTGTGGATGTGTTATCCATATTATTCTTCAAAGAAACGCATGTTAACAATTTTCCAAAGGTTGAAGTTTTCTGTCTTTAAAAAATTATTTTAATTTCTTGGTTTTGATGCCCTATTCCAATTAAAAATAATGTCAGAAGCCAATTAGCCATTAATGCTTTTAGCATGGTGAGACTAAAGCTTTTGGAACTGAAATTCTTGAGAGAATGAACTTTTTTAAAGCTTCTTGGCACACCCAGCCTTAATAGAAGAGCCCTACCTTTGTTGAAGAATGATGTAGGTAACTACAAGATCTTTTGTATGCTTTCCTTTTCATCTTTTGTTCTGACATATTTATTTGTCTGTCTTCATTTTCATGTCATTTTCATCCCCATTCTGCAGATTTGCCTGCATTAGTATTGAGTTTTTGTCTTTCCGTTCACAAAAAATACTCACCTGTCCTTACCTAATCAAATAAATTTCTTATTTTCTGATATTAGACCTTGTATGTTCTGTTCTGTTTAGTTCCAAAAGAATTCCTTTGTCCCTTGCAGATGAAGCTTCTATCCCCCTTAGCTGCTTTCTTTCATTTATGCTCATTGTGCCTGGCTCTGAGACCAACTTCTTCCATCCCTGGGGTGTTTTTTTTCATATGGGGCACTTAGACTTGGATTCAGCATTATTGTTTCAAGTTCCTCTGACAAGTTTCACTGATGCCATCATCTGCAATGTAGGAAAACAAGTGTGAAGGACGTTTATGCCCTAAAAAGGTTTCTCTCTGGGCTGAATCTGCTTGCACATTCCAGCCAATGATGTATTTATATTTATAGTAAAAGTAAGACAGAGAATACACAAATCACAGCTAAATAGTCTGAAATTGTGTCCCTTCTCCCATCCCTAATAATCACTGTTTTAAACCCTCTGTATTTTTAAAAATACTTCAACAAATAGTCAACCCCTTCCTGAAATCCCTTAAATGAACTGGTTAGGGTATACATGCTGCTTGAATCATCCCGTGAGAGTGTGAAATCCTTACATCAGATGCAATAATAAACGTAATTCTCATATCCCAGAAATCTTATTCTACACTGAAATCATTATGTTTAGTTAATGATGCAATTCAATCATTAAATAATTACTTAAAGAAAGCCATATTGAGGGATTCCTGGAAGGTCTTGTCTCCACAGAGGTGTTATACAGTGGAAATTATCTTTTTTCCTAGATTTCTATCTCCTGGACTATTTTGCTTAACTGTATCTCCAGCCTGTTCTTACATCTTTATTTTCTCCTCTCTTAAATGAAGTCCTGGATCTAAAAGGAGCCCAGTACTTGAGGTGCAGTCACCTCTACCTCCATTTGAAGTCAATGGGAAAGGATGATGCTCAGCCTTTTATGCTTCTGATTTTACTTGCAAGAGAGCAGTCAAAAGTCTGAAATATTGGTCTTTCAGATGATTGAATGTCAACCTCATCAAACTGAAATTCAGGCTTTCTTGACCTCTGGCTAATGTTGTTGACTTCATTTAACATTCTGTCTTAAAAAAAAAAGGAAATAGTAATAATTCAATGCTGTCTCTTCATAGCTTCTTGACAGCCTACTCAGACAGAACTGAGGAACGTGAACATGTTTTTCTTTGTTTAAGCAATCTTAAATGCTTCTCTTTTGGTCATTTCTTTTACCCATCTGCCTGCGATGTGTCAGCCATCAAGACCACCTGATCCTGGGACAGGTGGACAGGGACATCCTCAGTGGCATGTACTTTGTGGGCATCAATGATGTGGATGCGCTGTGGGGCTTTGTGCTGGACCCTTTGTTCATCTACCTGTTCATAGGAACCTCCTTCCTGCTGGCCAACTTCATGTCCCTCTTCAGCATCTGGACTATCATGAAGCGTGACAGCACCAAGATGGAAAAGCTGAAAAAGCTCGTGGTGAAGATAGGTATTGTCAGTGTCCTCTACACAGTGCCAACCACCATCATCATTGCCTGCTCTTTTAATGAGCAAGCTTTTAGGGAACAGTGGGAGAGAAGCTGAGTCATGCAGAGTTGTAAGAGCTACACCATCCCCTGCCCCAACAATCACAGCAGCCACCATCATCCACCCATGAGCCCTGACTTCACTATCTTTATGGTCTTTCAGAGATGTTTCTTTTCTGTCAGTCCTGTGCAAGATGTTTTGGACTCTATAAGGACCTAAAATGCAGCATAAGAAATGCTTCCTAAATTAGAATTTTAAAATTTCTAACATTAACCCTACAGGAAAGAAGTAAAACTAGTGGAGTAGATAAGAATGAATAAAGAAAGCAAATTGCAATAAGGTAGAAAAAGAGAAGCCTCCTATAGAACTTAACAACTAAACTTGACAACCATGTCCAGCATTGGAGTCTTCAGCAGAGGAAGTACATGGATATGCTGGAACAGATCCAGAGGAGGGCAAAGAAGATAGTAAGAGGGCTAGAGCATCTCTTCTATGAAGATGGGCTGAGAGAGTTGGAGCTGTTCAGCACAGAGAAGAGAAGGCTCTGAGAAAATCTTATAGCAGCTTTCCAGTCCCTAAAGAGGGCCTACGGGAGAGATGGGAAGGGCCAATTATCAGGGATTGTAGTGAAAAGATAAATGGTAATGGTTTTCAAATGAAAGGCTGTAGATATAGATTAGTTATTCAGAAGAAATTCTTCCTAATAACTAAGGAATTCTTTGAGGGTGGTGAGACATCGGAACTCATTGCCCAGAGAGGTTGTGGACAATCCAGTCATAGAAATATTCAAGATCAGGCTGGATGGGACTTTGAGCAACCTGGTCTATGGGGAGATGTCCCTGCCCATGGCAAGGGTGTTGGAATTAGATGATCTTTAAGGTCCCTTTCAACTCAAACCAACCTGTGATTCTATGATTCTAAGACTCACTTTCAGTACTGCACAGATGTTAGTCAGAGAGAGAATGTGGCCGTTCATTTTCACTTGTTGGTATGAAAAATCTGCATTCAAAATTCAACAACCAAGTAAGAAAACAAATTGGGAAAGTTATAAATAAAGGAATAGGAAAACTGTAAAGGAAACTAAAGCAAGAAAACATAACCTTTCCAGAGTAATAAACTAAAAGCAAAGATAAATCCTTGTGATAATTTATGGCTACACAGGAGATCAACAGACATAAAAGATTTGGGACGGAGGAAAGAGACAGTCATTAAACATTATTATGTGCTTTAGGAGTATGACAAGTTCGTAAATGAGGGGAATAATATCTGTATTTGGGAGCAGAAAGACTAGTTCTGCAAGAAGGAGGATTTTTATGACCTTGTACTGAAATATTTAGCAGAAATTAAGTCAAACCTGATCTGATTATTAAGAAAATACAAGCATATAAATGGAATGTTGATAGAACTTCTCAAAGACAGTAAGACTAAATGTAGGGCAGAATTCAACAAATAATGGGGGTTAGTTTTATTTTATTGTTCTATCCCAAGAGCAAAACCAAAAGTTGGACAATGAAACTCATATACATCAGAGGAAGTACAATAGAAACTGCAGATGGCAAAGGCAAATTTGAAGGAGAATTCAGAGAAAAGAGGCTTGTGTCAAGGCACTGTGTTAAACAGCTAAGATAAAGAAATGAACATTAGAGAAGAATCACTTTAAAAATTTAAACAACTGCTCTGAAACTGTGACAAACTAATTGCAAAACCCTGATGCCAAATTATGAAGATTACTTTTTTTTTTCTTTTTGGCAGTGAAGTGTGGTTGTTTGGCTGACTTCAAAGACAGCTGTACTGGCAAGAACTGAATTGTTTCTGGGTCAGTCACATGGGTGTATATAGCTCGCTTCAGTAAAAGTGTTCTCAGTTCCCTGTTTCCCTTTGCATAGGTTTTCCCCGGTGTCTGATGTTTGATTCTGATGGAGATGAATAATAGCATCTTTAATAAAAACACTATGTAAATACTTTATGAAACCTCTGAAAATAATTTTTGTAGCTGAAGTGTAGCAAGTTATGAATGTAATAGATATATTGTGTAAAAATACATTCTGATTTTTAGAAAGAAGCATTAATTCTGTCAATTCCATTCACTTATAGATGAAGTTCATAAAAGGAAATGCACTGAAAGCATTTTTTGATGTTATGGGATCTTTTATTGCACTATATCAGTGCCAAAAGCATATCTCAGATTGTTCTACCCATGCACACCACGTAATCTTGAAATATGGCCATGAAGGATGGTAAGGGAGGATTTAATAGTCAGTGTGCTGCCCTCTGAAATGAATTGTGTCTGTTATAACATTATCCAAGATTTATATAGAAGTCTATATAGTTTAATTGTCTGAACTGTACACTGCCAAGAAACAGAAACAATCATTGGAAAATTATTTGGAAAAGACGTGGGGGTAATATCTACCTGAGCAGGTAAAGAGCTAGTCATAATCACACCCTGCAAATTCTAGGGAGATGGACAGACACCCTGTCCTTAGGCCATTCTTTGTGGATTAGGAGCCTCGGTCCTGCCTTCCTATTCTGGGTCAGAAACCTCATTTTGTAGTTGAAGGGGAAGTGGAGAAGATCTGCTGTGATTCCAGAAGGATTAGAAAGTGTGCAACTATTCATTTTAAATTCTGCTTCTGATCAAATATATACTTTCTTGCAAAAGGAAAGATAAAGTGTGAAAGGTGTGGGCTCCTGTCTTTCCAACACACACCCCTTTGAGCATTGGTATCTATGTTATTTGCATTTAACATAAAGATAAATCAAAATTTATGACCTTTTTTGGACAAAATTAATTTTTTTTTTTTTGGAGTGATTAAAAATGTAGTTGCACGTTTTCCCAAGGAAGAAATGATTACTTTTTTCATTAATGTAGTGCCCAGAAGAACAAGGAATAACACTTTGCCAGGAACTGATATTTCTCCTGTTTCTGATATGACATCTTCTAGATTTATGTTTATGTAGATTCAAACTTCTAGATGCATTTTTTCCAGCTGAATGGGCAGTGTTCTCTAAAATGGGGATTAATGGGGAGACACTATAAGCAAAAGCTCATTTGCCTTATTTTGTAAAAATCCTGCCAAAAAATCCATATTTTCCTAATTTTGTGTTACAACATTTTACTGGCTATGCTTTCTAAATTGACATTCCATGTGTTAATCATCACTATTTATATTCATTTGTATAATAGCTGTAAAAAACCCTATTGTAATCATTATTTCAAACCCTATCTTCTGCACCCAGGCTTTTCCTTTTTATCAAGCATGATTACAGGGTTGGGAACAATTTGTTTAAAAAACTGAAAAATGAATGGAGTTTGGATAAAGATATTTAGCTACAAACATTAGTGACAAACACTAATGGGCAGAATCCACAGAAATCAAGTCACCATGGAATTAAATTTCTACATACTGGCTTTTCAAGTAAAGTGGATGAACTTTGTTTTTGATGATTTTGTCAGTTTGTCCTTTGTTTGTTCTGCTTTAAGTAGAAAAGTTGAGATCAGCTGACTTTTAAAGCCATCAGAAGCTGCATTTGCTCTCTTAGTTTTTGTAATTGAAATAATGTTAATTGATTTGTAGTTTATCAGGAATGAAGAAAACACTGTATGAACTTCAACTCGTGGATTTATAGACTTGGATAGTCTGCAGTACTGCAGTTTAAGACTTGCAGTTCTGAAACATGTTCTGTGAATAACCGATGAAATAAATTTAGATTCGATTTTGCTGAACATGCTTTGTCACAAGAATTTATGCGTGTATCAGGTAGTCAATGCTTTATAAGGATGACTTAAGTACTTAAATAATTATTTTTACAGTAGTAGTAGAGTTGTCATAGTCTATGAGACTAAGCAAGATGACTGGGAAGAAACATTATCTATTATGAGATTAATGCATACATTAAAAAAGCCCAGTGGCCTTCCTCCTCAAAAACTACCTCAAACAACCTGCCATGACAAAATGTGTCAATTTAAACTCAAACACAAAGTTTAAAACAATGATAACCACTTTAGCATTCATTCAGTGAACCAGTGTGTTTGGAACAAGAGATATTTGACACAGCTTGAACTGAGGGTGACCTGGCACTGCCAATCTGCAGATAGTATTTAGTTATATAATTTAACGGCCTTCGCATTTTTCTATCTAGGTGTCTGAGGCAGGTTTCCTCTTACATACAAATCTTGTGGTAACCTTTGCTCCCCAATGGTTTAAATCACATTCTTAAGGGATTAAACTGTTATGACAAAAGAGGAATGTTTAGATATTCTGCTTTGCAGCTAAAAATTTGTCAGATTAGAAATTGTGTATTTTATAATCTCAAGATCAAAGAAGCTTTCCATCAAAGCTTTATGTCCGCTATAATATTTTCCCAACCTTTGTTGAACCTGAATTGTTTTGGATTATCTCACATTGGGTTCACTGAGTATGCCTACCTAAATGTGGGAAAAAGCCTCCTGCCAAACATTTTAAACATTTCACATGTGTAGGGCAGAGGCTGTAAGTCACAAGTATTAGTTTACTGCAGTGGCAAAGCTTGATTTAACAATCTCTTTAAGTCTACTTTTATACGAGATGCTTCTTGAGATTAGGATGACAGATAAAACCCCACAGGGCAACCGTTTATCTTCCATTAGGAATACCATTCACTTTCTTTAACCTGGTGACCTAAGTGCTCCTGTAAAGTGTCTCTTTTATAGAGTTTTTACATCTCGATGGATTAAGTATCATCTCTCTGCTGAGAAAAAAAACAATAGGAAAACCAAAACCACAATTAAATTTCTTTAGAAGAATGGTTTTTCAGAGGAGAATAGTTTTTGTCTTCATCTGTCTTTAAATCCAGCAGTCATGTTCCCCACAAAACAGTCACAAAGCAGTCATCATTTCAAGTTTAAATTGCTAGTTAATTTAAAATCCACTCACTGAGTCCCTTTGTTACAGTTTCACTGTGTATTTGGCAAGGCAAATAGGATACCAAGAGGACAGAGGTTTTAGCTATTCTCTGTGCTGTGTAATACCTTAGTATAGTCTTTGTGTAAAATGTGTTTATAAAGTAGTATTTTTTTCTGCTGAAAACATAACATTGTTGAAGGGAATATATGACTATTTGTAAAATTATACATAAGAAAGGTAAACCTGAACAGCCTCCATAAAGAAGCAAATGACATTGCTCAGACATTTCCTGATAAAAGCTTGTTATTGGGCATGCAGGAAGATGTGCATCCCCTACTCTCCAGTCAGCACCTTTTGGAAAAGCCAGAGGTTGACTTTTTAATGAATAAAATGAAAAACAATTTGTCCAAAACTTTTAAGTGTTTCTCTTGCATTTCTTCTGTCTGCTTTATGAAAAAGCAATAGTGCTTTTGACAAGCTGTTTTGTGCTCTCACCTGTGTTTGCTTTCAGAATCATCTTTGGTGAGACACTCATCCCAGTGCTCAGATGCTGCACTGCACCACAGCTTAGACTGAAGATCAGGAGCCATTTATTTTGGGTTAAACTTGCACAAAATAAACCTTTCTCTCTAGCTTTAAAATCTTGCATACAAATTGTTTTTTCCTGTTTTTTTTTTTTTTCCCTACATTATTATTGTACGATTATTGTACTGTAATAAATGGCTATTCTCCAGCATGTCTTTATTTAATTTCCTTTTCTGAAGTCAGTGTCCCATTCTCTTGATTGATTTAGGTACCACTCATGTATTTTCAGAAGTTAGAAGTTGTTTTGGATTCTCTGTTCCACCTGCACTATTTTAAGCCCTGAGCTTTTCAATAAAATGGCCCAGTTATTTTGCTGGAGCTCTGAAAAGGAGAAGCAGTTCACACACTGCAATTTGAAGTGCATTCCTGTTTCTTATCCATGCTTAACTTCTTTTGATTTAGTCAGAGAGTCTATAAAAAGCACTGGAATTTGTGTTTGTTACTTATAGACAACCATATAAACCCACAACATCTAGTGTTAATTTTCTACTCTCTTGTGCTTAGGCTGTCAGAATGAGGCATCTGGTCTCATAACAGCATCATCTTAGTGTGAGTCTTCACTTACTGGGCCTATTAATTATGAGATACAATGTTAATATTAACCAGCTAATTTATTTCTAAGTGCCAGAGTCTTGTGCTTTTGTGATATACAACAAATCTTTTGATAGTGTTGTGGAAAAGAATACCAAAATGCTCTGAACATAGTTAGTAATTAGTAGAAAAAAACTGGCATTAGTCTGAGAAAGACAAATTGTGCCCAGACAATGCCATTTGCAGATACACAGTCCTCCCAAGCTTCAACTACAATAGCTCACTTTAACTGCAGTGTGTTCCCCATATGTGATTTTCGCACAAATAGAAGTGGAATTTTTAGGTTGAAGAGATCATCTTATGGAGATGCTAGCATTTTAATGGAATTGTGACTTGGAAGATGGATGTAAAAATTGTAACCTTACAAATTAAAAAAAAAAAGGAATTCAGAGAAGAAAATACAACTTGCATGTTCTATGATACTTCATCACACTGCTTTAAAGGACTGAGTAAAGGGATTGTGTGTGCCTGTGGTCAAGGGATTTCTGAACTAGAATATTAAAGGTTTGTTAGAATTAGGTTTCAAAAAATGTTGGGCATTTCATGCTCGAGTGACAAAAAGACAATTATTTTCCAGTGTCTTTGCTGCCTTTGGGCATGATTAAATAATGTAATTGCATTCTCTGAAAGATGTGGTTTATTACTTTTATCAGCTTTTCAAGCTCAAGACTTTATAAATAAAAAGATCTATAATTTTAAAAAGATAAAAGCACTGCACCATTTCATCCCCTCAAAACATGGAAGAGGAGGAAATGAGTGCACTAATATCTATCACCTTTCACATGTAGTTTTCCTGAGGTATGTATTCTTGAAGGAAAGAAAATTTGATGCTCTCAGGGCCATAGGGCTCTGCTTTTACTTGCTTTGTTGTTTTAGAATTCTCCAAGCCATTTGTTAAGCAAAAAAAGGAATGAACAAATTTTGTGGAATTTTGAGGTAGAGAATAAATGTAAAAAAACACCAACAACGTACAAAACTCTTCATATTCAGATACTTTACCTATCTTTGCCATTCATGAATGTCTCCAGTCCAGAATGCAGAATGGGCAAGCTGCTATTCAGCAGGTTCAGTCCCAAAGCACACAAAATATTCTGTGCCTGTAGACTGCTTTTAATCAGGTCATCATCAGGTATAATTTCTGTCCACATGACCAAGATGGGCTCTTTGGCAGCATTATGCTTTGAGGTTCAACAAACAGAAGGGTTTGTGACATTTCCTGTCCCTTCACAGGTGCTGGCTGTTCTCACACTTAACATCTGCTATATAGATGCATTCAGAACTACAGCTGAGACTGCTCACCAGAGTTCAGTGTCCTTAAATTTATTAAAATTGGAATTTCCACTTAACATTTCCAGTAAAGGTGAAGATTCACATATGTAAATCTAGTAAATAGTTGCCTTTTGTTTGTTTGTTTGTTTTTGTTTTAAATAATTTAATTTCTGCCCCTCAAAAAGAGACAGTCTGTTACTTGGTCTTTTTAATATGGAAAAAAGCACAATACTACCAAAAGGCATTGTTCTGCCCTTATCTGTGACTGGTCATCAGTCTCTGTCTCCTCTCTGGTGGCAGATCTAGTCTCTGAGTCATTGTATAATGAAGTGTATTAGGAAAAATCCTCTCTGAGAAAAAGCTTCCTGTTCCCCTCATCACCTCCCCAAGATAAGTTTAGCTGGATTAGTTTCTTCTTTGAGCTACTGTACATCTCCAGAAACTCTGGATCTGCCAAAGGTTTAGGGGAAAATCTGCATCCTGGTGCTGGGATGGATTTGTGTGCTATATGGGCAGTAATGACATGTGGAGAATTAAAATTACCGATTCATTCTGTTGCATTAATACACTAGGTCAAGATAGCCATGAGGTATTATGGCTCTACTTGCTTTTAGTAAGTTTCTAGATGTTTTTTGTGTTATTAGGATTTTGAATCTTCAGCAGGCCACAAAAGCTTAGACTACCAGCTTTACTTTAGAGTAAGCAAGGTTAAGCTCAGAAAGCAATACTTATGTATCCACTCTCTGACACATCATTATTCTGTGATACATATCAAAGCTCCCCTCTTTTTATCAGATTGCAGAATTGTCCCATTTGTATAACTGCTCAAAGTAAATAAATAATCGGGACAATACTAAGTGCAAAGGCAATTGAAGCTATTCATTGTTTGGTTTCACATCAAGGAGAAAACATGTCAAAGAACTTGTCCAACCAGAGCAAGGTGCCAAAATCCCTAGATCTAGCCTTGGCAATGGTGTTGAACAGATGTACTGGATATGAAAAATCACAGCTGCCAGCTAGTGGATAGCTACCTAAGAATCAGTCAGTGCTAATTTGGTATTCTTATGCTAGATAAGATCTATGTGGTGTGTCTATGGGTAACTAAAGGTCTGTTTACATTAGGTTGATAAGAATGGATACCATACAGAGTGTCTTAGGAAAGATGTATCCATTTGTGACTGCAATCCACATGACAGCTAATTATTTAAAATGAACTCTGCTATTACTGCACCAGAAAACTGCATCTATAAAAGCAGGACAGAAGTGTCATCTTCTTCATGAGCTCCTTTGGGAGTTAGGAACAAGCAATTTGACTTGGAGTCTGAATCTGATTTTAATAAGGCCCTTAACTCTGCTGTGGAGTGCAAATGATCTTTAAAGTGAGTTAAACTAGTCACAGCAGCAGAACATTTTATTAGAACTGAAAATAAGGTCCATAATTACCAGGTACAATAGGAACATCTTTGGTGAAATTTCCCATAACTATATTTTTATTTTTACCACTTCACATTCCGGTTTCAATGAAATTGCTCAGGTGTAAGCAAAGGTAGAATTTCATCCCATTTATTCTATTACAGAAAACATTTGTTCTGCACCTGAAGTGATGCCAGCAAGCATTTCTCCTGTTGTGGCCAAAACCACTCGTGTTTCTAGTAACTTCAAATGAAATCAGCCCAACTGAGCTTGCAAATGTAACTAGTTTGGGTCCAATAGGCCTGATATCTTCCTCAGTGCCTCCTGCTTATTAATTTGCAAGATTTCAGTTCCTCCCTTTCCTAAATCTCACATTTGCAAAAAAAGCAGCATTTCCCAGATGTCTTAGAAAAAGGGGACAAAGTTAGTCTATCAAATTCAGTCTTCCTTTTTAAAACAGTGTTCTCTAATGTCTACATTAATTAAATAAATGCATTTTTAATTGAAACACATGAAGCTTTCAAGTCAAACTGAGTTCATGTCCTTAGGCACGCTATTAATGGAATTTTGGAGTGACAGTACATACCAACCAGCTGGGTGAGAACAATGTTAATACATCATCAAAGTTTTTTCTCTGATGGCACAAGCCATTGTAGATTTATTCAAGAAGCAGAAAGTCTGTCCCTTCACAGTTCTTAGAGAAGTAAATCTCATAAGATCTCAAACAGATTCCACTTACAGTTTAGAAGATATCTGAGCAAGGTTAGTCCTTTCAAATGTTTTCTTTTACAAGCAGAAAAGTACAATTAATGATGTTCATCATGAAGCTTTGTCTTCCCTTCCAAGGACAGAGGAATCATTTATTGTTCTTTTACTCCTAAAGAACTATACACAAGTGCATTATATGCAGAGAACAATAAATGTTTTCTGGAATTCAATGATGTTATTCTCAGAGGATCAAAGCATTTTCTTTCTTTTTCTATTAAATGGTATAAGAAGAGAACAGCACAAGAACCTGAATAGCTAGACATCAGAAGGGGTTATCCTTATGCAAATACAGGGCAGAGTCTCCATCAGCAATGTGCATGCCATAAAAAAAAAAAAGGAGAAAGTAAAAATTTGGAAAAGGGTGATTAATTCTCCTGCACTGTTCACTAATGAAGCTTTCCAAGTTATGCACATGTTGCAACTGCAAGTCCTTTGTGTTCTTTCTGTATTGACTGGGGATGCTGGAACCTGCTCTGCTCTTCCTCTATGCACAATCTCCTGTTGCTCCCTGGGGAACTGAGCTACAGGCTGGATTCCCAAGTTTCATCAACATTCAGAGTCTTATCTGGTCCAGAAACAAACTAATGAAGGCTTATACATTTATACAGGATTAGGAGTAACAGATAGAATTTGGAAGAGGGTAGATTTAGGCCGGATATAAGAAAGAAAATCTTTACCATGAGGGTGGTGAGACAGTGGAACAGATTGCCTAGACACCCCACTCCCAGAAATGTTCAAGGCCAGTCTGGATGAGGCATTGAGCAACCTGGTCTAGTGAGAGGTGTCCCTAGGGGTTTGGAACTAGATGATCTTTAAGGTCCCTTCCAATCCTAACCATTCTGTGATTCTATGATTCAAAAATGACTGCCCTTTGTCGCATCACTACAGGCGATAATAAAAAGTCTATCTCCATCTCGTTTATAAACCTGCTTTTACAGGCTTCTGTAAGGTTTCCACAGCATCTTCTCCAGACTCAACAACCCCAGTTCTCTGCCTGCAGTGGAAAAACTTTTTCCATGTTTATATTATTCTAACATTTTGTAATGAAGTTACTCAGCTGTACTAATCTGAAATTCCTCATGCTCCAACCTTATTCTCACTATCTTGAATAAAGGCATGTTATCAGGTTAATTCACTTGAAACTTTTTGTTCAGATGGCTTCACATAATTAACATAATAAAAAACCAGTCTAGTTTAAAAAATTTGCAAATAATAAACTGATAAATTTCATTAAAATTGAAACTATGAAACTATGTATTTCTAGTAGCACACAGAGTTGGGTTACAGTGAGTTTTCCCTAAGAAAACTACCAACAGAAGATATCCTTAGTTCAAAAATGTGTGTTCCAACCTACTTGGAATACTCACTGGGCATTAGACATGGTATTACTTTATTTTGTACAGTACTCAGCAGGTATCAGTGAGTGGCTGTGTGAAGACCTATCAAGACCTAAATCTTACATTAGCATATAATTTAAATGAAAGGCTTGTACGTAGAGAAAGTTGCTGCCTGGGGTATTTGATTTATCAGGGTTGAACTCAGACTCTATGTCATAAGCAATGATCAGTCAGCAATGATCCCCCTCTCTCTGGCACCTCCTCCTTCTCCTCACCTCCCCTGACCTCATGCTTTGTTCAGCAGCTGTGGAAAATCAAGTCACCCTGCAAACCTGCTTTCTGCTGGCCAGCTGGCAGCCTGGGCCAGGACCAGAAGTGCCAGAACCCTACATCTGTATGTGTATCGCTGCCTATCCATCTGTAGCATATGCCATATGCCAGTCCCTGAAGTAAGCTGGGGTGGATCCATCTGAAATGAAACTCTTTCATCAGAACATGAGAGTGTTCCTTCACACTTTCTCTCCTTGCTCCTCTGATCTTTTCTGCTAGTCATTTATTCTCTTCTCCCTTCCTCTATGCTCTGGGAATCATACACAGGGAATAAATTCAAGTTTGCAGCCCACTGCTATTTTTTTTTCAGTGAATATAAAAAATTCTGTGTGACCTTTTGAGCAGAAGGTGTGGCAAGTTCAACTTGTCTTGAGTAACTAATGTAAATGTAGGATTTACTGCTCAATAAGTTCAGACAAATCTGTTCAAGCAATTTACATTTGATTCGATTTTCTTTCCTATGAGGTCAGTACAGTTCATACAAGTGGGGTAATAAGGGACAAGAAGTTAATTCAAAGATATGGTCAGTTCTGTTTTACTAAAATAAGCATGTCCATCTAAGAACATATATTTTTTATAGTCTAAATTATTTTAAAAGTTTGCTAACTCAGATAGCATTTTTCTCCTTAAAAAGCAAAGGCTGATATTTCCTCAGTTCCCAGATTTTTGAACAGCTTAAAATAGAGGTGGCAAAAAGCCAACATGCTTAGTAATGTGTAGTGGCACTCCGAAGGCAAACATGAACAATAAAAATACCCTTTTGCACTGGCAAGGTTGATCACATTTGACTAGAATGTGGATTCCAATATGTGCTAAAAGATGAAGCCTTCTGCCTTTCCAAAATGATACCCCTCACTAGAGGAGGAAGGAAATCATATGCTGAGAGAATTCAGGACAGATGTGCTTTTAAATTTTTTTTAATGGTAGATGTAGTTCAGAAAAAGATTTTGTCACTGGAGTAAAGTTCTTAGAGCTCTCTTGCTCTGACCTCTATACATACGTCTTCTTGTTTAGTCTTTTCACTCAATAGAGAAAAAACCCCAAGATTTCTGAGCACAGCAATATTACATTTTTATTGCTTATTCATTCTTCTAAGAGTTTCAAAGTAAATTTTAAAGAAAAACAAGATTCCTCCTATTATTTGTACTATATTCACTTTTTCTCTTTTCAAAATTACAGTCAATTTAAAATGAAACAAAATACACACAAAAGCCCAAAAGCAACACTCTCTGGAATTAGACTTTTTTTGGCTGTTAGCTGCTGAGTGGATCTGGATGATCAGCCATATGTTGAAGATTTCACAAGTAAATTATGGGGCTACTCATACTGCCTAGATTCAAGTATCTACCTTAAAAGCTTGAATCATTCTCTGAGGGTGGCTCCTTCTCTCTTTGTGTTGTACAGAGAACGTCCTCCTCAGCTGGAAGTTTATCAGTTTCTCCTAAACTGCCTTGCCCAAGAAATTGTGTCAATTCTTTCTTTACCTAATATTCTAATTTCTCTTAACATATCCAAAATTATATCCATTGTAGTGTAAAATGTCATGGAAAGCCAGGTTAATGTACTTTGTAGGGGAATAATTTAGCAGTGTTGGTAGAGATTCGTTTTCTATTGGAACCAAGTTTAAACTTAAAAGGCTCAAATCTGACCCTTTGGTAAGTGACAATTATGCTCTCCTTTCTATTTCCTTCAAATATTTATATTGAACAAACCAAATTTGTTTGCATAACTCTGAAAAGCTGCCATCTGGCAACCTGCTGTTTCAATTCATGGCAGAGTATTTTGTTCCTGCCAATTTCAAGCCTTTGTTTTAAAATCTGTGCTGAAAACAACCCAATCCTCCTTCCCCTAAAGTCAATGGCAGAACTCCCACTAGTTTCTGAGGGAGCATGATCAAGCCCAGACAATAATGGAAGGTAATTTTAAAAAATATTCAAAGTATCATCAAAGGAATTTCACTCCTAATTCTATTTGTCGCTGCTTTGAAAACATAATAGCAAGGTTTTGCATATATCAGTCAATAGCTCTAGGCAACTTGAGACTGTCTGAATTTACTACTGTACTTCTCAGTGAGGTCTTCTTTTTTTTTTAAAAATAAATCCCCATGGGAAAATAAAGGAAAACATTTGAAACAGTGCACACAATACTGTGCTTTCTTTTCTGAAAGCTAAAAGAAGCTGTAAGCAATTCTATTATTCATCATGCAATAAATAGAGGTTTTCTGGAGCAGGTTGAATTATAGGACATAAGATCATAGCCATACTACTTAGGCTAAAATACCACCAGATCTCATAACTTAAAGAAGATGACTTTAGCCCCAGGGATAAAGCAGGGTGTTTAAGAAACAAGTGATGACTCACAGAATTCTTTCTGTTTATTTCAGGGGGAGTTAGATCATATTTTTTTAACGTTTTCTACAGTGTCAAATTTGAACTTTGTCACATTTGTTAGCCCCTTTAACTAGAGTCTTGACCTGTGATCACAGAAATGTGAACATCATCCTTTTGCCAGGGCAAGAAGTTTGACTCCATGTTCTGGCCCAATTCCAGGTGAATTCCAGTCTGCATCTCTGGAATAGCCCTGTAGTTTTAGCCATGTATAAATGCATGCTTCATTTCCTTTGTTTAAAACTGTTGAGCATGTTACTGGTAAAAAAAGCCTGTGGTTTTCTGATCTCAGATAGCTGCATGTCACTGGCAAGGAAAGTGATACCTGCTGAGGTCCTTGGACTTGTAAATAGCTGTTATTATTGAAATGGTACCTATCCCTCCTTCCCTCCTGGAGACTGCCAGTTTCAGCCTAACACCAACATTACAAAAAAACCCCATACATATAAATATTATTTGAAAAGTCAATTCAGTGCAGATGTCCAGAAGTACTTGCTACCAGCAATCAAGATTCATAGCACATCAAGTTATGCAGGACACAACCTACACAGAAAAGGACAGAACAAAAACACAGACTAAGATGAGAGGAGGGAAAGTCACGTGCCCCAAGCTGAGTGCAGGCCTTAAGGTATGGTTGGTACATAGGTCTTTTTTAACCTTTCACCCCTGCTGTGCCTTCAGGAGATGAGGAGTTTTGTAGTCATTATTATTTTAACTAATGGACTAGTTCTGTGTTGAAGTGATGGAATGTGAATCATGTTGGCTCCCCACAGGTAGAAGGAAGGCACTACTGTTCTGGCTTCTTTGCTAGTTAGACATCTACAGTCATTGTGCATGGTGCAAAAAAAAAATTAGGCATAATGCTGGGAGCTGGGTTTTTGAGCAGAAGAGATCCAAGAGATCTTTGATATCTAAGAGATCTTTGAAATTTTGCTTTCAGTTATATCTTTAGTTTCATTCTCTCCCTTCTTATGGCAAATTTAATGTTATTTAAGTAGACAAATTGATGCTATATAGAAATGTGACATACAGATCCTATAATTTTTGTCAGGTAGTTATTTTCTTCAATTGTTTTTGGTGGTTTTGTTCTAGGAAGCCCATCCTATGTCACTGTTTCAAATTTTGTAAAAGGTGTAGCAAGTGCCAGACATTGCACCTTTGGGCTTGCTTTAAATTGTGAAATCTTTACAGAATTCCACTGAAATTTGTGAAGCTACACATTTGACACTGGAATGCTGGTCTTGCTATCTCTGATCCAGTGAGTTAGGTGTGGGCTGCTCAATAAGATTTGCCGAAGAGTAGTGTGCTCTCTTTGAGAGAAAATTAAAATGTCTCAAAATATTACTGTTATAGAAAAACTGAAAGCAAAAGGGTCAGATTAAATCTATACAAAGTGAAAAAACCCAAAAAGCTAGGATTCTGACTAGTGGTGTGACGCTATATGTATTTAGATACATTTTTATATTTTTTACCATCTTTTCTCATGATGTGAGGATATCCTGAAACATAGGAATGGAAGTAGTGTTATTGATACAACACTAAAAAAGTGGTTTGTTCCAATTGTACTCTAGCTCTTAAAGAATCTTGAATGTAAACTTTAATTTCCTGTGACACTAGGAAAAGTATACATTCACTAGGGATCAACAGGCAGAATTACTCAAGGGAGACAGTGTGCTTCAGTAGTTGCAGCAGGAAACTTGGAAAGGTCCTGGCCTGGTTTCAGCATCTTTCTGGGGCATTCATTCACGGTGTCGCCTTAGATGACTCACTTGACCTCAGTGAAACCAGCTGCAAAGGCAGGTAAAAGAAGGTCTGCACTGCAGAGGAGCTACAAAATCTAAACTGAGTATCCCTAGGGAAACAGCTACACTAGTTTGAACTGACAGCAGTTGAGTTTTATGGATGCAAAAAGTGTTGAAAAGTAAATCACTTCTGGTATCTGATTATAAGGCAGTGGCCATATATTCTCCTTCACGGATCGTTTCAAAGTCCACATGACAATATTGGCGGTTGTGCCCTTCACTTGTACAGACTGAAGCTGCCTAAATGATGATGAGTTAGCTAACAAAGATAACAAGTGTTTAAAGAAGATAAATTCTCTCCTACTTGAACTCTGATGGTCAACAAATATAGAGCCTGCAATCTTTTAGGACAGCTTTGCTTAAGCCAGGCAACGTGACAGACCATGCACAGTCAGACTCAGCAGGCCTCCTATGCATTGCCAGACAGAGGGTGCACAAAGCTAAGTGCGACCTCCTACCTAAGAAGAGGTACACATCCATCAGAGAATGTGCTCAGGAGTGTCCTATGGCAAATTGCACAGTGAAAGGCACTGCTAATGTGAATGAGCATGACTATTTGGAGGTTAATGCTGCTGTGCGTGCACTTTCCCCAATGTGATTTTTTTCCACGTCATTTAATTTCATTCATTAAGATTTTCTGATAGAGTTAGGGCCAAATATTCAATAAATACTAATTCTTCATTATAAGAGATCCATATTTTCTAGTCCTTAGTACTTCCTCTTGTCCTACAAGGCACAACTGGAAACTGCCAGTTTTAAACATGAGATGTGAAACATTCTGAAAGAATTTTCAGTTGACCTGAAGTAAGCCTTAAATTTGATACTATTGCAATCTTTACCTCAGCTGAAACAGGGTGCTGTTAGGAAAAGAGATTGTGTAACATTAGTCTTCTGTATAAACTCACAGTGATAGTGCTGGAATGATCACTTCTGGTCAGATTTAACATCCAAATTATATTTTAAAATGTTACTATATAACTCTGTACTTAGTTCACATATTTCCCCTTCCCTTTTCTTATTCCCTTTCCCATTTCTCTCTCCCTATTTTCCTTTTCTGTCCCCTTAATCTCTTCTATTCCTTCCCCCTTTGCCTCTACCTCTCTAGATAATTCTTCTTTATTCCACTCCTTCTCCTCTACCCCACTTTTTGTTTTCCTTCCAGGGAGGGAGAGAGTGCATATGGAGAAACCTATGCAAATGTTCTTGTGTTCTTTGTTTTCTTCTTCTTTGTTTTCTCAGGTTGGTTTCTTTCCTGATCTAATTTCAGGCTTGCTGGCATAAATCTAAATGAAACAACACCGAGTCAGAGATCACACCATGAATCACTGGGTTTCATTTGGAGTTTCTAGACTGAAAGAATCCCACAAAATCAAGCTTCAAACACAAGGGCTAGATCCATGGAAATTCATATCTTGGGAAATCTGCAGGGGTTAAATTTTTTCTGTGTTATTCTTTAGCTCAACAGTTAAAAGCATCCCTGTAAAATTATGAGAATATTTGGATGCGATTGTTACATTTTTATGCTTTTGGTTTTTATCTCTTCAAAATTAACTCCACGTATAACATTAAGTTCTCAGTGTTTTATGTGGGGAAAGTCTTAAATTGGTGTATTTGTCCTCGTTTCTTAATTTAATGAATCAAGTTCCTTGTTTGTTCATTTTATGATTACTTTTTAAAGAATGAAACCTTAACTTGTTTTTTTTGACAGCAAAGGACAAGCTGATTGATGGAATTTACCTTCTGTGAAATCCAACAAAGGTTTAATCCTGGAGGGGAAGTCTGTGATGTATTATTACACATCTTAGTCCAAACACTTTTTAATCATATGTTGTAAGATTTTCATGGTTGATGTACTGAGTTTTACAAAATACATAGCTATAAATTACTCTAAAGGAGCTACATAAAAAGTAGAATTTGCACAGCAACCTAGGGACATGGTTTGTTACATCTGAATTCAGGAGAGGTGGTGAGTATACACTGGGGAAATTGGATTTTGTAAGCCAAACACAAATATACGCAAATATGTGCATACACATGTATATAACTAGCTCAGATAACCTGCGTTTGCCCTGTTTAGCATAAAACAGATACATTACAGAGATATTTTGGAATGAATTAGTCAAGATTGGTAGTCAAATCTATGGGTGAAGAAGCAACAGTGCACAGAGGTAGGCTAAGCCTCCTGTTACATTTGTTCAGTATTTGGCTAATTATGGCCTTTGGACACAGTGGCAGTACCAACAAGTAATTATGAAAACATTAGAGAACCATGGATAATCATCTAGTTAAGCAAGATAAAACTTTCCATGAGAGTGAAGACTAGCATGTGTCTTCTCATGAGTACTACAACCATGCATCACAAATCGCAGATTCTATGATTCAGTAAGAGATAGAGGATGTAAGTCCCTAATATCAAGTCACACAGTTCAAGCCTTCTGTTTTAACTTGTCCACATTCAATTTGGGTTTTTTTCTTCTTCTTTTTTTCCTTGTTTCATCTCTCCTAGAAGGAAGAAGTCATTCTGAAACATATTTTGCTCCTCCAGTCAGAATGGTTGTCAATAATATCTGAAAATAGATTGTCATCATGAGATGTCATTGCTACGCATGATAAATTCTCTCACAGGATGTTTATGAAAATACATTTTTATATGAATAAACATACTAATTTCTATCATTATTAGCTCTGAACTATTAGTAATGAATATTGCCAATGAATGCCATTTGTGAAGACATACCAAATAAGCACAATTTATTGCAAAATTTGAAGTAATGTCTATGACTTCACTATTTGAGGAAATTTTTTTTTTTTTGACATTTTTCTAGGCAATAAAATGCTTTTAGAGAGGAGGTATAATGCACACATTAAAATATAGGTTATATAGCATAAGGATTATGTATCAGATTAACAAATATAAGTATTTAAAAACCATCCATTTTCAAGTGCCACGAATCTTAAATTATGAGAAAGCAGACCAAATATAAGTTTTGGTTCTACTGAAAATGCTACTTATCTCTAAGACTGTAGAAACTTGTGTCACTAAAAGTATGTGGAGACAAGATCTGCACTGAAACTGGAGAAATTGCCTGTCTTCCTGTGGGGAGACTAACAAACAAAAGTAATTAAAATATTTATTTGGCAAAATAATTATCTATGGACATTCCTTCAAGCATTTGGATAATTTTAATGCTTAATAGTATTTCTTATATGACTAAAACAGAGTAGCAGAGGTAGATTAAATAATCCTTATTAAAATGCTTCCTGTTTTCTTTGGATACCAATATTTTCTTCTTTTTTTTTTTTTTAAGTCATTAGTGCATCAGAGTAAGCTCTGAATTGCTTCAGGGCTGAGTAACTTTTGGCATGTATGTACAGAGAAATAGGAAATTCCAAACCTAAATCAAGTAAATACTGCCTCATAAGCTGGAATGTTTCTGTGATTTTTCATTAGGAATTTTGAGGGTCACAAGTACTTTTCTGGGGAACAACTCAGACAGTAATCACAGACTTTTTTAGGCCATAATCATCCAGGCTGGCTGGCAATATCTGACAAGTAATGAAACATGAGAGTTCATATTTTCTTTATGTCCTGGTTTAATAAAGAAAAACTTTATTGATTAGGTAAAAAGCTACATGCTAACACTAAACAGTGCAGGACAAGATGGTTTTGCTTGCTTTTTTTCTGTAATTTCAACCAGAAATACTGGCATTTCTGAGTTGTAAAGAGCCTTAAAAGGCTGTGCAACTTGTGTCTGGACTTCAATGCTGGTTGCTGTTCACCAGCTGTAGCAGTTCTGGAGGGCAGTATATAACAGCCTGTGGCTAAACATGAATGTCTGCCACATGAAAAAGTGGCTCAGAGCTTACTAGCAGCCCCTGCAAGCAAGAGACATCTGAAACTAAAAGGCTCAGAATTCTACTACTTACTAGTTGCTCTATGGAGCTTGTTCCCATACAAGATTTGCCTACTGAAGTGATGTTTCAAGTACTTCTTCAACGCTGTGCCCTTCATGATACCTCTCCTCATCTCATCTGACCTTATCTCATGCTTTCAAATGAGCAACTCACTTTCCAAACCCTGCAGTTGACTAAAATATAGAGAAGTAATGAAAATATTGAAAAATAAAACTGCTGTAATGCTATGCACTGGCAAATATGCAAGTCTGGGGAAGAATCTCATACTTCGAATTTTGTAAATTAGTATGTGGAGAGTTAAAGTCATGCTTCATGGCGACATTGCATGAGATGTCCAGAATACCTCTGCTCCTAGCATATCAGTCCACTGCAAAAGGTGACTTCAGCCTCATATTAGTGCCATACCTGTGTCTCTTAGGGAAATTACAGACATAATTCCCTTCAGCTGCACCAAAAGTAGAATTCAAGTGTTATTCTTGTAAGAGTTTCATTTACATATTTGTAGGAAAAAAATTTTTTCCCATAATTTAATTTACAATATATTACTTTAATTTTGCTTTATGTCTATACATACAGTTTTCAACAGAAATGGAACCTCACCATTATTCCCCTGTTTTAATAAGAATATTTGTGTAATATATTCCTTGATGAATAACATTGAGGAATATGGTATGGAATACCCACAGGGACTTTGTGATAGAGTGACTCAGAGTCACAGGACCAGAGGCTTGCTTTAGGATTTCATCACTCTACATGAGTGCATTAAACCATCAAGCAGTATTTGAAATGAATCTTGCAGAAAAGATTTTTCTTTCTACAAGCTGTGAGAATTTCAAAAACTTTTACACTTCTATTCGCTGTATTATTTGTTTTGGTTTCAGACCTAAGTAGAAATGGCTTGAGAAATATGTATAGGAATATATATTCATATATATGTAAGTGTATATAGACATATGGAGACATGTAAGGGTGTGTGTATCTATGCATTTGTCAAGTTTCAGTTGATATTAGTGGAAAATTGGCTGATGGGCATAAGTAAAATGAGCTTGCTACTGCCTCAGAAATTTCAACAATTTTTANTGTTATATGCATTTGTGAAGTTTCAGTTGATATTAGTGGAAAATTAGCTGATGGGCATATAAGTTCTCCATAAGTAAAATGAGCTTGCTACTGCCTCAGAAATTTCAATAATTTTTACCCTGAAGAATGTTCTTACCAAGGTCATTGAAGTCACAGCAGACCAATTCTCTTATTGTTTAAGTCAACAAACCAAACAAGTCTCAGATTCCAAAATGTTATTAACTATTTGCCATTTCAAACTGGAGACTATTGAAGTATAACTACTCTGATGGAAATAAACATAAATGTATTATTTTTCCATCTGTACAAGATAATTCCATAGGACCCCTGTCTTGTCTAAAGCTGTAATAATGATGATGCTTTTTTTCAAAAAGAGCAAATCAATTCTCACTGTGTCCTGCAAAGTCAGTTATGTCCTATCCATGTGTAGTTAGGAGTTTTTTGGTGGGTTTTTTTTTCCCAACAACATAATTTAGGTACTTAAAATTTTAAAATTAGAAGTTCTAATGCCTCCAGTGAAACCTCTATATCTGTAGAGTCCTATTTATTACAATAAACTAGTACTATGAAGCACAAAAATGTTTTCATAATCATAGGAAAAGTTGTTAGGAAAGTACATTGCAATTGATAGGTATTTTTAATAAAAAAAAGATCTTGTTGACTTGCTATAAAGACATTTTGACATGAAAAGCAATTTAGTGGCAAAAATGTAATTTTGATTAAAATCAAGTGTTATCAGAAATTGCAAGGGCCAATTTCCTGATGGTACCAGGAACATTTTGCTTCTCAAAACATGCAAGCATACTGATTTAAGCTGACTTTTTTCTTTAACCTTTTCTACTCCTTTCAAATCTATTGTTTCCAGTGAAGAACAAGGAGATAATGGCAGAATGTAAAATATGATACCAGCCAGACTTCCAGCAAAGATTTTGCAGTCATTTTGAGGGCCCTATTCTATAGGCTAAAGTTCCTTACACTATATGTTTTTTATATCTAAATGGTATAAAATTTTCTGGTGCTGCATATTTCCTATACACAAAAAACATATAACAACTTATTTACTGTGTGCTAGATCCTGGGAAAGTATGGAAAGAAATGCTAAGATACCAACAAATGGTATTTTAAGAAAATTATACTCCTGCTGCCATCATGACACCTGCAGAATTGTTTTTATAAGGGTACATACCTATGTAATATCAATTTTTTCTCAAGAAATATATAGACAAAGAAAAATCTCTCTTGAGAAAACGACCAGCTATTTAAACATGATGTTGCTTGCTCTAAATTAGCAAATCTGAGGGTGTATCTGATAATTTACTGTGGCCAGTGTTCTTTTCATTAGCCACTAGTTATAACTTTCTAAGAGAAATTTAATTTAAAATACAGTAAGAAAATTTGTACACAGTAGGGGAAAAGCAGAGAAAAATATTTGTGGTGTGAAAAAATGTATTTATCTGGTTAACAAAAGTTTGATTCTATTCTTAATAGAAAGTTATTTCACATTTGGTAAGTAACAATTTTCAATAACTACTGAAGTAGTTAATCAGTTGGTCAAAATAACTTGCTCATTATCAGCCAAAAAAATATTTCAGCAGCTATTGTTCTATCTGTCCTTCTAAAAAGCTTTTTTTTTTTTTAAGCAAAGTTTAAAATGTTTTTATATATAAATAGAACAGGTATTTGTGAACATACATTTCACAATGGAATACATGTAAGGTGGATAAAACTACTCATGAAAGCACAGCACCAGGAAATGGAGGACTGTTATTCTGAGTGTAGATTTAAGTTTCACTTATTCTCAAGGCCAAATTTCTTTGTATACATGCCTCAGTTACCCGTCTGTAATACAGCTGTTATTTCTCAAGTATGTTACAGTGAAATTAAGTCAGATCCATTTTATATTGAATGATACCAGGTAAATTATGAGATTAGTATTGTAAAAATATTGAAGAAGCTTTTAAGGCAAGCCACAATAATTTCCAACTGTGCACTGTAAGACCAAATGTTTGCTTTAATTTTTTTAAATGCAAGAGTTATTTTGAATTTTTATTGCAATGAATGCAAATGATGGATACAAGGCCCTTCTCCACCTGCTCTTGAATTTTGTGGTTGATAATGAAAATGCTTGTTGAGGGACAGAAGTAAAACACGGCTGTACAATCTTTAATATTTTAATTACACAGTCTCAGATCAAATCTTATTGCTGATTGCATTTTGAAGGGTTTTATCCAAGAACACTGAAAGTGGAACTGGTTGGGAACTCCTTAATGAGACATTTTCTTAATCAGAGTATCTCTGAGCTGTGAAGACTAAAAGCCTTCCATCTGGATGCCTTCTCAAGTGAAGGAGAGAATTTATGTTGACAAGAAACACTAATTACTGTGCAGCCTAATGGCCAAAGTACTCTATTGGGATGTTCACTATCTGCTTTGTCTCTGTTGCAACACATTTAGTTGGAGAATATAAACCATATCTCTATGGGCTACTTTAATCTCTCTCAAAAACATCCATTGGTGATTTTTTATAGAACCGACACAAATCCTGCCGGTTTAATCAGGTGGTTTACAGTGGAGGTGGGAACATGATAGAAATCCAGAATTCAGAAGATTCCAGGCACTGCAATGCTGATTTTATCTGAGGGTCTCTCTTGCATGTCTCTGGGACTACAAATAGAAACATAATGAAAATTTAAAAATGCAACATCAGATACTAAATTTCTGGCCAGGCCTAATAGGAACTTGCTATTACATAGGAGTTTTAAAACAATTAAAGCACAAGGGAAACCAACATGTTCAGCAGGAAACACTGAACTCCTTAAAATGTGTTCATTTTGTAACTACACAGATATCCAGCTGGAATGTCCCTGATAATAATTAATTTCCCCCTACAGCACTGTTTTCATTCCCTTGCTGGGAAAAGCACTATAAAGCCTGGCTCCACTGTAGTGTCTGGGAACAAAGACAAGACACTCCCACTTCTCGCTACCTCTTTCTCAAAACTAAACTCAGGTGGAATTTTCACTCCCTGTGTATCATTTTGATTAATGAGAATATATCAAGTCCTGGGCTAAAAACACGGTAGTTTTCATAAAATACTCTGGTTACTGGAATTCTTTTCTCCTGACAATTAATATGAGTGTAATGGGCTGCCATTCCCAATTGTTTTGTCACATCTTTGCTACACAACTGAAGCCTACATTTGAACTGAGACTGACTTTAATTATTGAATTAACACAATTTCATGCTTGATATGCTTCTTTTTCACCTCTGGGCTTTATATAACAGTCCAATGTGATATTTTTCCCTATTGGTGCAAGGAGAAATTAATGCATTTGCTTGTTGCTCATGCATTACGATTCATAACAATCCCAAATTAAATTTTTCTTGAAGAAATACAGTCCTGCATCAAGCCTTTTCCCTGTGGCTCCTTATACCTTTAAAGATAAGCATGTCACCTTTCTTTTCATAGTTACAAGCATATATCTTTGCAGGATACTCATATGGAAACTACCTATTATAAATTTCAGCCTTAAGTTCCTTTCTTGAAACTCATGAGTCATATTATTGAGACAGTAAATGTGTACCTGGTCCCTGACATATCCTTGAACGTCACTGTGCTATAGCTTGTTCAAACAAAAATAACAGCCAAAGTTTAGATTCCATATCATGTTAATGTTCAGAATGTTCAGATATACAGAATGATTAAGTTTTACCTAATGTAAATTCTTTATCACTAGGCCCACGTTCACATATATATGTGCAGCATTAAAAAAGGACATCATCATTTGCAGTGTCAGAGTCCCTCATCACCTGAAGTAAAAGGATTTGGGAGTGGGTGGTGCGATATTAATTTCATTTGAAGTGATCACTGTTTTCTAAATGAGGCAGAGTGGCTTAGCACAGAGGAACTTCTGCTAGAAATGTGACAGACCATCACAATCATGTCTTTATACTACATCACCTTGAAGCCATCAGAAGTTACCACAGTGATATGCTTGTTAAGAAGGAGAAAAGATAATGTACTCACAAAAAACTGAACATATGTGATTTCAAAAGCATACAAATTGGCCATAAAAAATAAAGCATTGAATCAAACATTTTCCCCTCATTAGTATGTCTTGTTTTGTTCTCACCTGTTTTCTTTTTCCCTATTGCATTATAATTGCTGTTCTCTCATTTCATTTCCATAATTTTTTTCTTCCCCAAGAGTAGAAGTGATGACTATTTCTTCTTCAACTCACTTGGAAGAACAAGCAAATAACATAGCAATTAATCTATGAAGAAATGCAGAATTATTTAATAATATAATGATATGGAGGAAGTAGGATATGGTCCTTTCAGTAAATAGTTCATTTAATATATAAGCATTTTTTCTGGAATTGTCATTGAGAAGCCCTTTAGCTATCCTTTTGCATGTATCTGTCACCAGCAGGCCATTTAGTGTTGTAAGGGTAGTGAAGGTGTGGTTTCCTTCCTCCACCCTCTCTTTCATTTTGCAAATCAGTATTTTTAATTCCCATCCAAAACTGTTCAGTTTTGTATGACCCCATTTTTTTAGTCATTTCAGTGAAACCACCAATAGCATACTAGTAAGGAAATTATTTGGTCTGTGATTTATTTCACAAAGGAAGCAAGAAGAATGAGAGATTTATTATGGTAGATTTACTTTAAAAATCTGTTACCTCACAATCCTTTATTCTCCAAAATGCCAAATTCTGACAGGTGAAGTTGTGACTATGAGAGCTTTATGCTCATTTAGTAATTGCGGGACTTCTTTTGCAGGTGGAATGGTCAGGGATGCAGCATCTCACTTCAATATTTACCTGGGGGAATACTTAATTTTTCACAGAAATTGTTCTTTGGAGTTATATGCCATTGAATTTCCTCGAGGAAGAGGGATTGCACACCTGGGTAACAGCTGCCAAGTTTGGTTCCGTGTTTGTCTTATACTTGAACTGAACGCAAAGCGGACACACTACACTCTGTCAGTACAACTGAACTTTAGATACCCTTGTTGAAGCAGGAAATCCACATCTTGTATGTTCTTTCTTTCTGACTACATTTTGAAAGTACATGTTCATAAATTGATATTATACAATAGGAGGTGCTGACAAAGACCTTGGGAAAGTTAATGTTTTGCTATTATTAACTAATCAAGAAACTACTCCCTGCTCATCTTTCTATGCAATGAGCCATAATTCTTTTGTTATTGAGCAACCTTTAATTTTTTATGGAACATTAACTGGTCATGAATAAAAAGGAATTTCAATGGTTGTTCAGAAAGAATCTGCATGTATGGTTTTAAAATACCTTTAATTGCAATTATTTATTACATTTTCAATAATTTATTACTATCATGGCAAGCCAACCATATTCTTGACACGAAAATAACAGGAGTATTATATACTAGAAAGTATAAAAACCTACAAAGTTATACAGTGCTTGTATATGAACCTGGTAACTGTTGTGTTTCCAACACATGGATTTTTCTGGTAAATATCAAAAGAAAATCCATGCAAGACATTAAAACAAGAAAATTAAAATCTATCTGGAAAATGGTCACAGAAAGGATGAGAAAATAGATAATTCTGGGACAAAACTGTAACATCTATTGCCTCAATTTCAACTAAGGAAGCAAGAGTTTCTCTCCCATCCTGATTCAAAATTTTTAGTTCGAACAATTTTTTGAAACTGTTTCAAATATACAGAGTTTTTCCTGAATTGTCATCTATTGAAAATTGTCCTTTTTCAGCTAGGACTAGTAAAACATGCTATCAAGACATCCCTTTAAAATCTTGAGTGTTTAATAGGAAGTTGTAAAATGTATCTGCATTCTGTGAGGCATTAGAAAGCAACAGCAGGATAAGGAAAGAGCTGATTAAACTCTGCTTGTCATGCCTGCAATATTCTGAAAAGTTCTGGGGTAGAATAAGTATCAACAAATTGGACAGTCTTGTGAAAGGATGGTTAGCATACAGGATCACACAACACAACAAGAGAGGCTAAAAGAATGGATATTGTCTAGCCTAGAGTACGGAAGCAAAAGAAGAGGTCAAATTGCAGTCTTCCACAGTCTAAAGGAGGATTATAGAGAGGAATCAGCCAAGCTCTTTTCAGAAATCCACAGAGAAAAGATAAATCAAGAGTCATAAACTGTAGCAAGCAAACTCTCATTTCATAGAGCAGCTGCCCAGAGGCCACCTTCTGGAGATGAATCTCCAAAGAAAGGAATGTATCCTCATTCTCAGATGTGCCTTTGCAACTCCTCATTTTTATTCAACCGGAAAATGACTATTAGTCTGTTGCGGTTTCAACTGGGATGGAATTAACTTTTTTATTAGCAACTAGCATAGTACATTTTGGTTTTGGGATGAGAAATACTTTTAATAGTACACTGATATTTTTAGTTATCATCACAAGGCAGTCATAGCTTTTTCTGCTCCCCACACCACCCTACCAGTAAGCAGGCTGGGAGAGTACTAGAAACTGGGAGGGGATACAGGCAGTACAGATGACCTCAACTGACCATAGGTATCCCATACCATATGATGTCATGCTCACTACATAAAGGAGGGAAAAGCAGACAGAACTGACAGGGAAATAAACTTTTGGAGTGATGGTGTTTGTGTTCCCAAGTAAGCATTACGTGTGCTGGAGTCCTGCTTTCCTGGAGATGATTGAACAACTGCCTGATGATAGGAAGCACTGAAGGAATTTCTTATTTCATTTTGCTTGTATGTACTTTCGCTTTACCTATAAAACTTCCTTTATTTCAATCCAAGAGGGTTTTTATCACTTTTATTCTCCAGATTAGGGGGAGTGAGTCACTGGCTACACGTTCCTAGTTGCTGGCTAGAATGTAGCAGCTAAAACGAATAGAACAAGTGCAGAACACCACAACATAGCCTTACATTCCTCTACCACTAGCCTGGGCACAGATGACTGATAATACACCCTCACCTTTTGTGGAGAATTGGGTAGTGTCCCCTCTAATATATAACCCCCCCCCCCGTTCAATGTCTTATTTTAAGGTAATTCAATACTCCATGTACATTGCTCATCTACAAACAAATCATATAAAACTTAGAGATCCTGTTACTTTTAGTTTTCCACTGTAACTACAGAGGATACGTTAGAACTTCAGAATAAGGTAAGGAAGAGGCTAGACTGCTTTGACCAAGCACACCTTCTACTCTCATCCCTACCATCCCTACCTCATACATATCCCTTGCCACAGATGAGTATTCCGGTGTCACATCTCATAACTTCATGATAGTGAATTTAAGGGCAGGGGAAGCAAGAGAAAGCTGATGTGAATTACCTGTTGCATGTTTTGACCATCATTGTGAGTTCCCTTTCACTGGTTCAGGTAACCCATTATTTCACAATAATTTGCACAGGTATGTTGTCTTATTTCAGCTAAAAAAACCTAACTGGAATAAATTGTTATATAGCCAATGTTCAGAATCTATTCAGATGTTAATGTGGAAGTGCACATATGTAAAATTAAACTCTGTAAAACAGATTAATCAATAATAATCCTCAGTAGGTAGGTTGGCTGATAGATCTATATCACTAATCTAGACATATTTGTATTTTCACCGATATTTTCTCTTTCCTTCCTTCCTTCCTTCCTTCCTTCCTTCCTTCCTTCCTTCCTTCCTTCCTTCCTTCCTTCC